>OY744615.1:20493695-20538695 GCA_963556255.1 Allolobophora icterica | reverse complement strand
CTGTCTCTGTCTCTGTCTCTGTCTCTGTCTCTGTCTCTGTCTCTGTCTCTGTCTCTCTCTCTCTCTCTCTCTCTCTCTCTCTCTCTCTCTCTCTCTCTCTCTCTCTCTCTCTCTCTCTCTGTCTCTCTGTCTCTCTCTCTGTCTCTCTCTCTCTCTGCTGCTGATTCAATTCTCCGGAGCATCATCTGTGAGTTCCTATAATCTTCTCGTCAACAAGTTTCTCCGTAGTTTTAAGATTAGTATCCTAGGATATCGGAGTGCACAATGCTTGCTGAATCACTTAATGAGTCAAGTCTCTCGTTCCATCAATGGTACCTGCAAATGAAAAATAAACCTCTTGTATGGAACTTACCATCTGCTGTCAATTCATAATTCGATGATGACGAATCACAATCATATTAAATATATTATAAGGTTCTAATAGATAGTTAGGACATCTAACAATGAACTGATATAAAGAATACCTCTTAAGTAAGTTATAATAAATACATAGCACTATTGACCAGGAAGCAGGTTGTCTCTACATTATTGTGTCCACTTGGACAGTTGTCAAATGCAGATTGATTGAGGGATGTTGCCCTTGTTTATTGTTGACTAAATACAGTGCTTTTTTCTGGAAAAGAGGTTCCGGAACGGAATAATTATTGGGGGGGGCTAAAATCCCGAGAAAAACGGGATTGGGGGTTGGGAGGGTCTCAATAAACACTGAAAACAGTTCAAAACACTGAAATTAAATTAAAATAACTAAATTATTGCTTTTATTATTAAAATAAATAAATTATTTTTTAGTACCTGAAAAAAGGTGCCGGAACGCCGTTCCGGCGCGTTCCAGCGCGTTCCGGCTGAAAAAAATCGCTGACTAAATAAATGTTATAGAATTATACGATAACGAACTCCAATGTCCAAATTTACAAAACGAAAACTGTGTATACAAATAATTTGATAAAATGGACATTTGATGGAGCAGAGTTCAACTATTAGAAGGTTGATTTGATGATGCTGATCTGATTGTACTTGTCAGTAAGCTTGTCTTGTTAGTTGTTACTTCCACTAACGAGGGTTTCTTCTTTTGTGCTCTTTCAGCTTGTTGCGGTCCAGTCTTTTACAGCGAACCTAACTAAGACCAGAATTACAAATCAACCATAAATTAGCATGTAATGTTAAACTAGCACAGAATCATCTGTCCGCAATTGGCTCAGCATTAGGCTTTTCAGTACTAAGCCACTGAGCTGTGCTAAATAAAGATTCATGCAAATGGATTACTATGGAAATACAGGATATTAAAGAGAAGACTTAGAAAATAATTCCACTTAGATGTGCAATAAAGGAGAGGCGGGTTTCTTAAGTCCTTGTCTCGGTGAATGTGCAGCTGTACTTGTTGGTAACTAACCTGTCAGGTGCTGTTCCTCAGCGGAGCTCTGAGTATGACTGCTCCCCTATGCCGTAGCGACCTGACAAGAGTACTCCTATAGGCTGTACAAGTACAAGTGTACTAGACCAAAGTCCTTTGGAATACAGTTGAAACAGGAACTATGTAAGCTTAACGTCTGACCCTACTGATGATAGAAGCCCCTCGATTACGTTGGACGAAACGGATGATAGTGTGGTGGATGACAGAGAACCAGATGAACTAAATGCACGATATACCCACGAGTCTGAACTTGAAGTTTTTCCTCTGTACCTGAAAATGATAAGGCTTACAATAAAGATAATATTGATCCAGATCACAATATCTTCAGAACTAATTCCTGGACTAGCAATTATGTTTCCATACAGATGCTATGCATAGCCTATGCTCCACTTTACCCCATGTGGTGAGGCAAAGAGATACGGTGCTCTGTTTTCTGATTTGTTTTTTTTCATTAGGCCTACACCTTCACCAGCTGGTCTGAATAAAAGAAGCAGATCATTTTTGCTGTTTTTGGTGTTTTTCTCGATTTTCAATATCTATAATTTCCTCTACAAATTTTACTGTGTTTTTTAATCTCGCTTTACCTGTTTTCATTTTGCTATATAACATTTGCGGTTATTATGTATTTCAGCCGTTTCAGGTAATTTTGACGATTACATTTGTAAGGATTGTGGATGCTGATGGCAACTGCCTATTTGCAGAATCGCTGATCAAAACTTAGGGGCCTAATGTGCTAATACATAGAAGTTAGAACAAGTTGAACAATACAAGTAGAGTCCTAAAAAAATCCAAAAAAAATAATGTTTACTTCAAAAATTTGCTTCGGTTTCGGTACGATCATGGTTGCAGACAGGATTTTCCAGAACATTCTACACATATTTCGGCACCACAAATCCTGCTTCTATTGGCTGCTTTTATTGGTTTAAAAATGTTCTAAAGCTCACCTACGAGCATCTAGGCCTACAGTATCTAAAAACTTCCCCGGACTCCCACAGTTCCCACTTAAAGGGAAAGGGATGGGTAGGGTTTTGGAAGGGGAAGGCATGGGAGAGGGCTGGGGCGGAACGGAACAATAAGTGAGGGGCGTAAGGATAGGGAAACGGAGAGGACAGGAGGGGAGGGCAGCGGTAGGGGAGCGATTTGCCTCGTCTTGATTTTGCCTCTGGTTACGGGCCTGCCTATAAGCCTGAAAACTTTATGCTTGAATTTTATTATTTAAATTTAAAATCTAAAACCCGAAATTTTCACTTGGAAGTGGTTTTACGGGAAGGTTGGTTTAAGTTACATTGTAAAAATCTATCGCAAGACAGTTCAGTGTCGCAAGGAATTTTATCACTTACTTTTAATCCGCTCTGCAAAGTTGGCGCCAACTCAGGCAAGATGCAATTTGCTACACAAGCCGTTTTAAAAAGTTCTACATAATATACATCTACATGTATATATATATATATATATATATATATATATATACATTCCCTCCTGAATGTTTACAATAGATCAAGCTCAGGCCAGACCCGATTAGGATTCACAGGAGGGAGCAGTATTCGAGTAGCCATTGTCAATGTTGGTAATTGATTGGTACGGGGGTCCCTAACAGCGGGATTTCTATCCCTTCGGGGACACCCTTTGCTTCCAGCGACATTTGTTCCCATTCCTGAGCATAACAACGCGGAAAATGTCAGCAATTAAATAATTGTAAATGAATATTATACCTCGCCTGTTAACTGGGTTTGTTCTCTGTTGTTTCTGTTGTTTTGTTTTGGTTGCAATAAAAACATATTGATTGATTGATATATATATATATATATATATATATATATATATATATAGTACACATAAAATTTTTTAAAAAACCCCAAAAAACTCTGAAATATTTTTAGGCCCTGCAGAGTGTGAGACCCTAAGCTGAAGAATTTTAGTTTATGCCTAAATACGGCACTGTAAAATGAGATTATAAATAGGATAATAGATCTGTTGATCTGTGTTAAATTATGTGAAGGCGTGGCTTAAGCAGAAGAACTGAGGCATATCCAGAAATGTTTCCTCCAATTCACGCATTTCCATATATAACTTAATTAGCTCATTAGTTGCATCGACATCTATTAGTACAGCCAAGTCGACTACTTAAGGAGCGAAGAAACTGCGATAATTGGGCCTAGAGTGTAATTGTAATGACGAGGCCATGCAGAAGAGATGAACCTACCTGAATATAATAATCAATTAATCTGTAGTGGTTTTGATTATTTTTAATTCTTTGGCTTCTTGAGCTTTAAATCTCGATGTTGTGAGTCATATTTTCCATCAAAAGAAGTAGGTCATATCAGGTAAAATGGATAAAACTCAGATGCTTGAAATTTGAAGACTGATATATCTATTTCAATGTGCTTACCCATTGTTGTATGAAATCTGGTTTCTCTGATCTTTAAAAATTTCGAATAGGCTTCTCCAACGCAATATGATTTTGTGTGTACAACTGTGCATGTTAGTTAACTAATTAAGGTTTTGTCATAGATAAAAAAAGAATACAATAATATTACATGTATATTAACTTATGCCACTTGTGTAATATATGATGAGTGGGTGACCCTGCTAGCCGGGACTTGTTCCCTTTAGGGTTTTTCTATTCCCATTGTTTTCCTAAATTGCTGAATTTATGTTTGTTTCACACTATCTGTTCCTGTATTTAATGGAAATCAATAAAATTTATGGTTATGGTTATGGTCAGTGCTCGAAATGGAAAATTTTACGAAACGGAACGCTAGTCAAAGATATGGGAGCATTCACGTTAATTTCATAGTATTTTCCACAATAATTCATTTGACGAACCGGAACGGAACGCTGACGAACCGGAACGGCGTTCCGGTGCGTTCCGGTCCATTTCGAGCACTGGTTATGTTATGGTTACTTTGATTTTGCTAGAAGAGACCGTCGTCTGATTCCCTATGCATTATGACAATGGCCCTAGAGAAGTAATTACAGTTGATATCAATAATTATATTAACATAAATACTTTCATTTATATTTTTTATTAATATTAATATTGCTGGTATAATTCAGTACGAATTATCTCACTGGATGAGTTATTACTGATTAGCGAACACTGTGATAGAGGCGCTTTATAAATGTTTAGATACAATACAATACAATACAATACAATACAATATAGTTCACGTACCTACGTTACTACGTACAGTTAACAGTAATTTGACACTTACTTAGACTATGCAAAACTACAAGTTATCCGAAGCACTTTTTACTGATACATTGTCACACTTTAGTAAGGTGGTCAGTTTTCAATAGAGTGTCTAGTCTAATATGA
This sequence comes from Allolobophora icterica, assembly GCA_963556255.1. Classification (NCBI taxonomy): domain Eukaryota; kingdom Metazoa; phylum Annelida; class Clitellata; order Crassiclitellata; family Lumbricidae; genus Allolobophora; species Allolobophora icterica. The sequence continues at coordinate 20,533,965 of OY744615.1, read as the reverse complement.
CTTCTATACAGTGGCGGTGATCTTGTCTGAGAGGTGGGGGGGGGGACAAAGTCGGCCACGATCTCGTCGACGACCGGTTTTGGAAAATCTTGTCCCAACTAAAATTTTCTGCCACTTCATCTGATGACTTTTTTTAGTCCTTCACCTCTTTTTACAACTTTTTCTTACACTATCCTCTTTTTTCCGCACGTCTTTACTTTTCCCCACTTTCATTTTCACCAATTCATCTCCACAAAAAATAATATCGATTTCATCTCGAAAAAAAAGTTGATGACCTTTTTTTTAGTCATTCGCCACGTATTACAACTTTTTCCCGTCTCCCAGCAAATAACCCTTTTCTTTTTCTGATTTCTTCGTCTAACTTTTTTGACGAATTCCTTCTTCTTTCTCATAATTTTGGGGATGGACACTTCTCCTAAAAAAACTTTATTTTTACCTCGTCTGGTCAAAAACGCTGCGAAAACCCTCACGCGCAATTACATTTCTCCGCCTTTTTTGGTGTTTCTTCAAAATGTGGGGGGACAAATGCATGGAGTGTCCCCCCCACTCTTAAAGGTGGGGGGACAAGTCCCCCCGTCCCCCTAGATCGCCGCCCATGCTTCTATAGTGCCGCTATCTTAATGGCCTAAGCATCAATCGATGCTCGCTTGAAGCGAAGTCGTAGTCAAGAATCAACATCCGTTGGAGAAGTCAGGTAGATGTAAGGTAGAGGCGTCCTTGTAACAGGTGAGTGGAGCACCTGTTACAGGTGAGTGGAGTACATGTAACAGGTAAGTGGAGCACATCTAATAGGAGAGTGGAGCACCTGTCAGTGGGCGTATTCATAAGTAGGATTCTTGTAAATACAATGAAGAGACAAGCTTAGGAGCAGGAGTTCTATTTAAAGAGTGGTTAAGTCGAGTTCGAAGAGAGTTTCCGAATGTTGTACTATGTCAAAGTTCTTCTTAAAGAAAGTTTTTTCAACAAGTTGCTTTTCTATTCTCGTGTTTTGTGTACTGCTGAATCCATCGGAATGAGCGATCCAAGTTCAGCATACAGCAATACATAGGCCTACAAATAGATGTGTGTGTGTGCTTGCGTGCGTGCGTGCGTGCGTGAGTGAGTGTGTGTTTGTGTTTGTGTGTGTGTGTGTGTGTGTGTGTGTGTGTGTGTAGGTGTAGGTGTGTGTGTGTGTGTGTGTGTGTGTGTGCGTGTGCGTGTGCGTGTGCGTGTGTGTGTGTGTGTGTGTGTGTGCGTGTGCGTGTGCGTGTGCGTGTGTGTGTGTGTGTGTGTGTGTGTGTGTGTGTGTGTGTGTGTGTAAGGTACAAAAATAGTCAGTGTCTATTGCTTGATTGCAATATTTTTTGGTTTGAAGAGTGGGCGTGGAGCAGAGATAGACCGACTGATTTAAATGCACTGACTTCCGCCTTTTGCATTTTTAAAGACTCGGCGTCGCCCCGGCTTAGACACCCCACCCCTGCTTTTCCTTCAATGTTCGAGTTTTGCAGACTGTTACTTGAAGGGACGTTTTTCAGATTTCGCTCAAGCCATCGCTCAAATTATAAGATTCTCAATGGTTTCGTTTAAAAGGGAATGACTTTGCTCCCTTGTCTTTGTACCTGAAGCATAGAGACACGAATCCCATACATCGACACGATTCCAATCTTATCTAATAACTAATATCTAAAAATCTGTGGCGCCTTTATCATAATACACAGGTGATCATAATACACAGGTGATCATAATACATAATATCACAATACATAATATAATACACAGGGGATCTATCATCAGCTGATGGTTGCGTCGATGAGATTGCAGTCAAAGATCGTAAACCGTCGGAGTATCCCGGTGTAAAGACTTCAGGCTACCCCCATTTCAGGTTACCCCCCCCCCACCCCCGGTAATCTGAAATCGATTTCACATTACCGCCGGGGGTAACCTGAACGCGATTTCAAGTTACCCCTGAGCTGTTCACGTTACTCCCTACCTGATTTAGCTAGAGTGATAAATTCTTACGCTTACAACTCATGATATAGGTTTATTGAATAAAACACGTGAAACATACAAGATTGAAAGCTAGTTTCAATATCCGAAAGAAATTTTTTTTAAATGTCACAGAAATGTTAATTGTATTAAAACCACTCATACACTAGTTCAAAGCGCCTGACATATTACATTCAAACATAAGATATACAAAGACTCAGCCTAGTTGATGTAATTGTGATCTACAGAGAAAGATAGCTTGTTGTACATAATGCACTAGAGGGGTAATGAGAGTTTAATGTTATATGTTAACAATTATTATTATTATTATTATGAGATAGTCGAAGAACGGGCCCCATTAATTTGAGGGGTAATCTGAAATGGTGGGGGGTAATCTGAAATCGATTTCAAGTTACCCCCGGGGGTAACTTGAAATCGATTTCAGATTACTCCCCGGTAATCTGAACACGATTTCAAATTACCGGGAGGTAATTTGAAATGGGGTAATCTGAAATCGCTACACCGGTCGAGGTTTTATGGTCTATGGTATCGGATAGCTAGACCTCCGTGCAGTTCGTGTCAACGTCAAATATTAGGGCTATCTTTTTCTGCCAGAGACTTTCGTGCGCAAAACAACTTAGCTAAGGTTCGTTACGCGCTGTCCGACCATGGGAAGGACTCATCGAGTTTAAGGCTAAATCAAAGGCTGCTTCACCTCTGCAAAATTCATCTGGTTTAACTGCTCTTAGCCGTTTCATATTTGCTAGTAAACTGCTGTAACTGCTCTTAGCTGATTCACCTTTGTTAGTAAATTGCTTTAACTAGTCTGAGCTGTTTCACCTTTGCAAGTAAACTGCTTTAACTGCTCTTAGCTGTTTCACCCTTGCCAGTAAACTGCTTTAACTGCTCTTAGCTGTTTCACCTTTGCTAGTAAACAGCTTTAACTGCTCTTAGCTGTTTCATCTTTGCTAGTAAACTGCTTTAACTGCTATTATCTGTTTCATCTTTGCTAGTAATCTGCATTAACTGCTCTTAGCTGTTTCACTTCTGCTAGTAAACTGCTTGAACTGCTCTTCACTCTTGCTGTTTCACCTTTGCTAGTTAACTGCTTTAACCGTTCTTAGCTGTTTCACCTTTGCCAGTAAACGGCTATAACTGCTCGTAGCTGTTTCACTTCTGTTAGTCAGCATGCAGTTAACAGTCCAGGTGCTGCTGGTTGCTGTTACTGCTTCTGTGTCAGCCGATGCCAGTGTCCTGCAACGCAGCCATTCGTCAATCACTCGATAGTTCTTGTGCTGGTGTTGGAGAGGAATGAGACAGCGGCGGCCGATCTCAGCAGCGCCACCGCGGCAGGCTCAGTCGGTGCGCCCCTGATCGCCTCAGGCAACGAGCACTTGTCCGCGCGCCATTCTTGTAGCAATTGCCACACGACGGTCGGTGTTCGATGCATAGCCCGGATTTCTGCGCTGCCATCGTTAGACTAGGATTTTCTATGACATCAAAGGATCGGCAGACCACGTCAAGCGATTAGACGCCTTTTATGCCGTCGCTGCCTGCGAAGTCGTGAGTGGGTAAGTGTTCTCATCTCGACAGAACATTTTAAACCACACGGATAGAAAATCCGCATAAAAAATAGATCAGGAAATTTTTATAGAAATTAATGGTCTATTTTACAAAGATGTTGTTCTATTAAAGAGGATTTCTAATTTAGAAAATTCTAATAGGTGAGACCATTAGAAACAAAAGAAATTCCTACCAGCTGCATACTAGTGTCAATTGGAACTGGTCGCAATACGTAGAAGTTGAGCAATTTGTCCAGGTCCATCATGGACGATGACCCTTTCTTTAAATTTGAACCTACATACATTGAACGAAACTTTAATATATTTGACACAAAAATCTATTAGGTTAAAGATTTTCCTGATCTTCTCAAGATATGCTCATTATTTGATGGGATTTTAAATCGAGAATTTTTTGAAGAAATGCTTCACATTAGATATAGTCAAATGATCTTAAGTCGAAAGTTTAAGAATGAAGAAATGCTTTATATTATATATAGTCAAATGATCTTAAATAGAGAATTTTAGAAAGAAGAAATGCTCTACATTAGATATAGCTAACTCGCCTAAAATAAGTAGACTAAGTCTTTTGTGATTCGCGCAATTGCAGCTATTAAGATAATGGTTTTATTAAACTATAAATAAACACAAAGCCTAATATGTTTAATAAGTTGCACTATAAACCAATGTCTAAGCTAAGAACTTATGTAGCACTAGAACTGCTATCGAATTCCTAAGCCGCCCAAGGATATAAGCCTACTCCGAGAGTCAATCCACTGAGACAGCGAACTAATGACGTTTGCGACGACTAATAGGCCTATTGTTTGCCCTGATTGGCCTAGGCAATACACAAATGAAATTCAATTGTCAACTAGATCTTTCATCGCAACGTCTGGGATTCGAATCCAGGAGTGTCAAGTGAGATCGGCAAATTTCAAGAATGACTAGTAATATTAATTAAACAAACAATTCAGCCACAAACTTGAATCTATTAGCGACATTTTAAACTCAATTCTCAACGGAATAGACAACAGATAGCGCCACTATAGCGTTTCTCCCCCCACCCCCAACAGCGGTGGTGTTATCCCTGCTTAACCAGACAGAGTCATAAGGGGCCATCCATATATTACGTACGCAAAAATCCGGGAAAATTTGACCCCTCCCTGTTCGCAAGCGTACTTCCCCCACCTGCGTACTTGACGCACACCCCCAGACCAGCTGCAGAATGTGTCGGTTCGGCAGCGGCTGTCTGCACTTTAGGCCAGATTGAAGGATGAGTAATCCATGGACTCACTGCTCTATAATAATTTAATAATAGCGTTCAGATGTAAGGACTAAGGACGTAAGATCTTATAAGTGACTCCTATCCCACAGTCCTATTTCCTCTGACAGTACCTGATAGCTGAAAGACTGAACTCTGGCTGACTTGAAGGTCGATCAATTTGAGGGCCAATATAGAAAAATTATAGGTTTTATCCCCCCCCCCGCTTCCGTTCGCAAGCGTACGCAAACACATGCATTTTTGTTACCCCTCCCCTCCATGCGTACGTAATATATGGAATCATGGATGGCCCCTAACGAAACTGATTGGCGTCTCCCTCTTTATCCAAGAGGCCTATAGTAGATGAGAGTTGATCACAGGTAAGTTGACCATATGGAAACTTTTCATGCATGATTGCATGATCGAAATGATAACTTATAACAGCCTAAGCCTATATAATGCCTTAGGCTCCTACTATCATATATGTATATACAATATATATATATATATATATATATAACTCATCGTTCTAATTTAAACTTCTGACTATTTTGATGGCATAGCCTGTGGTGTTTATTTCCTTCTAGGCAGACTCCTCTGTGATTACAAACATCCGTCGCTAGGTGGCTTCCACGATGTTACGTCACCATTTCTGTGCGAGTCACGTGACAATATGGCTGTCGCTTACCGTGTCGTCAATAATAACAGGAACCGTTTTGGAGACCGGTGGTAAGTCCTATATTACGTTGAATCTAATCTAATAATCCAACCTAATGATTTCTATAGCGCCGTTTTCATCGGTCGATGCTATTTCACGTGTAATCGCAATCAAAACCATAATTCACTGGAGAAGCCCCATTGGACCATGAAAATAACATCTCAGGTATTGACCTTCGACCTAAGTAAGTAAGTAAGTAAGTAAGTAAGTAAGTAAGTAAGTAAGTAAGTAAGTAAGTAAGTAAGTAAGTAAGTAAGTAAGTAAGTAAGTAAGTAAGTAAGTAAGTAAGTAAGTATATTCTTTATTGAACCAACTGCTAACCGCACTTTGGTGTACATGAAAGTTTTATCAAGTATAGATCATCTTAATTGTATACAAGTTTTACGAGCTAGATTGTCAGCAGGTGGGGTGATTCGGTTATGTAAACGGGGTCGCATAGTGTGTCCAGTGGCTTTTATAGGAGGTAACAGTTCGTGTAGAACATGAGCTGGGTCGACAATGACACCAGCGAACAGTCGGTGACCAACCTGGCCCTAATCTCTACAGTTGACTTAGTTTCCGAATGGTAACGTCCTCGTCTCTCATCTTGCAATCGTCTCAGTTCAAATCCTGGCGGCCATAATAGCGTTAATAGCTTAGAAATGCTGAAAGTTCTCTAATTCTTCCAGAAAGCAGCTGTCACACTAGTCTCAAGATTGAATTTTTGGGCAACTTTAACCGCCGATCAGAGACTAACTTTGAACTCTGTCCCCAATCCCAACCCTCACTTCAACAATAGGCCTAACGTTTATCAAAAGATTTACAGCAACTCTACGCGTAACCCTTTTAATCCTAACCCCATGCAGTTCCCTATCGTTATGTAAACCATTTTCTGCTGTTTATGCTTTTAAATGGACTCCTTGACGAAGTCGTTGCTGGTTTACTCATGCTAATTGTAATTATTATTATTATTTTAGTAGTTGTTGTTGATGTTGTTGTTGTGGCTGTCGTCTTCATCTACATCGTCGTCGTCATCATCATCATCATCATTATATTCACACTGCAGTACCAGCGGACGTAGCATGACTCAACAATATCACCACTGTCACCGCCGCCGCACCTTGATCAGCATCACCACAATCTTCATCATTATTATCATCATCGTTATATCGTCATCATCCTCGTGGTCGTCGTTTACTGATAATCAGCAAACAAGCGACTGAACATTACCTAATTAGACCCTCTTAATGTTCCTCGACAAAACGACTGAGCGGAGAAGAGAACGAGTGAGCAGACGAACGAACGAATTCAAGAACGGCCGCATATATCATCATCTCCCGTTCTGCGAAGCGCCGGCGACAGCTCCGAGTCTCAAGCCTTATCCATCGCCAACGCGGAAGGATAAGGATGGACTTGTTCCGGCGTTCCTGCTGTTCCGGTGCGCTTAGGTTCCGGATCAGGCGATTAATCACTATTACTCGCATCGGCGAACGCTTCCTGCTCGTCTGACGGACGTCGGCTCGGGCCTCTTGGACTTAACACACCAACGCCATTAAACAAATCAACACACAGTGTGACCTTGGCACTCGCACGCGTACACATGCAAACAGAAATACACTAACGTCTAGCATGTCGTCGGCTGAGCAGCATATCCGTTCTAATGACCTGCTGAGGGACTCGTCTTAGAGATCGCACTTCCGCAAACCTCTTCTAATACTACTTAGAAGCACAGCAAACCACTCCACGGATTTCAATATAAAAGATCGTTCCATTTGTCTTTATGGAAACAGACAAACAGCCATAGACATAGCCACAAATAGAGTAATGATTCAAGTTATTATTCAATAGACATCTAGTTTTCGCAAGAGGTCTGTGCTAAAGACCTATTTAGTATTTGCGAAAAAGCATTCTTGCTGTAAAATCCGTTGTTGAATCATTCCAGCGATATATGTACACTATTTCATAGTTGTAAGAATTGTCCGTGGACTAGCCTTTCGTTAGTTAATGGAGTTGAAACACACTGCTACTCCGAAATTGGTCTCACAGGAACAAGAGTCCCGAGGAGAGGCAGGCGGATAAGCAATGTGGAATTAGTAAGCAGCGTTCACCATTGACCTTCATCCTTCTTTCCAAATCCGTCAAACAACTGTGATGCTTCCAGTCAACACTTCCAGTCAAATATAAGGAGTCTTCGAAGGCTGATGCTTTGAAGGGTGTTGTGTAGGTCACAATAAAAATGGGAAGGCCTGTGTTCGCATGAATTCTTGTGAACAGTCTTGCACCGGTCTCCTTCAAGCGAAGATGAGTTGGGTCGATATTAACTAAGAGCATCCATCAGTGAGTCGCATGGATGGTCGGCTGAAGTAAAGTGGCAACCTATTGTTCGCGCCAATTGTTACAGTGGCCAATTGTTACAGTGGCCAATTGTTACAGTGGCCCTCTTTCTACGAGGCTGAGATGGCGAGATATTAACCGAGAACTCTCATGGGTGGTATATAAGGTTCCCGAGGCGATGTAGCGCATCGACTATCTATCTATCTGATGTATCAAACAGCACCTTGAGGGAATACAGTTAAATTCTGTAGTTAAATAACACATAGCCTGGTGTACTTATTGCTTCCAAGAGCTGTTCTGTAGGCTACAGCCGTCTTCTCCTGACGATGGTAAGCGAGTGACTGACTTACATTTAGGTATAGTGAACCTTCTCATGCGTTGACAGTTAGTCTAACCTAATCCAGTGACTTCTAAAGCAGTGGTCTTAAACTTTTTAAAGCTAAGGAACGGCGCCATCTTTATGTTGTTTCTCACGGACCAATAATGGCAACTAATTCACTCCTTCAATTCACACTGTTCTCATATTTATTTATGAATGGATACTGATCTTAATTAAAATACGTTTGAAATATTATACATTTCCGCGATGAAGTTGAAAATTATGAATTTTTAAGGACTGTCACGGACCGGTGACCAGAGCTCTGCAGACCGGCGCCGGTCCGCTGACCACAGTTTAAGAAACGCTGTTCTATCATTATGCCCAAGACATGAGTCGATCGTTGCCTCATAATCTATTTGAGAAGCAAGGTTGACATCCGATATATCAGAGAAACGAGAAGCCAGACTACGGTTGGTATGCAATTTGAAAGAGATGAGTCAGAAGGTTAGATATGAATGACATCAAAGATTTTTGACCGAAGGAACTGAATTGTGCAGCGAATTCCAAAGCTTTCAAAGCGACCGAGAAATCCCGAGAGCTCAGCACTGTTCGTCTGCGGGGCACATCAAAAGTTACTGCATTTATTGATCGACTGCAAAATATGTATTTATAGGAGGATGAACGTAGAGCAGAGATATGTCGGTTGGTTAAAATGTAGTACTTTAAGGAAGAATTTAATGCCAGGTTTTTGCTCAATGGACATCCGGTGCAAAGAAGGTAACATATGCGAGAGACGCTAAGCTGGCTTCCTGTTGCCGAGCGAATTGCTTTTAGAATCATGCACTTGTCGGCATACATCATGTAGCTCTGTGTTCCAGTCTCAAGTCAACTGAGTTGGAGGTCGTTGCGCTCTTCTACCTGTGGAGATGTCACGTTCCGCGTTTCCGCGTTTCAACTTGACCCCATGTATTCATATATCCCACTTTCATTATTATCTCTCTCTCTCTCTCTCTCTCTCTCTCTCTCTCTCTCTCTCTCTCTCTCTCTCTCTCTCTCTCTCTCTCTCTCTCTCTCTCTCTCTCTCTCACTCACTCTCTCTCTCTCTGCCTGTTCCCCCCTCTCTCTCTCTCTCTCTCTCTCTCTCTCTCTCTCTCTCTCTCTCTCTCTCTCTCTCTCTCTCTCTCTCTGCCTGTTCCTTCTCTCTGTCTCTGTCTCTGTCTCTCTCTGTCTCTCTGTCTCTGTCTCTGTCTGTCTGTCTGTCTCTGTCTGTCTGTCTGTCTGTCTGTCTGTCTGTCTGTCTGTCTGTCTGTCTGTCTCTCTCTCTCTCTGCCTCTTTCTCTCGTGTATTAATGGACCATAATCCTGAAATAGTCTTCAATTGTATTAATGTACTGTTGCGTTGAGTTGACTCCGTGCAACATACATTGTCAAACTGTCGTATACGAACGCATTTGTTTAGATCAGTGTGATAGCCTTGTGTGCAGCGCTTTTGTGAGGGTCCTAAAAAGGCGCTATATTATGTGTCTTGGTATATACATACATCTATACAAATGTACTGGTTATGATATATATAATGTATATATATATGTATACATATATATATATATATATATATATATATATATATATATATATAATGTTTGCATGCCACTACCAAATGGTTTTCTGTAACAATGTCTATTGCGTATTCTTGTGCAATATAGAATTGTACGCATGATCTATGTTGATATATTTGTACTCGTATATCGCTTCATCATATATATATATATATATATATATATATATATATATATATATGCAGGTATACTATGGATACAAATGTATTGTGTGCCGTTGAGGTGGGCGACGGCGGCGGTTGTGCTACGTTGGTTGGTGGAATGGTGGCCATGGGAAATGGTCTGTCATCAAATTTCGTCCGTTCGTTTTAATTGGATTGGTGGATGGGGAGACAAAGGAAACACGCCCAGCCTCCTCCTCATATTTACACTACGTTCATTCCATGTTTGACGACTTGTGTCCTCTTCCTGTCTGTCTCTCTGCCTCTTTCTCTCTCACCGTCTGTTCTTCCCTTTGCCTGTTGAGCCTTCGTCTGCGGTCTCTCCCCTGTCTTAGCCTCGTGATCGGGAGGGCGGGAGTGGGTGGGGGAGTTAGACGCCGAGGATAATTCGGTTTTGTTTTGCACTTCTTTTGTTTCTCGTCTCTGAATTTAGAAAGGAAAATAATCATCGCGCAGAGTATGGCGAGTTTGTGGTTCATGGTTAGATGTAGAGCTACGTTAGTGTTTGATGTTGGACTCTGTCAGCGTTTGCGCCTATGCCCAGGGCCGGTTTAAGGTCATCGTAGGCCCTATAGGCACTCTTGCATTCGTAGACCCCAACTCAACTGCCAACTCCAACTCCGCAAAGTTCATATAATGTAGGCTAGCACTGCAGCTTAACGTAAACTGTTTCAGTACAAAAGTTATTAAAAATTGAATTTCATGTTATTTGCAATTTTCCTTTTAGCATTTACCCGGTGAATCATTCAATATCTCATTTTTCAGATTTTCAGACTTTCAGCTTCGTAGGCCCTAGGCTCAGTGCCTACTGTGCCTAGTGGACAAGACGGCCCTGCCTATGCCCCATAATCTCCTGATGAAATTTCTTATCGTACCAGGTGCAGTAATTATTTACGGTGGTGTAAGGTATGGGCTGATCAGCTCATTAGTGACTGTAGTTCCTATTCATTTCTGTGGCGAATTGTTTTAATGAGTCTGCATCGAATGCTGTGCGGCGCCATTCGAAGACACGACTTCGTCTGTAGTCAGGGCGTCAATGGTGGAGCTGCAGACCCATGGGCGCCAGCCAGCGATCAAATTTGGCATTGCAAACTGATTGCTAATTACTGTAGCATTGTTGGCCCAGACGGGCATTGTGGGCTCAGTTTTGAAAAGAGTTTAGCAGAGAAGCGAGAAGAACTAGAGGAAACGAGAAGGGAAGGGGATTGGAGAGAATGTAAGGACTTGAGACGAGGGAAGAACAGGAGAGAAGTTGAATGGATCATGAAATGTTTTACGATAGACAAACAAACAGGATTAGAAGAGAAACGTTTTCTGATAAGTGCGGCCAGAAGTACGGAGAACAAGAGTGGACTGCAACAGTCTCTGTGCTCGTATGATGTCAGTGCTTATCTGCGAGTGAGTGAGTGAGTGAGTGAGTGAGTGAGTGAGTGAGTGAGTGAGTGAGTGAGTGAGTGAGTGAGTGAGTGAGTGAGTGAGTGAGTGAGTGAGTGAGTGAGTGAGTGAGTGAGTGAGTGAGTGAGTGAGTGAGTGAGTGAGTGAGTGAGTGAGTGAGTGAGTGAGTGAGTGAGTGAGTGAGTGAGTGAGTGAGTGAGTGAGTGAGTGAGTGAGTGAGTGAGTGAGTGAGTGAGTGAGTGAGTGAGTGAGTGAGTGAGTGAGTGAGTGAGTGAGTGAGTGAGTGAGTGAGTGAGTGAGTGAGTGAGTGAGTGAGTGAGTGAGTGAGTGAGTGAGTGAGTGAGTGAGTGAGTGAGTGAGTGAGTGAGTGAGTGAGTGAGTGAGTGAGTGAGTGAGTGAGTGAGACAGACAGATATAGAGACAGACAGACAGACAAGACAGACAGACAGAGAAGTCGGATATGATGACAATGTTATGTCGAGCGTCAGAGGTTGGCGTCAATGATTCCAACCATAGAACCGCATACATGTATGCCAAGGAGACAATCCAGAAACAATGACATGACCGATGCATATGGACGAAGTGCATTGTCGGTGGCGAATGTTGTCTTCGAACTTCTCTGTTCCACATTCGATGCTACTAGAATAAAGAGAATATCGATTGGACAAAGAAACGACTGCATGAATTACTGAATAGATGATTGCACAAATGAACAAATGCATTAATTAGTGATACCTCGAATGCATCAATCAACATAACAACAACTCAGTCAACAGTCAATCAATCAACTGATTTTTGTTTGAATGTGTAAATGAATCCGCTACGAATTGACCAATGACGGCAATAATGAATTGCTTCGCTACACGCGCGAATGAAGGAGAAAGCCTTTTGGTTGCATGTATGCGCTGGAATAGTAGGCCTAAGTGATGTATCTCATGGCATGCAAGTGTGCTCGTTGTTATTCCATGAAATGGCAGGCGATTGCGTTTTTGCTTTGGCGGATTCAACCAATGGGACTGAAAACAGCGTTGGCCTTGAACTAGTAGCCAGTAACCATAGGGGACATCGTAGCCGATTTGTGGGACATGATAGCGATTGGATAGAGCATTCGCCTTGTAACGAGGAGTGTACAGGTGCGAGCATCACCTGAAACGGCTAATGTGTATATACGAACCTTGAGCAATTCTTTAACTCATGATATTGCTCAGAGGCGGCCTTTGACAGTTTTGTGCTATAGGCCGCTATAGGCACGCCGCAAAAAAAATAAAAATACCGCCTTTTACTCAACACATATATTTCCATTTAATTTCTTATTAACTAATTATATTTTTATTTTGCTGGAATTTTCCGCTCCTTGAGGATGCCGCTCTAGGCAGCCGCCTATATCGCCTATATATGGCCTACCTAAAGCCGGCACTGATATTGCTCACCACCGATTGATGGTTTGTCACTAGATAGTGGCGCTTTATAAATGCGTAATGATAATAATATTCAGCCGATCCAACTCTTATCTCTATAGGGAGGTTGAATCTGCAGTCATCCATCTCACTTGGTGAACATTTTATTAATCTTTAACGTGTTGAAGCGAGGCTCAATTTAAATGCGTTATTTTTACTCAGTGAAATAGTTAGCATTCATTGACGTACACATACTTTATATGCTTATGTGCAGAATGTGGTTTATATAGTAGGCACAATCAATAGATGATTTATAGTATAGCCTATATATACTGCGTACACAAAACTGTCTCAACCACTTGTCTGCATCAGTTGATTTTCCTGCACTAACGTGATTGTCTATACAAGAAGTGAGGACATACGCTGGTGAACGTCCACAGTTTGGTGCCAGTCATCAAGAAAACTTATTGCAGAGAATTCTACATATTGCCAATGAACCCCACTTTAACATCAGGTGTTGATTCTAAGCCCACACTTTTATAGACCGATGCTCTACACTGTATTTAGAGTGTATATACGAGTAAACGGTTTATTATGTATATTATATACATTATACATCCTGTTAAATGAGAGATTTACCATATATATAGTCTATATATATCCGGTTAAGCAATTAGCAATTCGGCCATTGTTAATTGCGTTCCTTGTAGTTGTTCAAGAACGTCAGTTGGTCTTGCACGCCGTCTGGCCGGCTGATGTCATTTCCGTCGGGGCTGATTAGCGGTCGGCGCCATTTTCTTAGCACAAATGGCGTGACGTGTCGAAGATTTTCTGGTCTTCTTTGTTCTTCGGTGCAGGACTTTCGTCTGCGCTGACGTCGGCTTTCATTTGGTCCCGGCTGGTCCCGGGTGTCGCATGCAAATCTGTCCCCGTGGAAAAGTATCCCGTCGGAAAGTCATTGTAAATAATTGAAATCGAGGATGCAGTGTGGATACCGAACTGGCTTAGAGACGATCGCGCTGAGCCTCGAGTGAGCGGAAGGACATGCGCGGCAGTGGTTCTCCTATGCCATAAAAATGAGCGGGAACAGGTGGTCGATGGCAGAGTGGTCATCTTGCTTGGCTTAGCCTGAGCAGGTGCTCGATTAGAATTTCATAACAACCGAAAAGTCAAACTTGTCGAAGCAGTTCGTAAGTCAATTTGACGCAATCTAAGCAGCTGAGCGAAAACGTGCAGTCTACTGGCGAAGGTAGGTCATATCGACTTCTCAGAAAATCTTCTGTTACGTATTATATAGACCTATAGATACATGCATGTATTTATGCATGTATGTTTGTATGTATGTATGCATACATGTTTGTATGTATGTTCGTATGAAATGTGCGTCATATATAACGTCGGGTTTGCTAATAATTAGGTACTAAACTAATTATCTGGTCTTTAGCCGTCTTCGAGCCGAAGGTTGGCCGCACCAGATGTTTCTAGCTGCTATTGACCCCAGTAATTGAATCATAGTTAAACCTGTCCAAGGCATAACGTTCTCAATCCAGATTATTCGCGGTCTTCCAAGTGCTCGCGATCTAGCTGTATATGCCCTGCATTGTTTCTTTCTTCAGTCTCCATTTCTTCTCATAATGTGACCAAAGTATTTCAACTTTCTTAATATTATATTATCTTCGTTGTCTGCATTGATTCAAAGCGCTCAGTGGCGGCGATCTTGTCTGAGAGGTGGGGGGGGGGAGACAAAGTCGGCCATGGTCTGGTCGATGACCTTTCTTAGGAATTCATGTCCCCCCCCCCAATTTTTTTTTACTTTTCAGGAATTCATCCACAAAAACCAAAAACTTTCAGACTTTTCTACGAATTCATCTCCCAAACAAGTTTATGACCTTTTTTTAGTCATTAACCTTTTTCACGACTTACTTTTCAATTATTCGTCTCAAAAATGAATTCCTTACCTTTTTCGAGATTCATCCCCCTAAAATAAATTTCATGACGAATTTCTTCTTCTTTCACAGAATTTTCGGGTGGAAACTTCTCCTAAAAATTGAGTTTTTTACCTCGTCTGGTCAAAAAGGCAGTGAAAACCCTCACGCGCAATTACATTTCTTGCCCTTTTTTGGTGTTTCTTCAAAATTGGGGGGACAAATGTATGGCTTGTCCCCCCACTCTTAAAGGTGGGGTCATGTCCCCCTCGATCCCCCTAGATCGCCGCCCATGAAAGCGCTATTTGGGTAAATAAGATGTTAGGTTCCCAAGTCTTTCCATCTCGCAGTAGAACTGCCTTCATCCAGTTGTACCAGACATGCCTTCTCTTAAACACAAACCAGCCGTTGCACTAGTTGTCTTCCGCCCCTTTGCCTAAAAAAGTCTCGCTGCTGCCCGAGACTTCGCCGCCCACGTTGGCCAACTACTTCAGAGTTCGTGTTGAGCCTGTCCACCTCGCGTAGCGTCCTGGGTGGTACTTCAGTCAAAGACATTCACCACTGATGGCATAGCCTCAGCAGGCAGTCTCCGACTCAGTTGTTCACTCCTTCACCACGTTGAGGTGTGGATCGGGCTTTAAAGGGAACTAAACTAATTATAATCATACAATGTCACTGTATGTCACTGTATATCTCTTTGTGCTAAACTGTGATGTTGCAACTCGTGCTGTTATACTGCATGTATACTCGTAATCACTACACTTAACACCGCCATATCAAAATGGCACAAATTTCACCGCTACCACCACCACCACCACCTCGTATACGACAGCATCTCTATCCCATTAAGACCACCTGCACCACCACCAAAACCACCATAGCTAACCTATAGTCATAACAACTGATGAAACGTAGGCATACTTTTTTGTACACGTGTATGGCTGCATCTATTTCGCATTAAACTAGCGCATGAAAAATGCGTCCATAGCTTAAGTGCTGTCGAACGAGCAGCCGGAAGCTTTCGAGATGTACACGTGAGATTTGATTGCGAAATAAGGCAGCGCTAGATTTGAAGTTTCTGTTTTTGTCCATCAGCGCAAATGAAAACGCGTTTAAAAATCATCGAGAAACGAAGACGGAAATGGCAAAAGCCTCATCAGGTGACGACACTCAGCCAGTCCTCCTCCTTCGCTGTCCATATACTGGATTTGGAGCGTGTTGCATTCTGCTATCAGCTGCTTCGACGATTGTTCACGAGCCTGATCAAGTGTCTGATGTTGTTTAGTGTAGTAGACTTAATAACGACGGGTGGGGAATACGTGCAGCAGAGCAGCATGTGAGTCATAACATCACAGCTTAAGCACGTAAAGATAGTGGAATTGTATGATTGGAATTAGTTTTAGTGAATGTATTATAAGCAAACCCTACATCATATATAAATGCATATAGTCCCCGGCGCTAAGCCCTGAAGTCGAAACCAGTCGCTAAGCTATCGACTGCTAGCGACTTCGTTGACGCTAACGCTTTGCTTATTGTTTTAATTGCGGTCTCAGGGTTTAGATATTTGACGAAGACATCAACATCAGGACAGCTCTCAGTATACCATCGCTTGTAAGAATATGGCACCTGAACATTGGCAACTGCTCTATAGCAAGTGGGCTATTTAGGTTCTGAGGCAATTTCCTTGGAACGCGAAGCCCTCAGCTGTATAATTTCAATTTCAAACAGAAAGCTAGCTATTGCGCTGTTAATATCATCATCATCATCAGCAACATTTGCTTATAAGGTACTAGTCACAGTGCAACAGTCTAATGGTCTAACAATTAGTCGATGTCAGATAATCAGGTCACCAGTGCTTTTTTACTTACTACCTGCCCAAGTGGTGTCTGTAACTTTGCATGACGCCACGCAATCGTTTTATATGGCGTCTCTTCGAAGTCTTCGTGCAGTTAAACGTAGCGTTGAAAATACGTTGGCTCCAACGTCTTCGGCCAGTCGACTTAAGTCGCTAAGTCAGTCGCTAACTCATCAAGTCGGTAATTCGTTGGCGACTGACTCCGGGTACTAAATGCCTATATGCATACTAACATACATACAAACATGCATGCATGCATATACACATGCCTGCATACATGCATACATTGCTAAATACCTGCATACATTGGAATGGTATGATTAGAATCAGTGCTTAACTTACGCGACTACCAGTTCTGTTTTGAATGACGGAAGGAAAGGTTCGTCCGGAATTTGTTGTTTCTTATCAGTCGACCTTTAGGAGATCAAATCATAAGACCAACAGAACCATGAGTACTGTATACGGACGGAAGGACGAAAGGATAGTCGACAAACCTCGCGTATTGATGGGTGGATCGATGGATGGATCGGTGGATGGAATGATGGATGAATGGATGGATGGATGGATGGATGGATGGATGGATGGATGGATGGATGGATGGATGGATGGATGGATGGATGGATGGATGGATGGATGGATGGATGGATGGATGGATGGATGGATGGATGGATGGATGGATGGATGGATGGATGGATGGATGGATGGATGGATGGATGGATGGATGGATGGATGGATGGATGGATGGATGGATGGATGGATGGATGGATCGGTGGATGCAACGATGAGTGGATGAACGGATTGATCGATAAGCGGATCAACGAAGTAATCATTGAGTGCACGGATCAACGGATGGATCGAAGAGTTGATCAACGGATGGATCGAAGAGTTGATCAACGGATGGATCGAAGAGTTGATCAACGGATGGATCGAAGAGTTGATCAACAGATGGATCGAAGAGTTGATCAACGGATGGATCGAAGAGTTGATCAACGGATGGATCGAAGGTTGATCAACGGATGGATCGAAGAGTTGATCAACGGATGGATCGAAGGTTGATCAACGGATGGATCGAAGAGTTGATCAACGGATGGATCGAAGAGTTGATCAACGGATGGATTTAAGAGTTGATCAACGGATGGATCGAAGAGTTGATCAACGGATGGATCGAAGAGTTGATCAACGGATGGATCGAAGGTTGATCAACGGATGGATCGAAGAGTTGATCAACGGATGGATCGAAGGTTGATCAACGGATGGATCGAAGAGTTGATCAACGGATGGATCGAAGAGGCCATCAGTGGATGGATTGATGGGGCTGTCAA
Organism: Allolobophora icterica; assembly: GCA_963556255.1. Classification (NCBI taxonomy): domain Eukaryota; kingdom Metazoa; phylum Annelida; class Clitellata; order Crassiclitellata; family Lumbricidae; genus Allolobophora; species Allolobophora icterica. The sequence goes on along the minus strand of OY744615.1, from coordinate 20,516,159 downwards.
CGGATTAATCGATAAGTGGCTCAACCAACAAATTAATCATTGAGCGGATCAACCAGTGCAAGGGTCGATGAATTGATGAACGGATGAAACAATGGGTTAGTCGATTAATAATATTGATCCCTAGTATTTTTTTTGCGATGATCCTTCAACTCGTATTCTGACAGTGCCAGTCCCAAGCCTTGTTGAAGGAGGAGGGCGACGCTAATGATCTTTGTTATGACACAGTGTCGTTAAATTGAAACAACTACTACTACCTACATCGGGTTGTAGCATGGCTTCTAACATCAACAGAATCAGAGTAAATGGCGAATGAGTGGAGGAGGGGCAAGAAGAGAGGTTAAGACAGTCGGAGGAAGAGACAGATTGCTGAAGGAAGAGAGGTCCAAACGGAGATGACACAAAGGATAACATTAGAGGGTGCACGGATGTATCCAGTGATAAAGAGAAACGATTGATAAGAGGAAAGAAGGAAAGCAGATAAGCAGATGTGAAGCAGTGCAAGTTCATAAAATGGATTAGTTGGAAATGGTCGGTGTGTTCTTAGACAAGAGGGGAAAGAAATGGACGAATGAGCACTTATTCACAAAGTCTTTATATATAGATCTATATTATATATACTATATATATTATGTTATGTGTTTATATTGCATATATATATAGAGAGAGATCTATATTATATATATGTATATATATTAATATATATATATATATTATATGATAACATATATATTTATATCATATATATTATATATATTTATATCATATATATTATGTATATATGTTCTGTGTTTATGTTGCACGCATGAATGGTGGCGTTGAAGAGGTGGATGGGTATAATGATGGAAGTCCTTAAGAGACAGATTATCAAGTGTAATTTCCAGTTAGTGTGCGGTCAGTGGAATGGACGTGACGACGATTGACAGAGTGGCAATGGGTAAATTGGCAATGGTGTGTGGGAGGCAATATGTATGTATGTAAGTAAGGGCAACGAGCGTCTTGGACTGTTGTGGACCGACGGAGAGACGGAAGGCTGGCGAAGCGTAACCGGAACTGGAATTAAATATGAACAAGAGTCGAAATTGCCACGTCACCATCTGACAAGAATATGAATAGAAGATGTCCGATCAGCCTCCGCATCTTAATCCATCCTTTATACACGTCAGTCTTCATAGTTCTATTAGTTGTGTCAATCCGTGTATCTCTCTCCCCCACTCAGTCTCTGTCTCTGTCTCTCTGTCTCTGTCTCTCTGTCTGCCTCTCTCTCTCTCTCTCTCTCTCTCTCTCTCTCTCTCTCTCTCTCTCTCTCTCTCTCTCTCTCTCTCTCTCTCTCTCTCTCTCTCTCTCTCTCTCTCTCTCTCTCTCTCTCTCTCTCTCTCTCTCTCTCTCTCTTTATCTTTGTGTCCGTCCGTGTATCTCTCTCCCCCACTCAGTCTCTCCGGAGCGATTAAATTCTGCTTCAGCCGTTGTCTTATAACCGAGCTGTTTTGTCTCCCTCTGGCGACGCTAAGCCTCGCCGATTTCTTTAGCGCCTTTTTATGATTGGCATTTCCATTAAAGTGCCACTTGTTCGTTGCCGTCTGCCCGGCTGGATCGGTCTTGTTGATTGCGCAGAGCGACAATCTTGTTTCCTTCTGCATCGTGTGGCTGTTCTGCCGTCGATCCTTAATGATCCATTTCGTCGATCACTTTTCTCCCAATCCCTCCTTCATAACCTTAATCGAGTTCGATCTCTTTCTGCTGATCGAATTCCTTCGAAACCTTCCAGATAATTGTTCACATTTTCTAAATCACTTTCGGTTCTTTTCGCTTAAACTGCATTTACAGCTTTCTGACATTTTCCAATTACGTTTAACAATGACTTCGTTTTCACTCTTAATTCGTATTCATCCATTTTGATTGAGATTATTCTCATCAAGCTCGATCATAGGTTTTACTTACCCTTGTGCCATTTGTTTTAAATGCCCTGATACAACTTGTCCAACAACGGAACAAATTCTAACCGAACCCTGTGCGTTGTTACTCTGATATTGATCTGGAACGGGTTGTGAGCTAACTTAGCCTAGAATGCATGGTTTTCCATTGACAATCTTCATAAAATACTCAGTCAAATGCTTTTCACGCTCTGAGTGCTTAATTCTCTGCGCATACAAGTGTGGTATCCTCAGCACCAAGCCTAGTATACACAGACTTAAACATGAATGGCGCCATTTTGTTCAATATACTATGCGATCAATATGCGTTATATACTGGAGTATGTAGCGAAGTGAAGCACATTAAATTCCTATGTAGCGAACTACGCCGAGAAATTATGAGGCACAAACAATGAAGTCAGTTCGCTGCTAGAGAAAAACGTTGACATTTAATATTATAAACTGGAATCGAATTTGTTACTTTTTTCAATTTCTGATGAAAAGGTCGAATTACTCAGACTGACAAAGGTGCGAAAGTCACAATTGCCGGAATAAAGAAAACAAATGCTATATATAGGGGGCCCACTGCAAGTCAGCACGTTCGGCTCCATTTCTACGCACGCTGAAATTTTCAACTGATTCTGAAAAGGTCTAAAGTGACACAGCATTACGATTACGAGCATTTGAGAATTTCCTGTCTCGCCCAACCTAAAGCAATAAAAATACATAGACTATAATTGTTATTGGTGCAGAATTATTTAGCTTCGGGTGAATCGAACAGTCGAGGTTTATTACAGAAGACTCGTTGGCGGCGTTGTTGTCGATTACATAGCGAGAGCTACCACTATGTGTACTCAATGTAAAAGTGTGAACACAAGAATGATGACGGGGTGTCATTGTGACCTTTCAAGTGATAAAGTGAAGCACATTAAACTCCTAGAGTTTGGTTCGGGGCGGAATCCAGATGGCCAGATTTTTTTGTAGTTAATTATTATTGTTACACATTTATCAACCGCTACTATCTAATGAGCAAGTATTAATCGTTGGCGCTGAGCAATTGTTAGTGGACTTGTTCAAGGTCCCTACGCAGTATCCATCTCGATGGGGTGGGGGCTCGAACCGTACTTTTCGTGTTACAAGGTGAGCGCTCTAACCAATCGGTAACAGTGTCCACAGAGTTAAGATGATCTATGGTTCTTCCTTAGGTTATTGATGGACACTCGATCGCATGCTCGGTTTCCAACGCTTTACCGTTTATCTTCCCATTTGCCATTAAAGTTTAGCCAACTTTCACATTCAACTTTGACTCAAACATTTATCGCTTTCGATAACTCTTCTCGATCTATTCAATTTCAGTCCAATTCTTTCAATCACTTCTCTTCCATCCGTATCCTTCGATCCGTTTCGATCTCTTTCTGCCAATCTTTTCGTCCGTACACATTCCATCTTTTGCTAACCCCGTCCGGTGACCGCGGCTCTCATCCCGGGATGAATTACAAGCGCTCCGTTACGAGTCCTTGGCGGCCAAATTCCGGATGCAATATCTGCGGAATATCGGTAGAATTAACGGCCGTTTTATAAAGATACATCTGCTAATGTCGTCATTACGCGCAGGCGCAATGGACCTCCGGAGGCAGGACATCTAGCGACACGTCGACGGGTAATTTCCGGTCTGTCAGAAACCGCGAAGAAGCGTTGCCATTTTCCGACTAGCAGGTAACGAGCAGTTGGTTGAGATGGGAATGCCCTCTGGACCGTCATCACGCGGGGTAACTACGTTGCACGGGTTTTGGGGAGGGCTGAGAAGGGAGGAGAAGAATGCACTTGATTGCCTCGATGAGTGAGTGAGCGAATAGGTGGGTGGGTTTGGGTGAGTGAGTGTGTGTGTTTTTAGTGCGAGTGCTTGAGTGAGTGAGTAAGTTGGGTTGTTAGTGAGCTAGTGAGTGAACGAGTTAATTAGCAAGTTATTGAGGGAGTGATGGAAAAGGAGCAGCTGAACAACTGTTAAGCAGTAAAAGAGGATAAAATATTTTGATTAAAATAACAGGAAGAACTTAATGAAAAACAAGTTGATGGAAGAATAACGGGCGATAGAGGAAATTTTATGGCGCTAAGATACTTCGACATGATCAAAATTTCGAAACAATATTTACTCCCTCCCTATCGACCCTCTGATCCGAGACAGAAAAACCCTATGGTTGCCAGGCGACGAGGGTCGTAACCCGAAGATCATGACGACCGGGTCTCCCTTGCGAACCATCCCCCACAGTCCCAAATGGCCGGCAAATGTTTCCCAGCGTTGACCATAAAAGCGACAGAGAAAACTAATCGTTGAGACAAGAGCGATTCGAAGCATATTCGAAGGAATCCAATATCCAACACACCAAATATTATGCATAGACCAACGACAACCATATCACATCTCACCATATATATAATATATATGTATATATATATGTATATGAAACATGCATCTATTTATAAACGACACCCACACATTACATATATACCCACATATATATATATATGCATATATATACAATATATATCTATGACGCTTATACCCATGTTTATCGCTTTCATCTATTCCTTGTATCACTTATGTATACACATACACGCACACACAAACATACACAAACTATATATAAGACAAGAATGCGCTCTATTACATATTTATGCCACATGGTCTGGATGAATATGTATGTATATATATATCTATGTATCGTATAGGTATTTTGATATAAAAGATATTCTTCGATATACAGCACACATTTCCGCATGCATTGATATATCCATGCATGTGCATATATATAGTGATATATATGTATGTATTAATATAAAGCATGCTATATTATTCATGTGAATGGCGTGGTGTGGGTAGAGGTGGTTGGTGGGTCGGCTTCAGAGGTTGCAGACTTGTTGGCTGCCAAGTGGCGCCGTCGACAGAGATGCATCAGCTGCTGAGACTGAATAGATTGGCGGCTGCGGCTGCGACTCCGACCATCCATGGAAGCATTGGCCATTGTCATGCAGTCGACGTATGCCAGGCATTTAATAGGGATGGGAAAGGAGGGGACAGAAAGTTGGATTATGATGACGTTGTTGTTGTTGTTGTTGATGATGGTGATGATGATGATATATATATGTATATATATATATATATAATTTCGTTTATTGAATCAAAGTTGACAAACCGCAACTTCTAACAGAAAGAGTATGCTACAGAAGAAAGCATTAATCTAGATTAATGATGATTGTGATGATGATGATGATGATGATGATGATGATGTTGTTGTTGTTGATGATGATGGTGATGATGATGATGATGATGATGATGATGATGATGATGATGATGATGATGATGATGATGATGGTGATGATGATGATGATGATGATGATGATGATGATGATGATGATGATGATGATGATGATGATGATGATGATGATGATGATGATGATGATGATGGGGTGGGGGTGGCAACAAGGTAGAGGCAGCAGACGGCATGCCGTAAGTTTAGTATATAAGACAGATTAAACTCGACACTTCAAGTGACACAGTGACTACAGAGAGTCAAGGTAGAGGGAGACACACGTAAACTCAGAGAGAATCATATTGACAAGCAAGAGGTAAAGAGTGTGTGTCTTCCAAGCTGATAATAATTTACGAAAGAAAAGCAAGGTATACGGTTGCAGCTGAGAGCGAAAGACAGTCTCAGTAGAAGAGCTGCAAACATGAGAAGGTAGAAAGTTCCAGATAGCCGCGGCTGGTCTATACGCAAAGATAACCCGCATCAGATGTAAACAGCATGAATAACGGAGAGTTGCTCGCTTCCATGTCAGATCTCAACGGCGCACAAAACACTGAGTCCATAAGAAGCGATTAATTCTTGGGCTGATGATGATTTCTTCCCAAGTGACCAGACATTAAGAATGCTGACGTGAAGGGGACTCTGCACGGCAACGGGGTGCTTCAGCCTCGAGCGTTATGCTCTTCGTTTTGCTCTCCAGATTTGATAAAGGAAGAGTAGCTATTGATTTCGACGGAATATTAGCCCAGCCGAGCTGCCAAAGCGCGAGTAGGCTAACGTAGGACCATGTGCAGCCAAGGGCCGCAGGCGGACGATCTTAGATTAGATAGATTAACCGGCAATCATGGGCGTCCGCAGGATATTTTCTAGGGGGAAAATTTTTCTGGGGGGTAAAATTTGTTTGGGGGGAAAAAAAATTTTCTTGGGGGGGAAATTTCTGTAGGGGGAGCAAAATGACTTTTTTGCATAGCTATTCATGAACACAGAACATGACTTTGTGACAACTTTAAAAATAAATTACGGTCAAAAACTTACCTAAATAATTAAGTGTTTTTTGCATTGAAATCGTTTTGGGACTGGTTTGTAAAATATTTTCAATATCCAGGGGGCAAATGCCCCTTGCCCCCTCGGGACGCCCATACAGGCAATTAACGTTGCTATTACGCATAATGAAAATCACAAGTTGTAGTACGATTCAAATTTGTTATATCCAGCAGTTTATTGCAGTCGTTGCTTCGAAAACTTAACCGCAGAAAAGCTTTTCCCGGACTTAAAATAAAAATGCGCACTAGAGGTGTGCTGCAACAATCCTATAATTTACAATACATGTATACTGTATAACATAGGGAAAGTAGCTCAGATATTTAAACGGAGAGGTCCCAAAATTGTTTAGTCCATTATAAAGACTTATATTACACCGTCATGGACGTCCGGAGGGGCAAGGGACATTTGGCCTCTGGATTTTGCAGACATTTTAAGAAATTAAATCTTTTGATCATTATGATTATTTCAACAGTCCGAACACGATTTTCAATGCGAAAACACACTTAATTACTTAGGTAAAGTCCTTGAACATTATCTATTTTTAAAGTTGTCACGTGTTCTGTGTTCACGAATTCGATGCAAAAACGTCATTTTGCTCCCCCTAAAAATACTCGCCCCCCTCACTTTACAAAAATTCCTGCGGACGCCCATGTACACCGCTATCATATAGCACAAGGCAGCAATTGATTGGCGCTTAAAGTAAGACACAGAAGAGCAACATAGTTGGTTGCAAATGACCATATCAGTATAACGCGGCCCTCGCTATAGCGTGGTAACTGGTGTGGATCGCAAATCCCGCGTTATAGCGAGAGTTTGGTGTAAAGCAATTAATTAGGCGTAAATTTCCCTATGAATGTAAACATTTTCTGTAGAAAATTTCAAGCAGGCAATACGTTTGGAAATTGCTATCGACCGGAGCTCTGTCCTGGACCTCATATGAAAAGGTCAGAAAATCTTTGGGTGCGAAGCCACAACTTCCTCAAACAAATTTTGACAAATGAGTTAAAGGTTAAGTGCTTGGCTTACCTTTAGGCCTACAAATCGCATCAGCAGGCTAATATTTTACACACGTAAACTTCAAATATCGGGATGCGCCTCTGATGTGTGCAGCCCCTTCGCATTAAAGATTCCTGTGCTATAAAATATACACTGCAGTTGTATGTACGACACTGTCAGCGAATGCGTTTATATATATGTATATATATATATATGTATATATATATTATTTTGTGTTGTGTGTTATGTGACAGTGCTATGCAGTGTTCACGTATAATATGCACCGTCGTATAAATGCAGGTCTTGTGTTTTTCGTATTATATAAACATATTATGGTTATATATTGCATTATCCGAACGACTTCTCAAAATAGGCTCTAATACATCCTCGGCCAAGTATATCCGGCTGGCGAGGGTCCTGGCCGGAAGCGCGATGCACTCTGGGTCGGCATCATTCGGAGGAGGGCTTTCCACGTGGGGTTTGCTTGATAAATGGTGCCATGCGACATATCCACTGTCTTATCTCGACGGCCATTTTGTTGCCGTTGAACATTCCTCCTTCCCTCCATCCATCCATTCGCCCACCCTTCAGCGCACACAGCTTTTCGTGCATTGATGCGTGAATGCATACATTAATGGTGCATGCATGTACAATATTGTACATGTTCATGCATTCACGCATGCAACATTCCATCGCTGCATTCTAACATAACTTCTTTCTCGCATGCTTCCTGCTCTCTGTCTCTGTCTATGTCTCTCCCTGGCTCTCTCTTCTCTCTGTCTCTGTCTTTCTGTCTCTTTCTGTCTGTCTCTGTCTGTCTGTCTCTGTCTGTCTCTGTTTCTGTCTGTCTCTGTTTCTGTCTCTGTCTCTCCCTGTCTCTCTCTCCTCTCTCTCTCTGTCTCTGTCTCTGTCTCTCTCTGTCTCTTTCTGTCTGTCTCTGTCTGTCTCTGTCTGTCTCTGTATCTGTCTGTCTCTCTTTCTGTTTCTGTCTATGTCTCTCCCTGTTTCTCTCTTCTCTCTGTCTCTGTCTCTGTTTCTGTCTCTCTGTCTCACTGTATTTCTCTGTCTCTCTCCTCTCTCGCTCTCTCTGTCTCTGTGTCTGTCACTCTCTGTCTCTGTCACTCTCTGTCTCTGTCACTCTCTGTCTCTGTCTCTCTCTCTTTCATTCATTCGTCTATTCTTTCTTTCGTTCATCTATTCATTCATTTTTCTTTTTCTCCGCCTTTCCTTAGTCCATCGCAAATCGATGTATGGGCGAGATTAAATATTCAGTGTGATCAGTAGTGACCAGCGCTCGAAGTGACCAGCCTTTGTGGTCAATCTTGGTCAGCGCAGGCAGTAAATAATCGGTTAATTTCCGAAATGGACGTTAATGGTCAGCGAGAAAGGCGTGGACAGCTGGGAAGAAGATGACCAGCGTTATAAGGTGACCACAGCACAATGCCTTTGGTTGCGGTCAGTTGCAGACCTTACTATCGCAGGCGACGTCTGTCACTTTACAAGAGACCCTTGCACGGAATCATCCGCGATTGTGATTTAACTGACCAGAGTGCAGAGCAGGGCGTCATCTAGTGTCGTGCAGTGTCATGCTAGGCTGTGAATTGCTATGGCAATGGTAACAGTAATTGTAAATTTATATAGCGCCACTGCAGGCAGTGACAGCCTTATGATATTTCGGGTCCTGTGCAGAGTATACTCTACGGGCCCATGACGCAAGTAAGTAAGTAAGTAAGTATATTCTTTATTTTAACCAGTTGACAAAACGCACTCTGGTGTTCATACGTGTAAATTAGCAGTTTGCAAATTACAATTTCCGGTTTAAGTCAAATTGTTTCCATTGCTAATCATTTTATTTTAGCAGACTGTTAACAAGTACAACAAGTAGGACTAAAATTTAAAGTTAAAATATTATAGCGTCAATGTAGTATTGAAACAAACTAAACTGTTGGTACCATTTGACTTTTATTTTATGGACAAAAAAAGAAGATTTAATCGAGGTCATTATATAATTATTATTAGGGTGTCTTGTTCGTGTTGATTTTCGGTGACATTTTCGGGGCCCCTTAAGTTGCGGTCACCGTGCGACCGCACGGTTCGCACACCCGTGAGGCCACCACTGCTTCAAGAGAGACTCATCGAATGCAACGATACGCACGATGCCGTTTGTTCAAATGCCAATGCGATGCCATGAGATGTTGTGCAATGCCACTACGCAACCTACATGGCCTGTTGCATCATTTAGTATAATGTATTTGCGATATTTCGCGTTGAAAACATATTTGGTCTGGAATAGACGCTGCCTGTTTACAAAGATTAATGTATTTAATGCTGAGTTTATTGTATCTACCGGAACCATTTCTCTGGTCGGAGCACAAGCCTTTGATCTCTATCAAAAAAAGGGTTAGAGCTGCTCACGCGTGTTAGAGTGAAAGTCTACATGTATATAGCGCGGCAATACATGATGTGATACGCTGTTGTGCAATAATGGAGATTTCATTTTAAACGGAAGAATGAGAGAATAAATAAGTAAATAAGAGGACGAACAAATCGACGGATGGATGAATGTATGCGATGATACATCGAGGTCAGAAGAATTGGTGACTCGCGCTGAATCGATCGAACATCCACTTGCAGAGTCAAATAACTAACAAACGAAGTTGTATGGGCGCTATATAAGTGCTCTGAATGATTGAACGAACGAACGAACGAATGAACGAACGAACGAATGAATAAATGAGCGAACAAATGAATGAATGAATGAATGAATGAGCGAACATATGAATGAATGAGCGAACATATGAATTAATGAATGAATGAGCGAACATATGAATTAATGAGCGAACATATGAATTAATGAATGAATGAGCGAACATATGAATGAATGAATGAGCGAACATATGAATTAATGAATGAATGAGCGAACATATGAATGAATGAGCGAACATATGAATGAATGAATGAACATATGATTGAACGAACGAATGAATGAACAAATGAACGAATGAATGAGAGAATAAATAAATGAATGAATGAATTAATGAATGAATGAATGAATGAGCGAACATATGAATGAATGAATGAATGAGCGAACATATAAATGAATGAATGAATGAGCGAACATATGAATGAATGAATGAATGAGCGAACATATGAATGAATGAACGAATGAATGAATGAGCGAATGAATGAATGAATGAATCAGCCAACACAGATATCGATACATTCATCGACCACTTATTAAACCAACTAACCAACCACCAATCAATCCATCGATCAACCAACCAATCAATCTATAGCTGTTCTTTTGATCTGTTCCAGACCACGAGTACTGTCCATGGGAATACTTCAACGCCACCTGTCCTTCCGGTTCCCTGGTCGTCATGAACTCCGCCCAGTACGGACGAATGAAACTCGGTCGATGTATCGACACTGACTACCAGATCGGGTGCTCAACGGATGTCCTGCCGCAGTTGGACGGGCGATGTTCTGGTCGCCCAAGCTGCTACATCCACCTGCCCGATCAGACCCTTCAACACATGCAGCCCTGCAACCGCGATCTACTTGCCTATCTCGAGGCCAGCTATTCGTGTATACCGAGTAAGTGTCTTGTTTTTTTTACCATCGTTGTCGCTTTCTATGTAAATACTTGTAAGTTAAGTAAGTTACGCTGGGTTTAAGTAAATAGAGGGTCATTTGATAGTAGTACTACTTTCGATCAATTCTCCTGGTAAGTTAATATGCCGGTAGGTATTTCCGAGTTGAGGTATAGGCTAGTATCCAAGACCTTTTACTAGGGTTAGTTCATAATCTGACAGCAATAGACAGAGCATTAATACAGCGCATCTCTCAGAGCTTTCTCGTCATCCCTTTCTCCGGATCATTTGTCAAACAACTGTGTAAGAAATGAATTAATATATTGGCAGCGATGTTAATCATGCATTAATCGATTCTATTTTAAACAACTGAGTTACTGTATCTGTCAATTACTTTTCAGCTTCTAAAAGCGCTATACTATTCAACTTTCTTCTATAATGATTTAAATCTTGGCAGATCTCATTACTTATATTATTATTATTGACTGCTGCATGTTGCAGCAGTCTATGATGACTGTAGGCTTTTGCATTAGTTGGGCTTCATGACCAAACTCATTTTCAAACTCTTCCTTTTCTTGTGATGCCATGCTGGGAACGATTTGATCTAAAGTTAGCAGATTCACAATGACTTGAAGTGAATGAAAGGGCGAGACCTCACAGGCAGAGTGGGGATTAGAAGGATAAGTTTCCAATCCTAGTACTTGTCTCCAATTTCTTCGCAATCCAATGAAATTGACTGGAATAATTCAGACAGGAACAGTTCTACAATGGAGTATAATGGTTCCGAATGTAGTGGAACAGTTCTACCGAACGAAGTTGGCATGAGGCGATACGACGAGAACGGAAGAGATAGGATCTGATCTATGGATCGATGTAATCGGATGACTCCATGTATTGCATGCATCCATCTCCAGTTCTTCCACCCTACCGTCGTTTTTCCGACGCGGTGGCAGCCATTCCGAAGACAGATAACGTCGACGAGTTTCAGAGTTTTATCTGCGATAGACAATTTTGTTGATCGTGGCCTGCGACGAGCATAAAGAGTGCCATAAGACCTCATGGAACGCGCATATGTTCCACGATAATTGACAGCCCAGCGCAGGGGCGCAGTCGTTAAGCGCCCACAGAATTGCCGAGTTTTGCCATTCATAATTTATGGCGATCCTCGCGTGCCATACAACAGGTTTTTAAACAATTTCTGCGCCCAAGCGTCCTGCGTGCGCATGTGCCTTTATATATGAGATGCGCCGCTTTTCATACGGGTCCCTCGTGCAGCAGACGGGGTCCCCGTGGGTTTGGTTCGGTGGTCCGATGGTCCGACGGGTTAGACTCGGTTTATTATCTCGTTCGATCGATCTGATGAATCGTCGATGGACGCGAATATCCACAACGGTCTGTCTGTCGGTCTCACATCTGTCCTTGTTATTACACAGTTCGATGGACTGCTGTGTGAACCGATGCTTCAGTGATAGGCTGCAGTGACGAATTAAATATGACTCGGGCTGGTCTGACCAGATGAGACCCGTCCTGGCCCGCATTAAATTCCGAAGGCGTTCGCTGTCATGCAGTTCGAAGTCTGCAAGATTAATGCGTGCTTCAAGTATTAGAAAACAAATCATGGGGCAACACTGGACCGACTATGCATGTTTCAGACCCCCGAGCATTCAGCCTACTTGAAAGGTACAGCGCTCGTGGTATCAACCCTACTCCGGTTTTTTCTTTTCTTGTGTATATGTGACGTATACTGCGATAATTTCGTGGGTACAGTCTATAGATCAAGCTTGTATGATTCCTTAAAAGCGTGCAGAAGAGAACCGCTAACGTTCAACGCTGGATTGCTGTATAATTAAATATAGTGTTGCAGGGATGCTGAATTCAAGATTGAATATATAATATATATATATATATATATATATAAATTCAGCAATGCTGAATATATATTTATATGTTCATATAAGCATGCATATAGACTATAAAGCTTAAAGTCTCTATGCACGCATATATAAGCATGCATATAAATATATATTCAGCATTGCGTATAGTATGAGCATTGCAGAAAAGTTGAAGCGAATGGTTATTGAAACATTTCGCACCGTAGATCGTATACAAAGATTGTTTCGGTCTCTGCTGCATGAGCAGCATTGACTTTCATTATTCTCGCTCAATTTCATATGAAAGGAAACATTGCCTGACGAATTGCACTTTCTGCAGCCTCTGTAACATTTTATGTTGTATTACTTACGTGCTACTTACAGGTAGCACGCCAGTAATTAAGCTCATTATAACCTTGAGCAATTGTGACGCCAGGGCTCAAAACCCGTCGCTTGTCTCTTCCTAGATATTGAGCTAGAAGCTGAAATAGGCGAGAGGTGTCAAAAATATTGAACATTCTTCAATTCACCAGTTGCCCCTGAATTTGCCATAATTTGCAATGTAGTAATCCGATTTTGATGCCGTTTGTTTTATTCTATACAGGATATACCCCTTTATTGCCCAGCAAAATTGTAGTACAATCAAGTAATGGTTGCTGAGGACTTTGATGATACGAATATTCCGAAATTTTTTATTCGATTTTCTCACTATATATTAATGAAAGAATCAAATGAGCATAACTTCAGTTAGCAAAAAGATATTTTCATTCTGTAAAAAGTATTCTGAAGCAGATTAACTGTAGAATATGACTAAACGAAAAGGTCAGGAACCGACATGTGACGGGTTTTGAGCCCTGGCGTCACAATTGTGATCAACATAATGAAATAACATTGTCACATTTGTGAGTACTACAGAATAAACTAAAATAATAAGGACTGTGGACAAATCGTCTGCATAGAACAACTGGAGAAAGTGTAAAGAAGAGCTTTGAACTTATTTGGGTGTTACAAATATTGAACTTTAAAAGGTTGAAAAGGTGTGGACTAACCATATAAGTGAAGAGGAGCAGAGGATACATGTTTGATGCTTATTAAGAGTTCAAGTGGAAAAGAGGCAGTGCAGTGGGAAAGGTTTTTGGATTATTATTATTAATATTCATTATTGATAAACCAAAAGCGAACCGCACATTGGTGAACAAGTATAGAAAAATATAAAACATAGAAGTAATAAGAAGATAATAATATTTGAAATTAAAATTTTTTTTAAAGTAGAAAATCACTAATAACACTAAATCAAAGCATCATAACAAGAGAGAAAATTTAAATCTATAATAGTTACTATTATCTAGAAAGGGTAGCAGAATTTGAGATTAGAACCAAGCAAAGGGACTTGAGGACATATGCATAAATTATTTAAGAAACCGAAGAGAACCATTATGGCAGAAATTCTTCAGTGTAAGAATTGTAGATTTGTGGAATGGTTTGAATGATAGTACTGTCTCATTGGACACTATCACAGCCTTCAAGAAGAAGCTATAGGAAGCATGGGCTACTAAGCGTTCCAGGTTAAATAACAGTGGTTCTAATACAGGTCACATAGACTGCATGATATAAGACGAGTTAGGACCGTCAGAGCTAAGTTCATACCTTATGAACCTCTTAAAAGTCTTGTTAATATATTATATTATATCATATTATGCAATATTACATTATAATATACATTATCATGTGCAAAAATTACAAGAATTTAGATCTTTGAAAACCTGTGGGAGAGAGAAAGAGGGAGAAATAACTGACAGACATAGACACAGAGAGAGAGAGAGAGAGAGAGAGAGAGAGAGAGAGGAGAGAGAGAGAGAGAGAGAGAGAGAGAGAGAGAGAGAGAGAGAGAGAGAAAGGGGGGAGAGAGAGGGGGAGAGAGAGAGAGAGAGAGGAGAGAGAGGAGAGAGAGAGAGAGAGAGAGGAGAGAGAGAGAGAGAGAGAGAGAGAGAGAGACGGAGACGGAGACGGAGAGAGACGGAGAGAGACGGAGAGAGGAGAGAGAGAGAGAGAGAGAGAGAGAGAGAGAGAGAGAGAGAGGAGAGAGAGAGAGAGAGAGAGAGAGAGGAGGAGGAGAGAGAGACAGAGAGAGAGAGAGACGGAGACGGAGAGAGACGGAGAGAGAGAAAGAGAGACAGACAGAGAGAGAGAGGAGAGAGAGAGAGAGACACACACACACACACATATATATATATATAGACGGAGACTGAAGACGAACGACATGATGAACTAAGAGGACGATGATAATGATGATGAGTTCTCTGAAGGCAGGTCCATTGGCATTATGCCACCCGAGGATGAGATGAGTGAGGTGGATTCTCGTTGCCTTCCTCACAGACAACTGTGGTTGAGGCAACTTGTCCAGGGTCGCTAGAGGACGATAGAGGCTGATATAAGACGAGATTGATATATATATATATATATATATATATAGAGAGAGAGAGAGAGAGAGAGAGAGAGAGAGAGAGAGAGAGAGAGAGAGAGACAGACAGACAGACAGACAGACAGACAGACAGACAGGCAGAGACAGAGACAGAGAGACAGAGACAGAGACAGAGACAGAGAGACAGACAGAGACAGATAGATAGATAGATAGATAGATAGATAGATAGATAGATAGATAGATAGATAGATAGATAGATAGATAGATAGATAGATAGATAGATAGATAGATAGATAGATAGATAGATAGATAGATGGATGCAAGGATGGATGGATGGATGATGATGGATGGATGGATGGATGGATGGATGGATGGATGGATGGATGGATGGATGGATGGATGGATTGGATGGATGGATGGAATGGATGGATGGATGGATGGATGGATGGATGGATGGATGGATAGTTAGATAGATAGATAGATAGATAGATAGATAGATAGATAGATAGATAGATAGATAGATAGATAGATAGATAGATAGATAGATAGATAGATAGATAGATAGATAGATAGATAGATAGATAGATAGATAGATAGATAGAACACAGAGACAGAGACAGAGAGCCAGAGACAGAGACAGAGACAGATAGATAGAGACAGAGACAGAGACAGATAGATAGATAGAGACAGACAGAGGCAGAGACAGAGATAGAGACAGAGAGGGAGAGAGACAGAGAGAGCGGATGTAGACAGTCTCAGGCAGAAGGCGACCGAGGTGCTAAGAGGAAGTCAGAGGCTGATATAAGACGAGTTAGGACGGTCGGAGCCAAGATCGTTTCTTCACAACTGTCAACTGATAACCAGCAGCGGACAAGGCGACCGACCCCTCGGCTCTTAATACATCCGGTCGTCCGGTCTCTCCCCCGTCGACTGCCTCCTCCGCATCCTTTGCGCTGACGACGGCGTCAGCGGCCGATGGTAACGACGTTGGGTGTCGCGAGAAAAGATGATGCAGACGGAGCCTTTCTCACGTTGAAGGCTGAGAGCAAAGTGAACGGATGAATGCCACACCCCGAACAAATATCACAACGGAAGATTTACAGCCGTCTCTGCTCTCGTAGGGTAGTTATATAAACGAACGTTAATGTTACGTTATGTATATATGACGTGGGATGCTTGTAGATAAAATTGTTTGAAGACGATGACATTAAAACTGGTGGAAAAGCGGCAGAAGAGAGGAAGTGGAAAAAGAAAGAGGAATAATAATGTTTCATCTGAGGTGGTTAACGGGCTAAGTGGTTCGTTTCCAATCTGTCTGTCTCTGTCTGTCTGTCTGTTTCTCTCACACTCTCTCTCTCTCTCTCTCTCTCTCTCTGTGTCTCTGTGTCTCTGTGTCTGTCTCTGTCTCTGTGTCTCTGTCTCTGTCTCCCTCTCACTCTGTCTGCCTCTGCCTCTGTCTCTGTCTCTGTCTGTGTGTGTGTGTCTCTCTCTCTCTCTCTCTCTCTCTCTCTCTCTCTCTCTCTCTCTCTCTCTCTCTCTCTCTCTCTCTCTCTCTCTCTCTCTCCCTCTCTCAGAGGCGTAACTTTGGCCTCGTACCCCTGCTTCCGGGATTCGAATGAAGACACCAATAGCTTACTTACTCATTTATTAGAAAAATATGCATCGTTTGAAGTCTACACATTGTTCAAATCCAAGCAGTTCTGGTGCCAAGAGTTTCATTGTCTCGTGTTGCTAATCGATTCAAATGACTTCTCTAGTGCCGTAATTAAAGGCATCGGCTGATGATAATTATGTGGAGATGACAGGACGAAATGCTGTAGGCCATGGTTGGCGCCATGTGGCTGCCGCTTAAACAGTTATATTCGACTCCTGTAAAACTGTTATCGTGTGCTTCTATACTGTATACATGCATGTAAGGCGCCCTGCGTGGCTGCAGTTTATACTATATGCATGTTCACTGTACAGCTCAGTGCGTTTGCAGGCGCTTAATTAAAGAACAGATAATTATATTATTATTATAATTATTACGTCCGGGAAACCAGATGTCGGGCTGCAGTATGCAAACACATATATATAAATAGAGACCAAAATTTACAATGTAGAACCGGAAGAAATTATACAACTCTGCAGCTAAACTTCAGACGAGCCATCACGAGCAGTGGAGATCCCAACAAGGATACTCATGCTTGTTATTGTCACTACAAAAACCTGTAATGCGGGCACTGGCGTAAACTTGTCCAAAATATTCAAGGGGCAAACGGTCTGGACCAGAGGAGCAAAAAACCAAGTTTTTCCAACCTGAAAAGTTGTTTTTTTGTTGTTTCTTTCTCGTTTTTTGGCTCCAATTCAGTTTAATTCAGTAGTTTTTTTCCGATAATTAAAAATCATTAAATGAATGTTATTAAGATAACTTCTACAAAAATAAAAAAAATTAAAAATTTATATAAAAAAACAAAAAAAACAAATTTTGTGGTTGCTTTTCTTTTTTTTTGTTTAAAACCAAAATCCGAGAAAATCTTTTTTCACCTCTGGTCTAGATAATCAGCAGAGGTTTCCGGTGTTACGTTAATGCGCATGAACTGGGGAGATTTCTTTACATGTAAATTTGTTTCATATTGAAGATATTGAAGATAAAAATAATCTTTGTTTTCATTATGAATTTCTGATAGTATTTCAGATTTTTGTCTCTGTTTTTCTGTTTCTGAAGAAATTTGTCTATATTAAAACATAATATTTAAATTTTGGAAGAAATTCTCCTCTCGATTTTGGGGGGCATTGCCCCGGCTCCTCAATTATTGGGGGCACGTGCCCCGGCTGCCGCCCCCCCCAGAGTCTACGTCTATGAATGCGGGCAAAGCACATAAATCTGATCTGAGACGCGATTAGTCGGTCGCCAGGTGATATCCAGATGTTTAAATGCCAATGGGAAATAGTGAATTTTTACGCTGGTTGGGATATGCATATACATGTGCGAGACCTTGTCAGTGATGACAATTTTATTCATCGGAGCATTATTTGCTAGACTTAATGATGTTCTTAATGAACTAAAAGACGATAAATCATAGACTAGCGCATAGGCAGTGCTTTTGTGAAGTTTAAAATGTGCTTAATTAAGTATCAAGATAATTTACTATCTAATGAATGTACTAGAGCGAGGCACAACAATACTCAACATTGCAGTTGAACGAGTGCGATATTGATTGGCATGACAGATTAATACTAGCAGAGGATATATAATAGTTCGGCTTCTGCGTTTCAACCAGAAGTCTTAAATCCACAGAAATGATCACCAGTCATTCATTTCGAAGTCTTGATCTACTTAGGGTCAATATAACACACCTCAGGAAAGTCTAACATATACAAAGTTACTGGACCTACCCTTTCGATTTAAATTCTAAGCTACTTCTATTCAGAAAGACTGACGTTTCCGTAAATGATAACGTGTATCCTTCGCCTAACTAGACTTTCGGTCTTGCCAATTCATAACGTTAGTTACACGGTCAACTTTGACTTTAAACAACTTAGATGGTTGACTAAGCTCAGGGTGCCATCGATGAATTCGACTCAGGCCCATTATGGTTGTCGTAGGCTAATTAGCCTTGATTCCGTTAATTAATTACCTCGTTCATTGAAGGCAAGCGAGTCGTCGGCAATCATTCATGGTGCGGCGCCCCGGACTTGTCCAGTCTGGCGTGAAAAATATCGCCAAAATGATCGATGGTCTTGCTGAAGAGAATTATCTCGAGCTTTGGGTAACAGTCATTGGAGTGAGAAACGCAGACGTATCAAGCACAGATTCCAGTTTTTATGAATGTATAATGGGGAAAAGAGCCACTGTTTTATTCTTTATTTGTGTGTGTCTCTGTCTTCTCCTCGCTTGTCCTCTTCTCTCGTCTCTTGGATCACCTCCCGTTCTTTCGCCTCGTGTCTTTTGCTGTATTCTCTGCAGTGTTTTTCTTTTGTCTCGTATCGTGCTGTCAAGTCTTTTCAATCCTCCGTTCAGTTTTCTATTCTGCACACGCATATTCTTTCCTGCTCGGCCATTTCCTCTCCTGCCATTTCCTCTCCTGTCATTTCCTTATTTCCTCTCCTGTCATTTCCACTCTTGCCATTTCCTCTCTTGCCATTTCCTCTCTTGCCATTTCCTCTCCTGCCATTTCCTTATTTCTTCTCCTGTCATTTCCTCTGCCATTTCCTCTCTTGCCATTTCCTCTCCTGTCATTTCCTCTCCTGCCATTTCCTCTCCTGTCATTTCCTCTCCTGTCATTTCCTCTCCTGCCATTTCCTCTCCTGGCATTTCCTCTCCTGCCATTTTCTCTCCTGCTCTCTCCTCACAACTACTTTTCCTCTAAAGTTCTTTCCCCAAAGTACTCGTCTGTTAATGTTCTGCTCTTCCTCTTTTGACCTTTCATCTCTTGCACTCTACCGTCTCTATACCTCTCCTTTCTTGGCTTTCCTTTCTCGTCCTTTTTTGTCCTTTTTTGTCCTTTCTTGTCCTATCTTGTCCTGTTCTCTCCTCTCAATTCAGTTCATTCACGTGGACGCCGAGTGCGTTGAACGTTATTTGCGTCTTGCGCAACTCGATGCATTCTTTGTGAGACTGTTGCCGTTTTTATTCGATTAGGACGGCACTCCATCCATCTTGGCCGGACGAGGATCATCTGGCGTTTCTGAATCAATCTTTTCTCCGTTCATTATTGTAATTCGGCCCCCGACGATGAAGCCTTTGAAAACGCCACCTTGCGCCTAACGTGACGCTCTATATAAATAATTATCGGAAAGTCGAAGGGCGGTGTTTCAGATTCATGTTGTTACCTGATTCATCTGCAGGGAGGCGCGAAAGTAGCCTCATAAGAGTGCCCTGCCACGTTCGTTATGTGAGCTGATGCGACACGTGACCTAGGTTATCTCAGTACCTCCTCCCACTCAGAACTCCTCTGCTTGCCCACTATGCTGCAGCGTTTCCATCAAGGGGAAACTTGACCACTAACAGCAGGGAGCTGACAAGTCAACACGTTCAGTGCCGGCTTTAGGTATATGCGATGTAGGCGGCTGCCTAGAGCGGCATTTTCAAGGGGCGGCAAACTCCTGAAAAATAACATGAATTTCATAATGTATTTATGAGTGGGGGGGTCCTTTGTCCTTGCCTATAGCACAAAACTGTCAAAGGCCCTTTAAAGCCACCACTGAACACGCTGCCACCAACAACTAATAAAATTAATGAGTTTTGTTTATTATTATTCTGCATATATTGTTTCGCGCTTTTTTTACTAACTAATAAAAATCAATAAATTTGCATGTGATTATACAATTTGATGAAAAAATATATATCTACATGCCGTTACAAAGTGCCTACCCTTTGCTTTTCTAGCGCTTTTCACGTGCACAAAAAGAGGTCAAAATAAACAATTTTCGCGAAATGTTGACAGAATTCCAAAGTGTCAAACAAGATGGTCGCCTCTTTTTCAAGCTATCCTATTCTGGTTCCACCTCTGTATAATCCGGTGACCACCATCACCGACAGTTTGAAGCGCAGCTTGACCTGCCCCGGATTCTGACCTGGCACCGAAACCAACCAAAGAACCTGCAGTCTTACGTACTTGATTTTATATAGCGCAGGTTAGGATGGTCTCTTTGTGTGAAGCTGAGAAATTTAAAAGATTTACAGTTAGGCCAGGGTTGGACTGGCTTGCTAAAGCGGCCCGGGAAATTTGGTCATGGGCGGCCCATATTATCGAGCGCCGAAGGCACGAAACTTTTCAGGATAAGGGGCCTAGGCCAATGCTTTTTGTAGCATTTAACAAAAAATTAAGGGTATTTTTAGTTATTAATGGGTCAAATGGCATAACATTGTTAAATGATTATTAAAAGATTAAGAAATTAACACGTATGTGTTTAAATTTGTGATTTGTCGTAAATTCGCAATTATGGTTGGAACCAACCGTCACATCATGTAGCGTACAGTTTAGTTTATTTGAAAAACGTGACATCGTGATAGAATTAGTACACACAACTTCACAAAACCACTTTGTATAGCAGGTTTTCATCGTATCACAAGTTGACGCTTAAATGTCAACGATTTCATCATTAATTCTGAGAAGAAGGTCCTTTTCACAAGCCATCAGCATGAAAGACTCCAAATTCACTGATTTAGCAAATTTCTTAATCTGTTCAAAATGTATTATAGTTTCGAAAATGAACTCTCACAAGCAACTTGTAATGAGGATACTGTCAAAACGATTATGTTAGCCAAAAACAAATTTGAATAAGCTAGACTGTGCAAATTGAACTTAAGGAGAACGTGGTAACAGCAAACAATACATTTTCTGCAAGATTTGAAGTTATTTCTGTTCCTGTTGCTGTTTTCTGCTATTGGGACTGTTTCACTTTTTATAGGCCAAGATTGAAATTCCACGGCGTTTTCTGAGACTGTGTCTGTTATTTCAGTGTCAAATAGCAAATTAGTCTTTTTGTTTTGACACTCTCCCATTTTCTTGCAAGTCCAATAATTCACTTTGCAGCTGCTCTGTAGCAGATTCTCCTGGCAATTTCTTTTTTTGGCCGGATTCTTTTCTATTTCAAAGCACCCTCAACATCAATGTCGAGATATCTTTTATCTAGTTCACTGTTAGCAAGCTCTGAAAAATGTGCAGCTGCTTCAAAAATTACATCAAAAGTTTCGATGTATTTGGCTTAATTCATTTATAGTATATCTTAAACTATCTCTTAGACTAATAGGACGTTGTGTGTTCAAACGCTTTCAAAATCAATTGCGCTGTCAAAATAAATTCAAAATTTGTCAAAGATTCCTGAAGAGTTCTCGATCTGTACCCAACATCATTGTTAAAGTAGTTTGATTCGGAAATATCATGAAAGCATGTTGTAGCACGTATATGTAACCCTGAAAGAAATCGACAGCTTCTATTTCTTTATTGCATGCGCTATAATCAACGGTAGGCTAAGTTAAAGTGAATATTGGCACATAGCCGCACGTTTCATGAGGCAGTGCAGCTTCTTGGTAACAACCGTGCACTGCCGATATTTCATAATTTATAACACTAGAATTAAGGATTAGAGCTAAAATATCGTAATATTTTTTAATCATATTTTTCCTTTTTTGGGCGACCGGCCCACCGGGAATTTCCCGGTGTCCGGTGGGCCAGTCCAAGCCTGAGTTAGGCTACATTTGCTTACTGTGTGTATGCTAGTATTTGCCAATCCAGCTTAATTGGATCATCTGCTCGCTAGTTCAGCAAATTGTTCTTCTGGAAACAATCCCTGTTGCTCTCCGTTAGCTGAACCGTTTTTCTCTCTCATATT
>OY744615.1:20359032-20493495 GCA_963556255.1 Allolobophora icterica | reverse complement strand
GCTGCCAATGTCATCTGGTCCACAGGGTCTCAACGACCGAGAAGACGGCGGTACTGACCCCTACAAGTCTCCCGAGGATGCTCGGCTGGCAAAGACGTTGATGGGTCGTCTGGAACATTCCTATGAGTGTCCGATCTTCGATGAGCGACTGCTTCTCAGTCGGATGCATGCCTTTCCGCCACTGCACCACCACTGCACCACCGCTCAACACCACCAGGCCTGCAGGGTACCAGCTGCCGACCAGGAAAGCCCTGTTGCGGGAGCTGGAGAGAGGTCCAGAGCACCTTCAAGCAAGGAATCACAAGCCCGCGAGCCCAGACGATCGGCGTGCTCTTTTATAGTCGAAGCAGGGTCAGCAGAAGAGGAAGAAGGCCAGAGGGAGACGGAAGAGGAACTTGGGACTTCTAAGGGTGCGTTTAACTGTCCTGGCTCCACATCCGTTGGCTTTAGTGTCGATCAGGATCCGATAGTGGCGAAAATTCCGATGAAGATTGAAAACCATTACTTGTAGACCGATCTGATCATGCAGTCGCTGACAGTACCTGGCAAGGCTAACGAGCAAGAATGATTTAAGTTCCAAGTTCTTCGTCACTCTGAGTTTAGAGTGAAGAAATCAAAATTGCACACGGCAAACTTGAACAGGTTCAGACAGCAAGGTTGAAGTGACATGCTTCGAGTGGCAAGTTTAAGGTAATGCGAAATGATCGATGTGACTGAGGAGTGACTAACAAAGCATCCATATAGTTCCTCATGGTGATCAGTATACGACCAAGATGCAGATGAAGTAATGCACATCTTTCAGACGCCTTCTTAACAACGCTTCTCCCAATTCTACGAATCAGCAAATCACCGGCAGCTGATGTTGAAACCCAGGGGGACTTCTGTTTCCGTTCGCGGGGGGCATTTGATGGGTCTACCTTTACCATTGAAAACATAGAAAAATATGTTCTATACCAACACTTCTTTCAGTTTCGCCAATTATGGAAGCTATGGATTTCTATCTACGGATCGCTGATGCAACTAAATTAACACGACATTATATACTTGAGAGTCCTGCCAGTGCAGCCAGTCTGTTCACGTGAAGCCCATTTAGGACCCATATTCTCATATAGGACCAGAGCCCATAAGGGTCCCATCTAATGCCCACAGATATGCTGACAGGGAGTAAACGACGCTAGGAATTTGGTGAATGACACAAAGTTTAGTTCTCGGTGGCGAAGTTTCTTGTTTTTCGCTTATAAATGGCTTATGAACCCACACGTGCCTATCAACCACGATAATTATGTTGTAAGGGTTAACAGATGATGGTAAAAACGGCGAAATTTAAGAATTAGGACATCAAACTTGAATCTTCTTTTTTTTGCATGAAACGCTTACCAACTGAATTCAGCAGAGGTGTTAGTTTTCAAAAGGACATCTATGAAACACAAACATCATAGGAGCCTAGCTAAAAAGGCAGACAAACGTCGCGTGCAGACAACTTGAGACAAGCATAGGCCTACATAGGCCTACAGGCATGGGCGGCGATCCCGGTGGGATCGAGGGGGACAAGACCCCCATATTTAAGAGTGGGGGACACCATACATCGGACCCACAAATTTTGAGGAAACACCAAAAAAGGTCGACAGTTTTTGTTTTCGTGTAATTTTTAAACCTCTTTTGACCAGATCAGTTCAAAACTCATTTTTGACAAGATCAGTTCTAAAGTGTCCCCCACCCACCTGTTAAACAAGATCGCCGCCAGTGCCTACAGGTATAGGTCGAGATGATATTGAGAAACAGACATAGCCTATTAAGGGACAAACGGTTAGGCCTGTGTTCTTAAGTTTGGCCATTTCTAATTCCAGACAACATTGGATGGCTAGAAGAAATTCAGTTGTAAGCCTATCCCACGTCAATAGACTGCATTATATCTTCAGATCTTTCAATCCTTGTCGCTTATTTTCACGCCATATGCATGCCTTATAGTATGTTGCTTACTAATTACTTCTTGTATATTGAATTTCCGTGTGTTTGCCTGAGATTAACAATCGCCAATAAAATATTAGATTTAAGTTAAGACTTGAAACTCTATTTAAACCGTTTTATAATTGTAAGTAGAGGGCCTTCGTATTCAAGTATTTATATACCACCCTTCGACACAGGCGTAATTTGTGGGGGCACGAGGGGTAGCCGTACCCCCACTTTTTTTGACTGGGTGTACCGTGCCCCCACTTTTTAAGCAATGCCAATCAATATTTTATTATTGAACTATCCCAGAGATCGCAGTCACCGCCTTGCTTCGTGTATGTAAGAAATAATTGGTACCCCCACTTTTCAGACCAAAGTTTTTGGCCCTTCAAATAATGTCTTCATTTACATTCATTGGGTCCATACAGCACTCTGGCCTGCATTGTGTCACAAATGGCAAATGGTAGCTAGCTATTAGGACAGGGACGTCATCTGCACCCCCCCCCCTGATTTTTGGAATAAAGAAAAAGGATGTAAAAAAGAAAAGGAGGAAGAAGAAAGGGGTAAAAAAGAAAAAAATGATACTCTAATTCAGGGACGTCTTTTCAGACTCATTTGCAGCATTGGCTTACAGTTTCGCACATGAAGACTAAATTTTACAAACATGGGCGGCGATCACGGGAGGTCGAGGGGGACAAGACCCCACCTTTAACAATGGGGGACACAGTATACAGTTGTCTCCCAACATGTTGAAAAACACCAAAAAGGTGAGAAAAAATGTCACCTCTTTCCCCCCTCCCCTTGTAAAAAGTTTAAATGACGTTCCTGCATTAGGGGCCCAACGAGTGTAGCTGTCAGAGATATTGCTGCCTTCTCAGCAAAATCACCAGCCGATGAGTTATATATTTCCTTTTGACCGGACTAACCCTGGAATGAAATTGGCGAGTCACACCAACTTAGCTTAGCAATGATCATAGTGATGCCTTAGACAATATATATTACGGTGGCGCTATGGAATTTTCGGATCATATATTATTTTACGATTTAGCTAATAGTTACATTTTCCAATTTCCATGACCAGCCTCAACGGCTCTTGACCTAAAGGCCCGAGCATATATATGTCACCCGAGTTTTACGAGTACCTCCTCAAAGTGCCTCCTCGAAGAATAAGGGGTGTCGCGTCAGAGGGCATCCCATCAGACCTTACCAGTCCAATAGCTCCTTGGATGACAGAAACCAGTTGTAACGAAATCTCGGCAAATGATGTCCTTAACAATCCCATGGTTTTCCACTCAGCCAACTTCTATGCCGCATGGCAATCCACGTGGGCCTTTCCCTTTAACAGCCTAACCATACTAGGCCACATATATAAAATTATGCGCTAGCCTCCCAGCTGCCCACTTTGGGTGCTTGGATCAGGTTTTGCGTGCAGCTGAACCCCTTATTGGTCGCATCCCCAGATTCGGCCAGGCTTCTGTTTATATGCGGGATGTTCTGCACTGGCTCCCATTCCCGCTGCGGATCGCCTATAGGTCTCTGCACTGGTCAGGCGTTGTCTGGAGGGACTTGTCGCCCTACCTCGGGGGGGGAGTCCTGCGACGATCTGCGATCTGCTCTTCGCTCGGTTGACCAGGCCGAGCTCTTGGTCCCCCGCACGCGGACAACCATTAAGCAGCGCCGTCCCTTTTCGGTCGCTGGCCCTGCAACCTGGAATAGCCTCCCTGTTGAGTTCCGCTTGGTACCTTAGACTCAGTATACCTTGCTCATTAGTCATTACTAACTTAAAGACTGCTCTCTTTAGCCGTGGTTGGACTGGAAGCGCTCCTGAGTAGATCACATTGAAGGGGCGCTTTATAAACGCTCCTTAATAATTATTATCTGACTCCTGAGGGTTTATAATTTTTATGTACCTCGGGGAAAAAATAAAAATAATAATGATAATAACTGGCAAGACCGGGAGCATGTTACTCGAGTTCTATTGCGAGTCTTTCTTCAACAGAACTCTCGCCCAAGTGGTAGTCCATAAAGGACGTCCGCAATTAGCAGGAAGGAGGGTCATCTCAATGCGGACAAGGCGAGGGGGTTGTTAAAAGTGCGGACGTCCGCATCTAAACTCGAGCCTTGTCAGTACAACCTTAAACACCAACTTCACTCAGATGGCAGTCAGCTCTGTACTGCATTGGTTCGTCATTAGTAATGTTTGCATTATAGACAACAGGTCAAGAATCAGTTCATCAGGAACTGTGAATAGTAATAAAAATGATGACATTAAAAAGTGGACTCGGGTTTAGCATGCAAAACAGCAGAAAGGAACTTCGGTTGATGGGTGTGTGAGTCCGTGTGGCCACACCCCACGAGTCACGTAGCCAGTCGTCTGATGCGGACGTCCGCAGAGAGGGAGGGAGGGAGGGAGGGCAAGGCCAAATGCGGACAAGGGGAGGGAGAGGTCCAAAGTAGGTTATTTTTCTTGCAGACCTCCTTTATGGATGCCCCCTGACAGACTTGAACACAGCACTACAGAAATCCCACCCTGAAGATTTGTTGACAATTTTCATTTTGAGATGGATAATGTGATAATTTTAACTGGTGATAGCTGCCTCGTTCAAAAACCCTTAAGAGTATTGTCGAGAGTTTAAAGACATAATTAATCACACATTTGCACATAAATGGTCATTATCCAATAAAACTCCATAAATCTGACAAAACAACAAGTTAACTACTATTTGCACATTTTAATTTATATCAGTAATAAACTTATTCACAGATTATTTATGAATCCTATGCTACATCACCAATAATAAATAACTTTACAAAATACTTCAGTTTACAATTCAAACAGAACTGGACAGACACGAGTAGAATCGTTCGCTCCTTTTGATCAACAAACTGTACAGCTTTTTCTACTTTTCATAAACACCAAAATGAACAGTTGCATAGCTTGCTGAAACACAATAACAGTCATCCAATTATAACGATAACGTTAATATTCTGACGCGTACTAATTTACCATTGCAGTCGTATTTAATCATTGTATTTATATCAACATTTTTACTATAAATTTCTTACACTATTTCAAAGCGGATCCCTTTGTGGGAATGCTGCAGCAGTGGTTGTGGTTCAGTGGAAAGATCGTTTAACCCCAAAACAAATGGGGAATTTCTACAGAGTCATCTATACAAGCGTTGTCAGCTTTACGTTTTTCCTATAGTTTAAAACCGAACAGCACGTAAAACTTAAAATCAAACCTTTAAATTATGACTGCTTCCAGCAGTGATATTAGAGTCGAACAGCATAGCCTGCAGGTCAGTCTGCCAACAGGGACCAATAGAATCTAAAACCAACTACTGCCATTACAAATTTAAATAATATAACAATATTTTTCAGAGGGAGAGAAACACTGGCATCATATACTAGCTACCGGTAACCATACTGAAGAACACCTTTTTAATTACCTTCCTTTCTCAAACTGTATGGTTTGTATTCATTTAACAGACGTTCAAGCACTGACTGTACCTTCATCTCAAACAGCATCAAAAATCAAATACACTCTGACAAACATTTCAATAAATTTGACAACGGCTGCATCAATATCTCTATTTAACCCGCACTGGCTGGTTTCCTCTGCAACGGATAGCCTCCTTTCAACTGTTGATCACTACTACAGGTATACGTGGCAACTTAGACACCCTTTAAGATTCTCACTGTTACCAGTAACTCATAAATACAGTTACTTTCATCAGTAATCTCTACCCACTGAAGCATGACTTTATGAAGAAGCAGTTTCTAATTTGTCATCATTTAAATCACGCAGAACCAAGTATGCAATTACGACATGAAAATAACAACAATCCAACAGTTACATAAATGTTTCTTAAAATTGCATGCCTAAACTTAAAAGAAAGTCTGCCAATTCCTGGATTCAAAACGTAGAGATACAGTGAAAGGTTGGACCTTAAGATACAAGTGTCACGCAACACTCCGGTTCTGATCACAGAGAATTTAACAAACAGTTGGACTCATCGGACTCCGCCTATAACCACGTAAAACCAGATTCACCAAAAGAGTTCGGAATCTTAGCATTTCCTCCAACAGAATGTCGCTTAAACATTGAAATTCTTTACAATTAAATACAAAACTGAACATAATTTTTGAACTACATGTACACACATTCACACTGAAACTGCACTGCTTTGTCGGCATGCAGTAAAGTTCCACGTCATTATGATACAGTGTCTGCAAAAGAACTAGCTTAAAGAACTAACAAATCATCATATCATTCGACTCGAACACCGGCTGTGCCTGACTGCGATTTCAAACACCACGGAGTATATACCTGACTTAGACAAAGTAAACTGAGCACAAGAAATAAGAATTTCTTAACTTAGCATACAGACTGTTAACTTTACAGTATAGTTTTCTGAATATTAACAACAACACAAATAACAAGAATACAAATGATAATATTAATAGTAATTATTCATCTGCAGACAATTAGGCCTGATTTTCTTATACTATTAGCAGCTATGTACTAGCATAATTTCTTGATCCTTATGGATTAAACATCCGTTGGGCAAAAAATAGTATACATATAACAGCAAAAATAACATTAACAGTAATAACATCATAATATTTTACTCCAAAAGGGCCATTTCAATTTTGGCAAAATTAGTTAATATTATTAACTAGACAAAGTAACTGCTAACTTTAGGCTTACCACAGATTACTCATATGGGCCCTCTGCAGCAGCCTGTTCATCCTTTATCAGGATCTCAGGAATTTCAGATTCTTAACTGGGCCCTGTAGCTGCAGGCACGCCATAGTTACACTACTGCTGTTAATTCTGCCAAGATATCATCCTTATACCAATCAGTTTTGAATAATAATAACTACATGTGCATCAGCAGTGAACCCAAGTGAGTACATATAAATTGGAAAATTTTAGTAGCTCTAAAATACTAAATAACTAAGGTTTAGCAATGCAGTTTGTCACTTTACATTATGAACAGTGAACCACTATGCATTATGAACTGCATAATCCATTCAATTAATCCTTAGCAAATTTAAAGAGTTCAAAAGGGACTGGGATAGATTAAACACCAAACCTTTTCACAGTTTCATACCATTTTAAAAGAATGAAGATTAAAGCTTCATGATTCAGACATTTAAATGACCGTAATACAGCTAACGATGATGAACAGTTAAAACATCCAGTAAAATTATCCAGATTTCTTGTAAGCGTTTACAGCACTGGATCTGGAAGGCAACGTTCTGTAGAAATACCAACAGAAAATGTCCAAGTAAGTACAGTCTATAACAATCCATCAAATCAATTGTACAAAATCTCTTCTTGGGCGTCTTGAGGCTTAAATAGGTGCTTCACAAAATCGTAAGATACATAAATCGCCCGTTTATATTCTTGAAGTGGTGGTATAAAACTACTTCACCACCAGTACATTCGATTACACAAAGGAATTATTTTTCCGAATGCACCCCTCATGTGTACATTTAGTTAATAACTTTCAATTAACTAATTGTGCTCATTCTGAATGCAGTTACAAATTAGAGAATTAGAAATAGTTTTAATTATTGCTTAAAAGAGTAAACCTCGCACGCATGGATTCATCAACTCTCGCCAGTTTCATCCAATCTACGAATATCCATCAGTATGCACATTTCTTCTGGTACAGACTAAGTACATTAACTTTTATAAATATTTAGGCCCATTTATGTGACACATGCAAAAAACATAAATAAAAATTTCTCATTTAACCTCAAGTCTTCTTTACTAATTACATTTTTAACAATTTCAATATCATTGCCATGACTGTCTTTACAATTCTCATCATAAACATCTATTATGATTGTTCGCTGCAAGACAGCTTCAGGCATAACAAAAGAACACCTCATTAGAAACAACTTGAAGGCTTGCTTGCATGTATACATGATTTCTTCACTAAACCTCAATCTCACATGATTTTAACAAACTGCCACAACTTGAATGAGGAATAACAAACTTTTAAAGTATATACCAATGCTCAGAACACTTTGAGCTCAGAAAAATAGTAAAATCCGCAACAGATGTAACACTTGTATCAGATATTTAACCAAAACTTGTAAATTGTCACTCTGAGCCATGCCTGAAACCTGAAGCTAATGACAGCTATAATAAAACCACACCTGCTTCCAGACTGATAACAGCAGTAGCCAAGCCTAGTTGTAGCACATAATAATTTCACAGTATTATCACCGCGTTCTAATCTTGAATAACACAGGATACTGCAGCTCGTCAGTATAAAGAATTTAAAGCCTGCAGGTAATTTGCCTCAAATGTCATTGATGACAAATGACAATTGATGCATCAATTGTTAGAGAACCTGAAGTTACCTGACAAAACCAGTAACTTAAATGTTCAGGAATTGGTTTAAAATTTACTGTTTTGATCTGTTTCAGGTTAAAAATGAACTTAAGTGAACCTGTTCATCATTTGACTCCATAAAAAGAAATTTTCTTTCAATTCTAAAACTTAAACGGACTCATGACCAAAATGAGATAAAAACAAACGAATGACTACAGATTGTCATACACATAACAAGTTGTAACACTGAGTGTTACCCTAGTTTAAAATCAGCTGCATGCTTCCTTAAAAGATCCTGGATTCAACTATCCGCCAAAGCAGAAAATATCCACATGGAAAAACAATGCACACAATAGAACGGCAACACAATCGGGGAGTCATTCCTCATAGGTTGCATACGGTACTTGTTTAACGACTGCTACTGTCACACTGAACACTTGGGATTTCAACCGTAAACGAGGCAGAAAAACTCCGCTAAGTAATAAATTGGTGCAATTTCACCAAGTAACACAAGTATCACCATTTCCTACACCTGTATGGTGTCACAATCTAAAAGCAAGGCATCAGGAAACGGTGGGTGCTAAGCAATTATGTGTTCAGGGCTTGTTTAAGTCCTTCCATAATAACTATTTTGGAGATTATCCTTATTATGTGCCTATATAGACAGCACCACTTTACCAGCAAAATGGCACTAAGCTAACGTGTATGAAGGAGTTGCTAAAGATCCTAGCAGAAAATTCATGTGGAGGAGGTTCAAACCCAGTGTTACAAGGCAAACGCTCAATGAATCGCAAAATCATCAGACAGTTTCACAAATGAAAAGAGCAAGATTACGACCAGTTGCAATCACAGGTCTACGATCCCTCAAGTGTTAATCATATTTATTTTCAGTGTGCTTGCCTTGACATGAGAACGGAAAACACTAAAACCGTTAGATCTGCAAAATGTTCAGCACATAGACGAATCAACTCACAGCATTACCTGTTGATACACCTTTCTTCTGATTTCAACAGTAAACCTTCACTGCATGTAGAAGCGAGGTTGGCAAAATATTGCACATCACCACCAAAGTTCAGGTTGTCGTGACTGCGCTCGCCACCATGGCAACACAAGTCTCTCTGGCCATCTTGGCGGCAGCAACAACAGGCATTGCTGCAGCAGTGTTCCTCACTGTTGGCATTCACTGTTTTGTGGATGTGACTGCTACCAAGGCAACACGGCTCACTGGGACAGAGCTCTTCACCGAGTTCGGTTGCGTTTGCCAAGGTTACAGCATCCACTAGAAGTTCTATGTCAACAGCGTCAACGTTTTCAAGGTCAGTCGATGGAAGAAGAATTCGCAAAAGGCCTAGGACTTTTCTCTGAAACACTCGTAGGCACTCAGTTGGAGTTCGACACAGCCTCACCTCACAGTCGCAGCAACACGTTTCCATACGACTCAGAGTCTTGCCTTCAGTCTTATCACAAGCCATCTCGTCTAACAACTGATCAAGTAACTTGCAAACCACTGGGATATTCAGCTTGTCGTAAAGGTCAACAATGCCTGGAAAAACAGTTCTGAGAAGTCTTGCAACTTTGTCTTGCAGGCATGCTAAGCTTTTGTGACCTGAAACAAACGAACTGAAATCACACTCCTCAGGTTCAACAGAATTTTCCGAGGTTTCACTCGTGTTTTCAGAAATAGGTTTGTGATATGTAACTGTTCGCAGTGTATCTGTACACAGGCTGCAGTCCATTGCACTTGCATCATCACTTATTGGACCTTCAATTTCCAAGTGCTTTTCTTTAGAAGTAGATAAACCTGATTTGTCGTCTTGCGTCACTGCTTGACAAATATCTCGAACTTCAGGCTCAAAGCTCAACGGAGACGTTGTTTGCAACTCACACGTAGTTGGTTTAGAAAGATTTTTACATTTCGACACTGTATTTCTACCACCAGGTTTTTCCAGTTTCTTCCTGGTAACAGAATATTTGGACCGGTTTTCATTTGCAACTTTCGATGCATCACCCACTGGCAGGCCCTTGTCTCTTTTTACGTTCACATTCAACCGCTCCACTTTATCAGTCTTAGCTTCCTGAACTACATTTGAAGTACTTAAAGTAGGAGCATGCTCCTCTGCTTCATTAGAGTTTGGCTGATGACTGCTAACATAACTTGCAAACTCACCTATATAACTGCCAGTGGATTTGGTTAACGGTTTTTGCCTTACTTTGTTTTTTGACCGAGAGCCAGTGGCTTCTACTATGGGAAGATCAACAGAGTTTACGAGGCTTGACTGAACCAACTTTGGCATCAAATTGACTGATTTTGGAGCATCCTGATCGGTAGATGTATTTAGTGGAACTGAAGGGCAACCTGAACTGCCAACAGACCTTTCCTTCCACGGCAAACGAGAACGATGAGGAAAAATACTTCGGCCATTTACTGATGTATTGATTAAATCTAAAACTGGAGGCGAATCGTCTTCAAAATCGTACAAACTGGACAACTGATGATCTCGTTCCGTTAGTCCATTATCAAGAGATGACGGCTTTGCAACAGTTTTTGCACGTTCGTCCGTAGCGCATGCTGCTGTCGAGCCAGACCGCCGCCTTTCCCGTAACAAGTTTGGCCTGCTGAGAAGGGAGTTAGTTTGCCTGGATTCAACAGAATTTTCCATTGTCCTTAATGGGTCGCTGCACGCCACGGTCAACAGAGGCGGTGGAAGTTCAGTGGCATGACACAGTCGGCCATATGATCTCCTGCTAGCAGAGTTTCTTGATCCTGCATGCCATTTCCTGGCTTGAAGGGCCGAGTTGTTGCGCTTAGGCTGTCTCTCTGGAATAAACTCGCATGCTTCGGTACTGGACTTCCTTTTCAAAGACTTTGCAGCTTCATCACCGCCCTGTATTTCTGCAGTGCTGGTCTTAGAAGCAATGCCTCCAGTTGTTTGGTTCATGGTGCTTAACTTTAAAGCACACACCAAGTTAAACTCACTGTTGTTTCTCGTACTAGAACAGCTTGAAGCAGCGTCCGCCTTTAAATATGTCTGCGGTATATCAACAGGGCTAGTTTGGTTCTGGCACTTCATCTTTTTAGTGTCAGCTGCACCATCCGTGTCCTTGGTGCTCATTTCCTTCGTAGCACTAGGACAAATTTTGTTCCTGCTTTTTATTTCTCTCTTTATGGCAGAACCATTTGCATTCCTGTTTCTTGTTCCTTCAATGACAACTGGAACGCACTGATTTTTGTGTCTGATCTCCCTATCAGCTTTTGGACCAGTTTGGGTCTTGCTTCTGGCCTCTCCAGAGATTCCTGGACAAGCTTGGTCATTTTTGTTAATCATCATAGTATCAACAATTCTTTGACTAACTTGGTTTTTGCTCTGTACCTCATCACTGACAGCCAAGTCTTTTGAATTTGTTTCTTCACTGACTGGACAAGATCTGCTTTTGGTTTTCGCATCTCCCAAAACAGTTGAACTAGTTTGGATTTTGCTCCTTTTCTCTACAGCGTGGCTCTGTTCATTAGGAACCTTCACGCTCACTGCTGTTTGGTTCTTGCTGCTTTTCTCTTCAGGGTGGCTCTGTTCGGCCGGATCCTTGATGCTCGTTGCTGCAATGCCATTTGGACCAACATGCTTCTGTCTTCTCAACTTGCCAGTGATGCTTGTACCAACAGGAGCCTTGTTTCTCTTCCTTTCAGTAGTGCTTTGACCAATTTGATCCTTGCTTCTACTCTTCGATGTAATGGTACGAGTAGTTTGCTCCATGATTCTATCCTTTTCAGTAATGCTTGGATCCGTTTGGTCCTTCCTTGTAGCCTTTTCAGTAATGCTCGGATCAGTTTGGTCCTCCCTTGTAGCCTTTTCAGTAATGCTTGGATCAGTTTGGTCCTTCCTTGTAGCTTTTTCAGTAATGCTTGGATCCGTTTGGTCCTTCCTTGTAGCCTTTTCAGTACTGCTTGGATCCCTTTGGTTTTTCCTTCTAGCCTTTTCAGTAATGTTTGGATCCGTTTGGTCTTTCCTTGTAGCCTTTTCAGTACTGCTTGGATCCGTTTGGTCCTTCCTTGTAGCCTTTTCAGTAATGTTTGGATCCCTCTGGTCTTTCCTTGTAGCCTTTTCAGTAATGCTTGGATCAGTTTGGTCCTCGCTTCGATCTGTTTCAATAACGCTTGTATCGGTTAGGGCCTTGCTTTTATCCTTTTCAGTAATGCTTGGATCCGTTTGGTCCTTCCTTGTAGCCTTTTCAGTACTGCTTGGATCCCTTTGGTTTTTCCTTCTAGCCTTTTCAGTAATGTTTGGATCCGTTTGGTCTTTCCTTCTAGCCTTTTCAGTAATGCTTGGATCTGTTTGGTCCTTCCTTGTAGCCTTTTCAGTAATGCTTGGATCCGTTTGGTCCTCGCTTCGATCTGTTTCAATAATGCTTGTATCAGTTTCGGCCTTGCTTCTTTCCTTTTCAGTAATGCTTGGATCTGTTTGGTCCTCGCTTCTATTCTCGATAGAGATGTTTGGGTAAATTTTGGCCATAATCCTATTGCTTCTCTTCTCTTTTGGACCAGTTTGCAACTTGCTTCTCTTCTCTTTCCAGACCCTTGAACTTTTGGTGACCATAACTGTGCCTACTGGATCAGTTTGGTCCATGCTTTTCACTTGTCTAGTGGTGTCTGTATCTTGGGAGTTTAATTCTTCATCTACAACTTGACTAGTTTTCATTTTGTTTTTGCCTTTTCGAACAAAGATGGGACCGATTAGGTTGTTATTACCTGTCACTCCAGTTATTTTTGGAACACCTGGATCTTTGGAGTCTGTAACTGAAGTGAGAATCTGACCAGTCTGAAGGCCATTACCTGTCTTTTTAACGATGTCTAGAGCACCTGTGTTACTGGAGTCTGATCTGATCTGTCTCCTGGAACGGACGCCTGTAGCAGCGCTTGAATCAGATGAATTCTTGGTTCTTGTATTACCTGCAACAGTTGAACGGAACATAGATGACGGCAATCTCAACATGATTCGATCGTCTTCAGCGGCAGAGGACGCTTTTGGTGAGGCATAACTGCAGAGTGATTGCAGATTGGATAAACGTCTTGTTGTTCTTCCACCAGGCTGATTCACCACTTCGCCACAAGCCCTTGCTTCACCTGTTTTCAAAGCATTCTTGCCCACACTATGCTTCGCTGCATGGAGCATGCCATCTTGATTTGCACTGTCTACATTTGAAAACATTGCCATGACAACATCGGAAACCACCATCGAAGTAACGTTTGAAAACGTTGTAGTAGTACTCTCAGAAATTGTAGCCATGGCGACACAGCCGCTAACATCCGTAAGGTGAATTTCATCGAGCCTCCTTGGCGGTGAACTGACATCAATTCCACTGTCTTTTGGTGAAGGCTGTAAGTGAAACAGTTCTGCAGCCAGACAACCTTCGAGTCCGCTGCATTTTGGGGACGGCTGTGACGACTGCAAATCAGTGGCCAGGTAACTGTCACACAAAGCCACGGATGCGGAATTTGAGTTTTGTTGTTTGCACCAATTCTTTACTCTCAAGAACGTAGTTTCAGAGTCCTGGTTCGCCTTTGTCGTCGATGCAACAAGTCGCATTTTCAGGCTTGGTTCACCGGAACTGCAAATGCCTTTACTGCTATCTGGGTAATCATTTGTCTTGCGTCGCTTTATTACCAGCTTGCATGGATTTTTGTTGCTCTCTATGGTCCATCTTGGACCACCGAGTCCCACAGTATGATTCTGCTTAAGTTCTTCTGCTGATCCACCACCAACATCGTTTGGCTCTTCTGGAGGAGACTTTCTCTTCTTAAAAAGTGTTACCTTCAAGCCATTTGAACTCTGGCACTTTGTGGACCATGTGTTGACCTTTACGGACGACATGTTGAAGAATATCTTACTTCAACATAAGAAAACGTAACTGGTTCACTTCGAAAATGTCACTGGACGCATCTGCATTCTTCAACAACTAAAAAGTAACAAAATCCATAAATTGATGTAGTAAATCGGTTAAATTATTTTCAATGCAACCTTCTAAATAGCAGTGCAGCATGGCTGAGCCTCAGGTATGTTCACACACACACACACACACGTGTACACACAAAATCATTGAACTTAAATCAAAAAATATTTCCATATCGCATAGTTACATGGTAAATATCACACTACATATGAACAGCTTATGTGACATAAAGAACCACAGTGGCTGAAATTCTTTCATAAGACGTGGAGTGTGCTTCTTCAAGCTCACTGAGATTGTTAATGTGCTAATGTGCATAGATCTTAAGATAGTCCTTAACCCTTTAATGACAAGAGGGACTAGGTTCCATACACTTTAGTACATGCTCGTCGGTAAAGTGCTAATGCACACCTGCTGATAAGGTCAACTGATATTTGCAATTATTATTATTGTTATTATTAAAGCTGGTTTAAGATGCCTACTCACAAGCACTCCCGGCCCAATCACGGTCGAACACAGTTTTGAGGACAGTAGGAAACGAGGTGAAATGACCAGTCGGTATTTAGTGGAGCATTGTAGGGAGCCCATTCCAGGTCATGGAAGCAGCCAAAGAGAAGGCATGACGCTGCCGTATGGCTGTCCGCAAGCAGGGAACAATAAGCTAAATAATCATTGGTGCTAAATAAATTAAAATAAACAAACACAAGTTCCAAATCTTGACAATTTTGCAGCACCCTAAAGTGCCAAATTACATGCATAAGTACTTGGATCTAAATTTAACCACCTGTCTTCATCTTTGACTAATATATACGAAAATGAAGTTATTATGATCTCTGAGAGTTGAATACCTCAAAGCAGATCAGACAACTCAACTAAATGAACAAGTTTGTCAATTTTAATAACTAAATTGTTATCTCATATCACTTTGATACTCAGTGCATCCGTTCGGACACCAAGTAAACAACATGGCCACCCCAAACTCGGATAACACACACCGCTACATCCGAACGCAGTTCCCATGTAAGTAAATAAGCAAACATACTGCAATAAGTTTAGACAATCTGATGCCAAACCTATTTGAACTTGGAGGTAATTAAAGATGGAAGCTATATGCATTCCGTCATTGTCCACGAACGGAACTTTATGGATCCCAAAATCAACGCCGTGCATACATGGAATGTCGAGACTAGGTGGATGCATGCCAACAGGAAGCTTAAACGCCATATAACCACAAGTCGGGATCTGTTTGACACTTACCTTCAGGAGTTTAAGTGGCAGAGCACATTTCGGCGTGATAAAATTTTCTAACTTTCTCATTTCAATTTCCGACGTACACCTTTCAGTAATTCTTTTTAATAAATATAACTTCATTTTTCATCTTCCTATTATTTGTGTTAGTAAATTATTGTTTGTTATTCATTGCTTACTTACTTACGGGAACTGGGGATGGTCTACGTTATTCGAGTCTGGGGCTGTCAAGTTATCTGGCGTCCGGACGGATGAAAAAATTTACCAAATGCTGAAATGTTTATATTTCAGCCTCATATGTACGTTTTTAAACAAAACATCATTCTATACACAATTTGATTTGTAAGGAATCACCGCATAACCCACTTAACCAAAAATCCTATAGCGTCAATCAAACTACGTATTCGAGTTCAGACACCTTGCGACTAAATCGGTTCATTTACGATGAAAAACTTACAAGTTCTTCGTTAAAACAATAGTCCACAAATAGCACACGCTCGAATTTTTAATTCGATTCGGTTAAAAACGCAGAAAAATCGGGAAAATAACAACACAAATCGTCCACAACGCCATTTTGAAAATAGTCACCAGCGTGTATACATCCGCCACACGCTGTGAATATAACATTGCACCTGGTAGAGTAAGTTGTAGCGTATTACTTTTAACATACAAGTAAAATTTTACAGTAATTGTAAAGTACATTCAGAATCTCAATAATTATATATTTCAACAGCACCTAAAGAAGGCTAAGTTACAGGAACCAACTTATACAGTAAACTATATTTATAGTAAGGTAAAGTCAGGATAATCGATAGGCAGACGGGTCAACTCAGATGTTAAAATACCGTATAGGCCTACGCCGAAAACCAGACTATAACTGACGGCCCGAAAGTCGTCTACCTCGTTTTTCCAGGTCTACACATAGGATATCTTAGGAAATCCGATTACATACGTAATATGCATAAATAATACTTGATCTAGATCTTGTCAAGCGGTTAATTTGTTCATCCAGAGATGAAGCTCATATTTACAAAGTTAAAACATATTCTATATATTGCGATTCTCTAAAAATATATACTCTGTTAAACAGCGACCTTGTCGTGCCAGAAAAGTCTGTAGTTAGACCTACTATGTACGCCATTCAAGGTCCCCGTGTACGGATCGTGCTAGCCCGAGATTTAAATCTCTGAAATATTTAAGCCACTTTCGGGAGTCGAACCGCGATCCGCATGCTCTCTTGCGGCTGTAGGCCTGTGGGACGCAGCCTAGACCCTATGCTTTAAACAATGTAGCGAAACTGGGCCAGCATATAGGCCTAGGCCTAGGCCTACTGCGAGCAAGCCATGAATATTTGGTGGAACCCATACGGGCCCTTTTAAAATAGGAGTCCCTGCAGCCCCGGCCTTAGGCAATATGCGACCGTATATGGCCGCCAAAGTTGGGGGCCCGCCAAAATTTGATGATGCCTTTATTTTATTTTTATCAATGATAATTTGGCATCCCAATATAGGCGGATTCAGATCAATCAAGAGGAATAGTTTATGAATGTACCACGTTAAGCTTCAATCGGCATTGATCGTGAATCGTGGTGGTCATGCAGAGACCGAAAAATTTCAGTTTGCATACCTATAGGGCCGCCAAACTGCTAATTAAGGCCGGCGCTGTGAGTCCCATGAAAATTATGAGAATATATGAATCCTACCTGGTTCTCATATTATGGACAGGAAAGCCATAGGCCGCATGATAGGCGCAACCACTTTATGGGACCCGTGAGAAGCGTCCCCCCAACTCTCGAGCAGGTTGGGACGGTCCCCTCCAACTTTTGCCAACCGACTGTTAGGCCCTAATACACTGTTCAATAGGTCGGGATTGGAATGTTGACAAAAAAATGACATTAGAAAATACTACGTACTTGATTCCCAAAAATTGCTAAAATCGTCTGGATGCAAACTTGCAACATCTTATGACTGACAGTGTTGCCGGTCGTCGGATTGGGAGTATGCACGTGACAAATTTAGAAAGCATGAACGCATACTCAATTAGCCCAACATCGTACTGGTGTATAGCGGCAAAGGTTAATGCCCGGCTAAATTGCCAGTGAGCAGGCAAGCAGAAAGTTCGAACTCTAACAGCAATATCAGCTCAGTGAATTATCTCGCTCGTCAAGCTTATTACCTAGCTAGGCCTACCTTATTAGTTTCTGTTTGAATAAAATTCTTATCGCTTGAAACAACGTGAATAGGAAGCCTAGGGCCTACTATAGGGGAAACGGGACTTACAGTAGGCCTACAATAAAACACAACTAAAAATTGCGTGGTCACAAGCGACTGTATAGGCCTAATTCATCCTAAATTTACTTAATCTAATTTACTTCATCTCGCTTTTAATATCCGACTATGGCTTGCAGTAGAAACTCCATAGCCTAGGCCTATACACGAATACACGTAGGACATTTCAATTTTTAATGCTGCGACTGCATTATGTGGGTCCCTCTGCGTGGAACAGTCTTTCCCAGTCCCTTCGCCAAGAGCTTCTTGCCCTCTCTCCTCTTCAGTTCCGTAGACGCTTGATAACCTTTCTTTTTGCCGAAGCTGGCACTAATGCGGGTCGAGAGCGACGCTGATCTGAGCGGCGCTATATAAATGTTCGGTTAAAATCACAATCAACTTACATAATAACCGTTGTACGTCTGTCTGTCTGTCTGTCTGTCTGTCTGTCCCGTAAACAAACACTATTGTGACGTCACTATACTGCCGCCTTGGCGACGGTTGTCTTGACGGTTGTCTTGACGACGGCTATAGGCCTATAATATGACGTTATTGTTATCACTGCAATAATAATTGTTTTTTATATACCGTGATTTTTCACGGGTTTACAGCTAGTTACAATAATAATAGATAATAATTATCCTGACGTCATCAGTACTGTTGGCTGTGTAAGTCGAAATTTTCATAGGCCTTCTTGGCGTAAATTATATAGCCTAAATTCTTCAACTTATGTAGGCGTTAGAGTTGGATTTATATATTTATTATTAAGTCAACATCTCGTGATTTCGAAGACTTTGTCCGTCTAAGCCAAATCGCCCAGGATTCAGGACAGTTTGGTTTGAAATATTTTGTTATCATCGTCAGCGATCACCGCGCTCTTCAAAATTTCGCCATATCATGTGTAACGGCCTATGACGTCATCATTGCCATGACAACGCATTGTCTCTTGCAGACCGAGCATAACTTATTACCTTATTAGTTTCCGTTTGAATAAAATTCTTGTCGCTTGAAACAACATGAATAGGAAGCCTACTAAGGGAAACGGGACACAATAGGCCTACAATAAAACACAACTAAAAATTTATAGTGCGCTCGATCAAGACAAGTCTGGCACGAGAGCGCGTTTGCCCTGCATTTCTAGTCATAGTCCAATGTGAATAGATGAGTTTTTAAGATGGAAGACTGTTCCATTCTATAGGTCCTGAAGCCGAGAAGGCACAACCACTGGCGGCGATCTTGTTTGACAGATGGGGGGGGGGGGCACTTTGGAACTGATCTGGTCAAACAAGAATTTTGAACTGATCTGGTCAAAAAAGGGGTCAAAACATTTTTTGCGCTAACGCGTAAGAAGAAACTGTTGACCTTTTTTGGTGTTTCTTCAAAATGTGTGGGGGGCAAATGTATGGTGTGTCCCCCGCTAAAAGGTGGATGGTCTTGTCCCCTCGACCCCCGGGATCCTTCCGGTTGGTGCGAAGTACGGCAAAATCGCATCGCATGGCCGATCGGAGTCCATTAGAATTGGAAGCAGAACAT
Source organism: Allolobophora icterica (assembly GCA_963556255.1). Classification (NCBI taxonomy): domain Eukaryota; kingdom Metazoa; phylum Annelida; class Clitellata; order Crassiclitellata; family Lumbricidae; genus Allolobophora; species Allolobophora icterica. The sequence goes on along the minus strand of OY744615.1, from coordinate 20,474,199 downwards.
GGCGTGACCAAGGATGTCATGTACGAGGGAGAGGTTCCAGAGTGGATATCGTACGTGAGGAGGGAGATTTTGAAGGCGATACGGGCGCGGATTGGAAGCCAGTGTAGTTGTTGCAGGGTTGGCGTGATGTGATCTCTGGGACCAAAACCTTTTACTAAACGAGCGGCCGTGTGAAGAACAGATAATAGAGGTTGTAGTGTCGATGAAGGAAGACCGGATAGGAGAGAGTTGCAGTAGTTAAGGCGAGAGATGACGATGGCTTGAATGAGAATACGAAGGCAAGTTTCATTTAAGCAACGTTTCACTTGTCGAATTCGTCGAAGGTGGAAGTAGCATGCTCTGGCAACGGAAGAAATGTGTTGAGTCATGTATAGATTGAAGTCTAACAGTACACCGATCGAGGTCGCAAACCACATCGGAGGGTGGAATAGAACAGTTTGAGTCGAGACTGAGAGTTTTCATTAGTTTATCGTAGTCTGGACTGTTTCGACGGTCGAACCAACTGAGTTCTGTTTTAGTGGCATTTAGCTTCAAACGCATAGATGCATACCAAGATTGGATATTATAACGAACTTATGCTGCGCTTTTAATTTTGATGTTACCAATGTTCTTTCCAGAGAGCTTTGTGTAGAGCTGAGTGTCGTCGGCATACAGGTGGATCATGAGATCGTGCTGTGATGCGATGTTAACAATATTGAAGGTGTATAGAATAGAGAGAAGTGACCGAGAATGGATCCTCGGGGGACGCCGAAGAGGACAGAACAGATTTTTGATGAGCACTCACCTAGTCTAACACTGTGGAACCTCGAGGAAAGGAACGAGGCAATCCATTGAAGAGCTAACGCAGCGACGTCGAACTGTACTTTAATAATAAAAATGACAATAATAATGATTATAATAAAACTGCTAAACAGCAGGTCTTTTTATTTCAGAAATATGTGATAGTGGGACGGAATATAAATGTGCTTCTGCTGGCAAGTGCAAACTGCGTAGTACTTGGTGTTATGGAACAATTGACTGAATTGAATTCATGGTCGCCGTTTACTCCGTTCCACTGCCCGCGGTGACTTACATGTTCCTTTCGCTCGCACTGCAACCATGCAACAGCGAGCATTCTCCGTTGGAATGGCCTTCCTGTCGGACTACGGTCTCTCCCTCGGTACTCGTCCACCTCTTTCTTCTCTGCTCTTAAAGCTGTTCTCTTTCGTCGAGGTTTGGCTGGGAGCGCCTCTGAATAGTTGCCTTGAAGAGCGCGCTATATAAATGTCTAGTTGATTGATTGATTGATTGATTGATTGATTGATTGATTGATTGATTGATTGACTGCATCGACGGTTCCGATGAGCTGAAGAATTGTGGTATGTATCCTTGATCCCGATTATCGACCACAGTCTCAAAATTAGGGGTGGTGGATTGGGGACTTCGGACTGCTGAGCTAGGTTGCAAATATATTGAGGAGGTACATGGAACAGAGTGCAGACGGTGGGTTGGCTGGTAAATTTTGCGGGGTGAGATGGAGGACGGGACAAGTAACGATGCTCTTTTTGGACACCGCCATTCAGCGGTACTGATTTTGAAAATCATTGCAATTCCACTACATTTATATTTACCTCCCGACCTGATTTTATTACCAAAGTTTTTGAAGTCAGTACACTCATTTTTTAAAGAGCAATTTGATTCTAGAGTTGTTGAAACAGACGTTTTGAAATATTTTCTGTTCTGTCAGGGACTTCAAGGCAAACAGCAACTGTATAAACATAAAGATATTCAGTCATTTGCTATTCAGTTACATTACCAGAGTTTTTGCCATTCCTAGTTCTTCAGTTAAATGTAAAAGAAGTTCAAGTAATGACCTTAACTGTACAGGTTTTCTCTAGTTTATAGTTGCATAATTTTTCGTTACTTTGATTAAGCTCTTCTTCTTCATTTAGTTAAGATGTGTTCTTTAGTTAAGATAGTTCTTTAGTTTAGATGTGTTTTTAGTTAAGATAGTTCTTTACTTTAGATGTGTTCTTTAGTGAAGCTAGTTCTTTAGTCAAGATGTGCTCTTAAGTTAAGATGCATTCTTTAGTTAAGATGTGTTCTTCAGTTGAAATATGTTCTTTAGTTAAGATTTGTTCTTCAGTTAAGATAGTTATTTGGTTAAGATGTATTCTTTTGTTAAGATAGTTCTTCAGTTCAGATGTGTTCTTTCGTTAAGGTATGTTCTTAACTTAAGATGTGTTCTTAAATTATGTTCTTTTGCTAAGATAGTTCTTAATTAAGATGTGATCTTTAATAAGATATGTTTTTCAGTTAGGATATGGTTTTTAATTAAGATAGTTTTTTTAGTTAAGATTTGTTCTTTAGTTAAGATAGTTCCTTAGTTATGAAGTGTTCTTTAGTTAAGATATGTTCTTTAGTTCAGATAGTTCTTTAGTTAAGATGTGTTCTTTAGCTATGTGCTGTAGATAAGATGTGTTCTTTGTTTAATATTTGTTCTTTAGTTAAAATGGTTCTTTAGTTAAAATGGTTCTTTAGTTAATGGTTCTTTAGTTTGAGATAGTTCGTCAGTTAAGACGCGTTCTTTAGTTAAGATAGTTCTTTAATTAGGATGTGTTCTTTATTCAAGATAATTTTTTAGTTAAGATATGTTATTTAGTTAAGATGTGTTCTTTAGGTAAAATATGTTCTTTAGTTTAGACGTGTTCCTTAGTTAACACAGTTCTTTAGTTCAGAGGTGTTCTTTAATTACCTTCTTTAGTTTGATTTGTTCTTTGGTTGAGATAGGTCTTTAGTTTTGATGTTTACCTTAGTCAATATGGTTCTTTAGTTTAGATGTATGCTTTAGTTAAAATAGTCCTTTGGTTTTAATGTGTTCTTCAGTTAAGATTGTTCTTTTGTTATTATGCGTTCTTTAGTTAAGATAGTTCTTTAGTTCAGATGTGTTCTTTTATTAAGGTATGTTTTTAATTAAGATGTGTTCTTAAGTTAAGACTTGTTCTCTTTGCTAAGATATTTCCTTAATTAAGATGTGTTCTTTTTATTAAGATACACTCTTTAGTTAAGATGCTCTTTAGTTAAGATAGGTCTATAAATGTTTTTCTTGTAAAGGTAGTTCTTAGTTAAGATTTGTTCTTTAGTTAAGCTGTGTTCTTTGGTTAAGATGTGTTTTTAGTTAAGATGTGTTCTTAAATTAAGATATGTTATTTAGCTACGATGTGTTCTCTAACTAAGATAATTTTTTTGTTAAGATTTATTCTTTAGTTAAAACAGTTCCTTAGTTAAGCTGTGTCCTGCAGTTAAGATGGTTCTTTAATTAAGAGGTGTTCTTTAGTTTGAGATAGTTCTTTAACTAAGATATGTTCTTTAATTATGTTGCTTAGTTAAGGTGATTTGTTTGGTTAAGATAGTTCTTTAGTTTTTTGGGTGTTTCTTAGTTAAGATAGTTCTTTAGATTAGATGTGTTCTTTTGTTAAGATAGTTCTTTAGTTTAGATGCGTTCTTTAGCTAAGATAGTTCTTTAGTTTAGATGTGTTCTTCAGTTAATATAGTTCTCCGTTGCCGGTCCCACTATCTGGAATGGCCTTCCTGTTGGACTGCGGTCTCTCCCTCGAGACTCGTCCACCTCTTTCTTCTCTGCGCTTAAGGCTGTTCTCTTTCGTCGAGGTTGGGCTGGGAGCGCCTCTGAATAGTTGCCTTGAAGAGCGCGCTATATAAATGTCCAATTGATTGATTGATTGATTTAGTTAAGATGTGTTCTTTAGTTAAGATATTTCTTTAGTTAAGATGTGTTCTTTAGTTAAGGTATGTGTTTAGTTGAATTGTGTTCTCAAGTACAGACTTGTTCTTTGGCTAAGATAGTTCTTTAATTAAGATGCGCTTTTTCATTAAGGTATGTTCTTTAGTTAAGAGTTGTGTTCTTTTGTTAAGATAATTTCTTAGTTAAGATGTGCTCCTTAGTTAAGGTATGTTCTTTAGTTTGAGATAGTTCTTTAGTTATGATGTGTTCTTCAGTTAAGATAGTTCTCTTATCAAGATTTTTCATTTTGTTAAGATATGTTCCTTAGTTATGATGTGTTCTTTAGTTAAGATATATTCTTTAGTTAAGAGAGTTCTTTAGTTAAGATGTGTTCTTTGGCTAAGATAGTTCTTTGGCTTAGATGTGATCTCTAGGTAAGATAGTTCTTTAGTTTAGATGTGTTCTTTAGTTACTGTATGTTCTTTATTTTAGATGTGTTCCTTAGTTAAGATAGTTCTTTAGTTTAGATTTGTTCTTTAATTAAGATAGTTATTTAGTTGAGATAGTTATTTAGTTGAGATATGTTCTGTAGTTAAGATGTGTTGTTTAATTATGTTCTTTAGTTAAGATGTGTTAATAATAACAATAATAATAATAATAATAATAATAATAATAATAATAATAATAATAATAATAATAATAATAATAATAATAATAATAATAATAATAGTAATAATAATAATACAAACTGACAAGTACGCAGTAAGATTATATTGAAACACGACAGTACAGTCAAGATCTTAATTAAACATACGGTTTGGCAGTCAGGTAAGGCGCCGCCGTAGAGGGGGTTACGGGTATAGAACCGCGATCTAATGCTCTCCTGGCCATGAGTGTTTCTATTACTCTATCCCCTCCAGTTTTGTTAAGATGTGTTCTTTAGTTATGATATGTTCTTTAGATCAGATATATTAAACATACCCTGAAGTTCTTCATGTGCCATTTGTTAACCATGTGTTGTAATCTGTTATGATTCCTAAATGAAGAAGATGAATGAAAAAATGTATGAATATCTGCTTGAAGTATGGTTTTGTTGCTAAGGTGTGCTGGTGCTGCTACTGACATAGGCGTAGACTCTGGGGGGTCAGCCGGGGCACGTGCCCCACCAATAATTGAGGAGCCGGGGCAATGCCCCCCCAAAAATCGAGAGGAGAATTTCTTAAAAAATTAAAATATTATGTTTCAATATAGACAAATTTCTTCAGAAACAGAAAAACAGCGACACAGAACTGAAATACTATCAGAAATTGATAATGGAAACAAAGATTTATTTTTATCTTCAATATCTTCAATATGAAACAAATTTGCATGTAAACAAATCGCCCCATTTCATGCGCATTAACGTAACACCGGAAGCCCTTGCTGACTGTCCAGACCAGATGTGGAAAAAGTTTTTTCGAATTTTGGTTTCAAACACAAAAGGAAAAGAAATCCACAAAATTTGTTTTTTGTTTTGTTTTAAAAATAAATTTCTTATTTTTTTATATTTTTTTAGAAGTTATCTTTATTAACATTGATTTTTAAATGATTTTTAATTTTCGGAAATCGCAACTGATTTAAACTGAGTTGGAGCTCTTGTTCATGCCATTTTTCATGATTTTTATGATCCGAAATCCGAAAATCTTAAAAACAAAAACTAAAAAAAACCAAAAACCGGAAAAAACAACAAAAAACAACTTTTAATCTTGAAAAAGTTATTTTTTGCCCCTCTGGTCCAGACCCCTTGCCCCTCCAATATTTTGGACAAGTTTACGCCAGTGGCTACTGATGATGATTATGACAATTTTGCTGAGAATTAAACTGTGTTCAATTGAAATCAAGAGTGGAGTGGATGTTGAGGCTGACTTTTCACTATTTCGCCTTTTCTTTTGTCGAATAGCGTGTCTCCCGGAACAGTTGCAGTGTGCCAATGGTCACTGTATTATGGCCCGAATATCGCAATGTAAAGTAGACTGTGCAGATGCAAGTGATGAAGCAATCGGATGTTGTAAGTGCCCAATCGGATGTTGTAAGTACCCAATCGGATGTTGTAAGTACCCAATCGGATGTTGTAAGTACCTCTCTGTCTTACTGACTGATATCCTGGATATTGATCTTATTACGACTTGGTTTTGGCGTGCCATCGGTTGATGCCTTGTGCATTAGACACCGGTGCAATAGACGTTACTAATTACAATTACAATTTCTGTGTCAAGTCTCTTTTGTGTAATCATCCAACCATAGTTAGGCCTACAAAGTTTTAGCAACTTTTTAGCTTAGTCTCGGCATATGAAGGTATTAACTTTGTATACTATAATTTTTATGTATTACAGGTGGGTAGTCCAATATAATATTATTATGGATTAATTTAGGGTCTGTGAGATACTTGTCGTAGTCAATGATGTAATGGATAACTGGATCCCTCTCCATTGGCTAATTTTAAGAGCTGGCAGATGACTATATATAACTGCCCTGTCCAATCAAGAGTTGCCACGGATAACCTTAGCAGTGTTAGGCTTCCAAAAGAGTTCTAAGTCGTTCCGGTGAAACCTCTGGATCATGTCGTTACTGGTGAAGTAAACAGAGCACCAAAATTTTAGTTCAGTTTCTTGGTTGAAAACTGTAATCAATTCCAGCCGAGAGGTTTCGGTATGCTTATATTAGTAAACATGCTAATAATTGTAGTTGCATATATATATATATAGATTGATTGATGGTTGGTAATTAAATAGTGGTGCTTAATAAATCCATGATAATAATAATAATAGTTGAAGTAGTAATCGAAGTAGTGTTAGTCGATGCAGTTGTAGCTCAGTAACAGTAGCAGCGGTAGTAAAAAATGAGGTAAACAAGAGCCCAAAATGTACTCCATTTGTCATCAAATGCTCAAAATTGCGTCGGCTTCTGGGGTGGGGAGCTTACGACGCTCCCCATACCCCTAGTCATTAGGGACTTCTTGCCTTCGGCGCTCGCAATTCCCTCCACTCAGACGTTCTACTAGGTCCCTAAACTTCTAAACCGTGGTTGCGCCTATGAAGACAGCTTATCCTCAGTCTATGCTTACTCTAAAGGCTGCTGAGACCAAGTCTTCTGGGTTTCTGAGTTTCGATCCGCGTACAAGGACAGGTCTTATAGCTGGCGCGCCTTTCCTGCTGCTGGCCATATAGACTCGATCTGTAGTTATAATTAAATCTCTTCCGGAAAAATACGTTAACCCTTCAGTCTGTTTTACCCAGGGGCGTAACTTTTGTCTAAAATGCAGTCTTGTTGTCAAGACCTTAAACCTCAAGACCAAGACCAAGACCAAGACCTTGAACCTCAAGACCAAGACCAAGACCTTGAACCTCAAGACCAAGACCAAGACCAAGACCTTGAACCTCAAGACCAAGACCAAGACCAAGACCTTGAACCTCAAGACCAAGACCGAGACCAAGACCCAAAAAAATCACAATCGTATTCAGACTTCTAATCCTTATTAAAAATTGTCCAGTCGGACTACTCGCTATTTTAATGAAAACATGAGTTTTTTCTTTTATTCAAGCAACTTTTATTCAAGCAAAACAACTCTAAATGGAGACTGCAGAGAATTCCGAATTCGTATTTACAAAAGTCCTTCATGCGATATGTTATTCCAAATGCCTGTTGAATTTTATAAAAAAAACAATTTGCTCAGCATTTTCTGACCAAGACGTGACCTGTGGGGCCTCCAAAAAATTCTGCCATGTGAAAAAACACGGTCTACAAGTGCTGAAATCGCTAGCACACAAAGCAGCTCTTCAAGAACCGGATGTAAATGTACAAATTAATCATGACCCTGCTCTAAAATCATTCCATGGTAAATAACCGGAAGTCAAAATAATTGTCCAAAACAACAGTGAAGCCTCATTCACACCGTGTGAATACTAAAGCAATAACTGTATGAGTAATTATTGGATAAATTTGTAAAATTCTTGCCGTTTGTTAAAATTAATGGCTGTTCATATTGACAAAAGTCTTGGTCTTGGTCTTGAAAAACCAAGACCAAGACCTTGAACCTCAAGACCAAGACCAAGACCAAGACCTTGAACCTCAAGACCAAGACCAAGACCAAGGCCTTTGGTCTCAAGACCAAGACCAAGACCAAGACTTTAAAAAAAAACTCGAGTGCACTCGAGACCAAGACCTTGGTCTCGAGGACAACAAGACTGCTAAAATGTGGGGGATATTAATTTCTTACATTCCTACTGCGATCTCTTGGAAGTTTGCGAAGGCACAATAATACAATTTTGATTGGCATTGTTCAAAAAGAGGGGGTTTACAGTACCCCCAGTCCAAAACGTGGGGTACGTACTCATGCGTCCCTTGCCCCCCACCTGTCAAACAAGATCGCCGCCAGTGCCAAGTCCCCCCACCGGAAAAATACTCAAATGACTTCCCTCCCCCCTGAAAAAAGCTGAAATGGCATCCCTGCAAAAGACCTTTTGAACTGATCTGGTCAAAAAAGAGATAAAAAAATTTTCGCGTGTAATTTTTTACCTTTTTTGGTGCTTCTTCAAAACTGTATACTGTGTCCCCCACAATGTTAAAGGTGGGGTCTTTCCCTCTCGACCCCCCCCCCCCGAAGATAGCCGCCCATGGGGCTGTGGTTGTCCTTTTCTACGACATTTATGAAATGAAAATTCGCTTTTTAATCCATTTAATTTCTTCAGTTACACATGTGACATGTCTGAATGTTATAGCGACATCGGTTCGTGTGAGTTTCGAAAGTTTAATGTTGCTAGGCCTACTGTCTATTTTCTTAGCATTTGAAACAAGGACCTATAATAGAATCCTTGCATTTGGACTTAACCGTCAGATTTCAAGTTGTTCATGCAAGGGTGGTCTAACATACTAGGAGTAACGGCTTTCGTAATCGTAATCGCAAACTCCAAATATCTAAAGCGCCACTCGAAAGCTAAGCGCAGGACACCAGCTTATGCACGAGCGCTGCGTCCAGTCAGAGGGTTGTCCAAAGGGTAGTCAAAAGGAGGTCAGAATCCGGTTGCCAAGGGGTCATAGGAGGCAGAGTATAGCTAACTCAGGCGGGTGTCGTTTAGGTCGATAAGAAATTAAGAATTGGAAGGCTATCGCAGGATGCAGGTAAATCGAGGTATGAATTGTTGAGAGGTGAGACTATCAGTGGCGGCGATCTTATTTGACAGAAGAGGGGGACACTTTTGAACTGATCTGATCAAAAAAGAGTTTTGAACTGATCTGATCAAAGAAGAGTTTTGAACTGATCTGATCAAAAACGCGTTTTGAACTGATCTGGTCAAAAAGAGGTAAAAAATTTATCGCCGTGAACTGATGTGGTCAAAAAAAGGTAAAATAGTTTTTTATTTGATGACATTTTTTGTGTTTCTTCAAAATGTGGGGGGTCCGATGCATGGCGTATCCCCCCATTGTTAAAGGTGGGGTCTTGACCCCCTCGACCCCCCATGATCGCCGCCCATGGAGACTATAGTTTCTTGAATGGAAAGCCCGATCGAGGGGTGATAGACAGAGGAGCCCGAGGGAGATGAAGGTGAGTGGTTGGCAATGATGAAGAAGAAACAGAAAATCTGCGGAATTCAGAGGGAAGATCGTTCCAGAGACGTTCGGTTTACGTTTTGGACTATTACATGAACAAGTAGGTCGGTCTACGGTCGGATAGGCCTACGGTCGGATAGGTCTACGGTTAGTGAATTTAGTTTATGCTTGGACACAGGCAAACTTAAAAATTATGTGAACCCGGGTTCTAATGTGTTAGGATAAAATTATTATTTTTTGGGCGTCTGTGGCCGATCACCGTATGAACAATAATATTATGTCCGCCCCAGACTCGAATGATAGAGTAGAGCGGTCAATCAATCAATCAATCCGTTTATAAGGTGCAACAGCTCACAGCGGAAGTCATTAAAGCAAGTAATAATGAGAATCGAATGCAATAATTACGGATTTGTAAACTTCAAAACGCCATTTTTATATTGTTATACATGAAAGGAACAATTAGATCCAAACAAAGATGTAGTGCACAAACAAAACGTGGAGACTTTGTGGATACGTTCGGAAGGGAAACTGAAAAGAAATTTGATACAAGTCACAATTTGCTTCTAACATGTCTTCAGAAATCGTTCTTCAAAGCATGGAACCATCGGCGCCCGCACGTTGGGGCAAGGGGGGCACTTGCCCCCCCTGGATTTTGAATCAAAATATGTAAAATTAAGAATATTATTAATTTTAAATAAATAAATATAGTTATTCTGACATTTTGTTTGCTTGCTTGGTGACTTATACAAAGGTGCTCTTGTACATTGAAGTAAAGACATCGGATCATAAGTTAAACAACATGACATTGATTAATTGCAGCGTGTAGTGACGGCCGCTTTACCACGGCCTTCTAGATGGCTCTATTTAGAAGGCCGTGGTTTGACACTGCCCGAGAAACCGGTGCATAAAGGCTGACCATATAGCGGGGAAAGCCAACTCGACATCTGGTCCTAATATCAGGGGTCCATAGGTTACCGGGAGTGACTGAGAGCATAAGGGTATGCGTGTTTAAGCTGTTGGGAAGGAGAATATTTGCACATGTGTATACATGTATATATGGTACATCAATGACATACACATTTGGGGTTGAAATCCAGTTGAATATTTGGACACTTCAACAGACTTGGCATTAATATGCTGATAAGATAGGACAAGTGGGGAGGGAGACAGTGTGGTGGCTCCTTTCTTTGTTCTCCGTTCTTTCCAAGTGACTACACTGGGCCAATTACAAGGTGAACACAGAACCATGGCACTTAGCGTGCCTGTACTGACGTGCTATTGGAAGGACAGTTGAATGTAGGCGATACACTATATTCATCATACCGTTGACTTGTTACATTTACTGTAAAAGTATTCTGTAACCGCGAAAGTCATTAATCTTTGCTGGAAGTCTCAACACCCGAACACTGGAGGGTTCATAGACATAATTTGTGGGCACCATGCTTTGTGATATTACCAGTACATTTAGGCTACCGGCAACAGCAACGTGTTTAATGGTGAGTTACAATTTTGAATAATGCACATCCTCTATTCACCACTGAAATTTAGTTTAAAAAAACTTGAGTAAATTTTGTTTAGATTTATTCTTACGTTTCATAGCTCTTTGTTTGTTTGACGAATTTGTGTCAGAAATTCGAAGAAAGAATTCAAATTTCCAGACAATTGATTAAATTAATATCGGTAGAATGTCAAGAACTTAATTGCAATGGCCGAGATCAAAATACAGCCTAATTGGAAATGGACAAATCTACTGTCCGTTCTCTCAGCACTCATGAATAAGCTGGTTCCTTTCTTTTAAGCTCTCTATATATAGCTATAGAAATTTGGAGTTTACCATTAAGACTTCTTACAAAGTATGCCCATTAACGTTCGTCCATAGTTCCATATGGGCCCTCGTGGGTCCCACATGGAAATATGGGCATGCCAACAAGATTTTTGCTCCCTTCAAACAAATTTTTTACTCCATGGTTGTGCCCCCCCCCTGCAAAAATTCCTGCGGGCGCCCATGCATGGAACCTCGCTATAATTGGTCCAATATGATTGGCTGCTGTTACGCACGTGCGCTAGGGTCGGTTAGTGCAATAGAGATTGACAAGTCATTCATTGTGCTCAATAATTGCTCGGAAATGCTACCGTTGCAATAGTATATTATCATCATCATGACCATCCTCATTGCTGAGGATCGGAGACCAGAGCCAACGACGTCAGTTTTCTCCAACCCTCTCTGTCCCCTGCTCTCCTTACGCAATCCGCCAACTGCAGCCCCGTCCACTCCTCTACATCGTCCATCCAGCGTCTTCTCGGTCTTCCTCGGGCCCTTTTTCCATTCACGTAGCCTTGACATATAAATGCCGATAGATTGTTCGCTCTTATCATGTGTCCGAAGTAATTCAGCTTCCTTCTCTTCACCACCTCCAGCAGTCGCTGCTCCGGTCGCAGTTCCTCCAGTATGGATTCATTTGTTCTGAATTCCCTCCAGCTAACTCTCAACATCTTTCTATACAGTGTCATCTCAAAGGCTGATATTCTTCTTTTATCTTCAGCCTTCAGAGTCCAAGTTTCACAACCGTACAGCGCCACCGACCATACTAGTATATTATGCTGTTAGCCATTATGAACGTGAAACTCGCACAATATATTGGGTGACTTATTACGATTCTTCATCCACTACAGATCGGTAGGCTTAGTTGAGCTGACTTTTAGCTTTAATTCTAAGGTTTACAGCATTGAGATAGCCTAAGATATAGGCTACATTTATCGTGTTAGCATCCTAAATTGACTCCATTAGGCCCTATCGGTTGTGCTTTGACATCCCAAATTACAAATGCAGACGTAGGTTTACCTTTGCTGAACAATGTTTAATATTGTCCCAAGGTTTCTGGGGGACCAACGAATTTACACAATTTTCTTTTCTAATTTGATCCATCTTGAAACAGCTTAAGACTTTTCTAATTATTTCATATTTCATCTTCCAAAAATATTTCATCTTCCAAAAAAGTTGATGTTGATGACCTTTTTTAGTAATTCGTCCGACTTTTACCACTTTTTCTATAAGAAATACTCTGTCAAAAGGTTAATAACCTTTTCTAAGGAATTCATCTATCAAAAAAGTATATTGCTCACCTCTCGGGGGGGAGGGAGGGACAAATATGTATCCTGGGGGAGAGTTTCCCTCCCTAAAAGGTCTCTACGTTATAATATTGCTGGCCTCTGAGGGGAATATAAATCCTGGGGGGAAATTCACCCCCCCCCCGAAAGGCGTCTAGATTAAACACTGTTAGCTGAAGTAGTCTACTGATATTGGTCGCTCTGTCGGTCCGAAACTTTGGAATCTTCTCTGTTCGTACAGTCCTTCGTTTGTCATCTTTGAGGTCTACACTTAAGATTAACCTCTTTCAACTCGCTTACTCAACGTGTATATATATACACATATATATACATATACATATACATATATGTATATATGATAGAAGAAAATAAGGAAAGCAGTCCCTTAAGCTAGCCATGGGGCAGCCATGGTTATGAAGTGTTAGCGACTTCATTGTCTAAGCCTCGGCATATGAAGGCGGGTTGCCAGTCCTCTCACCTCGCCGTCTCATCTTCCCACAGTGTACGGTCAGTGAACTCATTATAGCTGAGTTGGCTATGGGTGCAGGTGGAGCAGAAATCTCAAACCAAAATTTCTGTCCTGGCTGGGATTTGAACCCCCGACCTCTCGATTGACAGTCCAACACGCTAACCACTGCACTATCGAGCTGGAAGCGACCATCGATTGAGGCATTGTGCTTGTATCGCTTGGGTCCAACTAATTTGTGTCCGCCCTTTCACCTTGCAAATGCATGTAGTCTGTTCAGACAACAGGTTTGATATGCATGTTTGTATGCATGCATACATAGGCTACATGCATATATGCATACATGCATAGTATTACATAGGCCCTACATGCCTCCGATTCGCATTTCTGTGACCTTACGCGCGTTAACAGTGTTTGTAATATTAATACATGAATAATGATAATAATGACAATCTTTTTCTTTATTAATTCAAACCGACAAACGCAGTAAGATTACATTGAGACATGACAGTAGGCCTACAATTATCAATATCGTAACTAAACACACGTTATGGCAGCCATGCAAGGCGCCGCCCGAGAGGGAGTGCGGGAATCGAACCGCGTACTGCTGCTCTCCTGCTGCTCTCCTGGCCATGAGTGTTACCATTACTCTATCCCCCTCCCCAGTACATACATGCATACATACATAAATACTCACATACGCATAATATTCATATACATGCATACATACAACAGTGATTTGCAATCTAGGTTCCAGGCCATAGAAAGAAATTCTACAGGTAACAGGTGAGCGGAAAAGTGTGGGTGGTCATCATTGCTCTGTCAAAGCGTCACGAATGAGCGGTTCCATGGACTGTTTTATTGTCTTTGGTCAGAGCTTGAAGGCAAGGAACGGTGAATGAGACAATGGCAAGACGCTTAATAGCTTAGATCGATGTTTTGAGGGAGTGCAGACGCCGATGGGAGGAAGCTGGGATCGATGGGGCAGCGGGGGGCTCAGGATTTGAAATGGAGAAGGAAAAGGTAGAGGTTAATCTGTCGTGAATAGAAATGTGCAATGGAAGCCAGTGGCCTTGCCCGCGTTAAAAATGTTTGTAATAATAGTAATGATTTTTAGAAGTGAAAAGATTATTTCAGTAAGGCAAGGCACAGAATCGCGCTGTGTCTGGTACCGTTGTGATTTGTCCTTTCATGTTTATCTGTTCATCTCGTGTAATCAGTCGTTAATCTAACATCACAGTGGCATGTTATATTATCAATAGATTATTATTCATTTATGTAACAATAACACGGACAATTTCTAGAGCGCCGTAACGCGATCATGCCGCTAATCGTGTTGTTGTCTACGTTTTGTATGTCTCTGGTGTCTGGTTCTCTGTCTGTCTCTTTGTCTGTCTCTCTGTCTGTCTCTGTCTGTCTGTCTGTCTTTCTGTCTGTCTCTATGTCTGTCCCTGTGTGTCTCTTTCTCCTGTCTCTTTCTCTCTGTCTCTGTCTGCCTCTGTTTCTGTCTGTCTGTCTGTCTGTCTGTCTGTCTGTCTGTCTGTCTGTCTGTCTGTCTTTCTGAGTGTGTGTGTATGTGTTCGTCAGTGTCCGTAGGTGTCTGCAAAGTGACATAACCATCGTCCTTAGTTTGTCTGTTCATCTGTTTATCTGCCTTCGCTGTCTCTGTCTGTAAGTTTTGTTTTATTGTACTACTATCTGTCTGTCTGTCTGTCTGTCTGTCTGTCTGTCTGTCTGTCTGTCTGTCTGTCTGTCTGTCTGTCTGTCTGTCTGTCTGTCTGTCTGTCTGTCTGTCTGTCTGTCTGTCTGTCTGTCTGTCTGTCTGTATGTGTGTCTACTAGTTTGTCTTATTCCGTATAATCGAATTTTCTTACTCTTACCTCGAGAGCTTGTGGCAGATTATAGAGGTGCTAAAACATTTCATGTCCGATTACATTCAGTTTTATATAAGACAGCCCTTGTAGCGGCATGGCCGCGTTACGGCGCCATATAAATTGTCGTTATTATTATTATATTTATTATATTAGCGCCTGGCTCAAGTTCAATGTACTTTGACAACCTGATTTTCGAGTAATCCTGGTGGGTCCACGCGTCAAGGCAATCGATTCAGCAGCCTCTTGGAGGAAATTTTGCTCAAGGCCGTTATCGACTCGCTCGTACTCTGACAAACGCTTACCTGTCGTCGTTCAGGTAACTCGAATGTTGTTAGCACTTATACTTACTTTTATACATGCGTATATGTGTGTGCACATCTATAAAGCGTTACTTCAAGAGCCAAGTTATCGGGGCGCTCTCTGCGCTATAGCCTGTATGGTGCTATAAGTGGTAATATAGGCCAGATATACCATAGGTCTTATTTATTTAATATATATATATATATATATATATGTGTGTGTGTGTGTGTGTGTGTGTGTGTGTGTGTGTGTGTGTGTGTGTGTGTGTGTGTGTGTGTGTGTGTGTGTGTGTGTGTGTGTGTGTGTGTGTGTGTGTGTGTGTGTGTGTGTGTGTGTGTGTGTGTGTGTGTGTGTGTGTGTGTGTGTGTGTGTGTGTGTGTGTGTGTGTGTGTGTGTGTGTGTGTGTGTGTGTGTGTGTGTGTGTGTGTGTGTGTGTGTGTGTGTGTGTGTGTGTGTGTGTGTTTTACATTCGCTCAGTCAAAACAAATTGGTAAGCATCAGGTTCTGCAACAGACGAGATCGGGCAGCGTCAGACACGATACATACATTCAGGCGGTTACAACGGACAGTGCAAAATTGCAGCGGATGCAGACATCAGCAGAAAAGTCGGATATCGGGTCACATAGAACTATCCAGATCCATTGGGAACTCAGTCATCTAGAACTACCAGGATCTAATCGGATATCAGGTCACCTAGAACTATTCAGATCCAATGGGAACCCAATCATCCAGAACTACCAGGGTCCAATCGGATATCAGGTCACGTAGAACTATTCAGATCCAATGGGAACTCAGTCATCTAGAACTACCAGGATCTAATCGGATATCAGGTCACCTAGAACTATTCAGATCCAATGGGAACCCAATCATCCAGAACTCCCAGGGTCCAATCGGATATCAGGTCACGTAGAACTATTCAGATCCAATGGGAACCCAATCATCCAGAACTCCCAGGGTCCAATCGGATATCAGGTCACGTAGAACTATTCAGATCCAATGGGAACCCAATCATCCAGAACTACCGAGGTCCAATCGGATATCAGGTCACGTAGAACTATTCAGATCCAATGGGAACCCAATCATCCAGAACTCCCAGGGTCCAATCGGATATCAGGTCACGTAGAACTATTCAGATCCAATGGGAACCCAATCATCCAGAACTACCGAGGTCCAATCGGATATCAGGTCACGTAGAACTATCCATATCCATTGGGAACCCAACTATCCGCAACAATCCGGATTCGCAGATGAAATTGCATGCTTGGTTTAACCATCGTCGGATTCAGATAATTGCACTTTCAAACGACGGGAAACTGCTGTCGCTAATACTAAGCACTTATGCCCATACTCTGCCAAATGTAATCGGAGACGAAATTAAATCGTAATTAAGTTATAGTCATAATCGACAGCTGTAGTTCCACTTCTTAATGGCTGCCTAATTAAATTTGACCAACACATGCACAAGGCCCGCAAGCATCGATTTTGTTTGAAGTAATCAGTGAGGTTTTTACGAAAACTGCCATTCAACTCCGCATCGATTTGGATCAGCTGGAGCAATTTTTAGGACGGAGTTTTCTGACGCCTACCTCTTCGGTAACATGGATACTTTCATAAGAAAAGCTCGAGCAAACTGAATGCACAGGAGATTTCCAACTCACACCAGTTAATTAACAACAGATTTGAAACTCTCCGCTATAGACGTATATATAGTCGTCTAGAGGGAAACTACACGCACAAGCACTTAGGTGCGATATAAGCCAAACGGATATTTTTATAGGTCTAAGTTTACTCAGTATAATTACATTCGATGTTCAACTTAATTAGCAGTTTTAGTCATCCAGCGAACTGGTTTATATATATCCATAATAATTAAATTTAATCAGTAATTTAACAGTCATCTTGAAATAGAGATTTGCTGACTGAGGCATTCTGCGTGCAGCACAGATTAAGCTTATTCGACAGAAACGCTCTATCAAAAGACCAATCGTTCTGCTGGCGTTGGATGCCAATGACCTTGGCCCTGAACTTGCCATTGACCTTGGCCCTGAACTTGCCATTGACCTTGCCTCTGATGTTACTAGATTTCAAATTGGTTTATTCGTGCAATGCTATCATAATAAACTACTTCCTTCGTTGTTTGTGTGTATGTGCGTGCGTGAGTGCGTGTGTGTGTAGGTTTGTGTGGGTACTCTATGTGTGTGTAGGTGTGTAGGTGCTTCTGTGCGTGTGTTTGTGTTTGTGTGTGTAGGTGTGTGTTTGTGTGTGTAGGTGTGTAGGTGCTTCTGAGTGTGTGTGTTTGTGTGTGTGTGTGTGTGTGTGTGTGTGTGTGTGTGTGTGTGTGTGTAGGTGCCTGCGTGAGTGTGTGTAGGTGCCTGCGTGTGTGCGTGCGTGTGTGCGTGTGTGTAGGTGTGCTATAGGTGCTTTTGTGTGCGCGTGTGTTTGTGCGTGTTTGTGTGTGCGTGTGGGTATGTATTGTGTATGTAGGTGTGTGCGTGTGTGTGTGCGTTTGTGTCTGTCTGTCTGTGTGTGTGCATATGTGTGTGATCTGTGTGTCGACTGCCATAGCTCGATGAACGTATTTGTGGTTTCCGTTCAGACTAAATTTGATTTGACTATTTACTTTCGTTCGCCGATTGGTGGCAAATGGAAGAAGGCCTTCGTCGTCATCTGAGAGGAGAAGGATGAGGACAAACGAAACAGAGGGACACAGGGAAAGAGGACAAGGACGAAAAACGGAGTACAGGAAGAAGCAGAAGAAGAATAAAGAGAAGGATAAAGTTACAGACGGAGGTGGAAGAGGCAGCTGAAGTAGGAGGAATTAGAGGAAGAGGACAAAGAGGAAGAGGAGAAAGTGGATTTGGAAGGAGAACGAGGCAAGCGGATGATAAGAACGAAGAAGAAGGCTCCTAAAAGCAGAATGAAGACGTTGAGAAGGAGACGATGATGAAGATATATTGGCGATGATTGGCAGCTGAGGGAAAGGAAGACGAGTAGGAGAAGGGAGAAGGGAGAGGAGAGGATTGGCACACAAATATTGAGCGTTAGATGACGTGATTACGCTTCAGGGTCTTCCATAAAGGACGTCCGCAAAATATGACCTACTTCGGAATCCCTCCTCTTGAACGCATCTGGCATTGCCCCTCCCATCCTTCTGCAGGCGTTCACACTCCAACAGAGTATCAGGCATGGATAATGTCTGTCTTGTTGATTTTGTAAGGTGCGCCATCGGCTGATGCCATGTATTGTATTGTATTGTATTGTATCTGATCTGATTATAAAAAAGCGCCTCTCACAGTGTTCGCTAATCAGAGGTGCGTTAGAAATCAGCGCGATAGAAGTTACTGATTATTATTATTATTATTATTATTATTATTATTATTATTATTATTATTATTATTATTATTATTATTATTATTATTATTATTATTAAGTATAATAATAATGGCAATGATAACAACAACAACAGCAACAACAACAACAATAACTTAAAGAAGTACGTTGATGATGTAGCGTCCAGCAGAGTGATTGCAGTAAGATCCAATGCAATGGGAGCTGCCTGAAGTTAGTTTTAAAACACATGTTATGCTGTAGGCCTTACTGAAATAACTGTAACAAATTTAGATGCTCACATCCACATTGGTAATAGCCTTCCTAACCTTGTCCACTTTTCGCCTTCTGGTCAACCTCCCTCCCTTTTGTAGACGTCCTAAGTGGATGACCTCTTGCCAAAGTACATCCAGGGCAAAATCTTACTAATTGGATTTGCATGTTCAGCAAATTACTATCGAACTCGGTCTCTCCAATCCTAAACATGAACTTCTATATTTAAGGCACACGTCTCTTTAATAACGGCCCATCGATTAACTTCTATTAACAAAGTAGGCGATTATATTGATGAACAGCTTGCGTTATAAACTGTAGTCTAGCTCATTAAGTTGGGAAAAGCGGAGGTATGCCTGGATAACGTTCTCCAACGATCGTAGCCAGTTTCAATAACAACAAAAGGCATTGGTTTTGATGGCTTATTCAAAATTGGAGCCACATTTTCACTCAGAAACTACTTCATGAAATACAAATTAAGAGATGAAACCAAAACATTACTTCACCTGACAGCTTATCTTTATCTTGTTTATAGCCATGTCTTATCGTAAGAATCACTCTTATCATACGAGCAGTAATGTAACTATGGGCTTGCATGACCCACAATTGCTTGCTGGGGCCCAGGCAGAATCTGAAGAGGATGAGGCCTGGTTGGAGCATGAACAGGCAAAAGACGTTCCATTTCAATAATCTGCGAGGTTCGAAATTCTGAGTCTCACCGCTGCATACGAACCCATTTCTTAGATTAATCATAACTTCTTCACTAAAATTCTCGGCAGATTATCCGATGCTAATTTGGTTTATTTGTACCACATAAATGAATCAAAAACACAATACAATGACATTGCGATATTTCCTAAAGACTGCATTCTCGGTTGATTTTATGTATTATAAGAATGCCCGAGTCCTATGTTTCTACCGAATTCTTGACCAAATCCATGCACTCGACACACCAAAAAACGTAAAAAATCAGCCAAATGCGCAACAAATACAGATACTATCAGATTATTCAGAAAACGAAACAGCAGTCAATTTTAAAGTCTGAAAGGTTTTGTCAAAGCACCCAAACTTCCAAAGCCTCACTCACATTGTGCTCGTTAATTTTTAACGAAACTAAATACCAGTCAGTGACTGATTTTAGGAGTCTGAAAACGAAACAGCAGTAAATTTTAAAGTCTGAAAGGTTATGTCAAAACATGCATACCCCGGTACTTCCAAAGCCTCACATTGTGCTTATGTTTAACGAAACTAAATACAAATCAGTGACTGTTTTAGAAGACTGATAAGAACGTACGCCGATCCACCGAATCCGACAGACTCGTTCGAAAACCTATTCGTCCTAGTATGATAGCATCAATTCCTGGATCTGCCCATACACGCACGCAAACTCTTCTGACCTTACGTATACCTGTCATTAATCGTACTTATCCACGCCTTTCATCGTCTATCAACCTAGACACGACAGTGTATACTGCACCAACAGGTCGCTACGTTGAACAAGATATCCCATCAGTCGCAATTTCATATGCAAGGTCACTTTGTCTTTCTTGTTAAGACGAACCTGCCGAAAACAGGTGCGCTATGGGCATTGTCAAAGTCGTCTAGACTTGACCTCTGTGACACATTACAATTGGCTTCGTCGTTCTTTAGACCGACATGACCTCTTGGTCCCTCGGACCCGGACTTCTATGGCTCAACACCGCGCCTACACATCTGCTGGCCCGTCCCTTTGGAATGATCTTCCTCCTATGACTCGTTCTCAAATTCTAACTGGGGGAATTTCTGCTACTTCTCGATGTCTTAAGACTTTCTTTTCTCACGGAGCTCTGCGCACTGGGAGCGCCTCTGATTAGGTTGTACTGCGAGAGGCGCTTTAAAAATGCATAAATACAATACAATACAATACAATACGTGGGGCTATAGATGATATTTTCTTCACTTTCCACCAATCAGTCTTTAAAAGAAAGGCAGATTTACACGTAGGCTATGTCCGAACCCGAAACGAATTCTTTGTCATACAAGTGAAATGGAGGTAGTTATTATTTGCATGTGTTACATAGAAACATCAGGAAGCCAGGTATAAGTTGCACTTGCTATAAAAGCTGGCTTTTCATCGGTGTAGCGCTAGACTGTGTTTGCGTGCGCTCTCAGTGTGTGGTATTCAATGTATAAAATATGGAAAACGGATATTAGAAGAAAAGAGAACGAGAACGAGAAGAAGAAGGAGAAATAGCGAGAAGGAAAAGTAAGCAATTACAAGGACATTGTTGCTGCTAACATGGAGATTTACTGTGTCAGCGACTCGCATCAAATTAGCCTAATGATGACTGTCTCTCTGCATCAGTCCGGATGTCTGTCTGTGTGTCGCATTGCTCATACGCTTCTATCTGTCGCCTGCCAGTCTCTTCATCCCTGTGTCTGTCCGTGCTAGCGTCTTTCGGTGGGCGATTATGGCTTGACGATAAGAATTCCTGTCATTTATTTTGCTAATGTCCATCTAAGTTGCCATCATTCCTCATGCCATTAAGCACTCTCAGCCATTTCCTCTTCGTCCATCCTCCTCCCATCCTCCGCGTTTTCTCACATATACTGCTCATCTCCCTCTCGCGTTATTCGCCGCGTTTTGATTGTAGACAAATATGTCGCGAAGGCACCACAGAAAACGCTCAAGAGCCGCCAAGAAAATTGCCCGAACGTCGCACTCGTAAACCGCCGAAACGTCGAGCACAGAAACAGCCCAAAGGCGCGCATAGAAACCGCCCGAACGCGGCGCGCGCCAATCGCTGAAAGCGATGAGGTGTATGAATTGAGGAGGAGACGGTGTAATGTGTATTGATTTTCAAGCGTCGCAGCTTTGGCTGTCGCCATCGATGCTCAACGCGTGTATACCTTCGCTCATTTCCCTCTTAAGCCACTGCGTGCGTATCGGCTCTGACGACGCCTAACAGTCATCGCGCGACATCTCGCAACAGCCGCGCCTGCACGAGATCTCGCGGTGAACGCCGTCTCCAGGATTAAACCCACCTTCGTCTCATCGAGCGAAGATCTGCAGAGGGAAATTCGCCGCAGCGCGGTTTGGTCCCTCGAGAGCTGGCCGTTACGTTTCCGGTTATTTGGAAATAATCATCAAAGCCAATTAGCGGCAACACCGTCATTAGTGCGTTACAGCGTCAGCGCTAACGAGAAGATGATTGAGGAGACGTGGGAAAATTTTGCCGTTTCGTGATATGTCGACTGCATAGAAATAGATATCTATCTAATGATCGGATGTGTTGTATAAAACTGGACGAACAGGATTTATTATATTCACACCAACGCGGTTTACTTTTAGCACTTAAATATTAAAACACAAAATAAGCGACTCCTTGTACGCACGTAGGGTCAAGCGGGCAGAGAAAAGAAGAGACAAAAGTTTCCATTTCTGGGTAGAGCTTGGACGTAACCAGTGAATGATCTATGAGCGCTTGGAGCCAATTCACGCCGAGTAACTGCTACCGCTTCCCGGAATAGGAAGGCTTTGGTGTCAGCCCTTCATCGATCGACGACGATTGGTGATGCAAGGTAATGTCGACATATTTCCCAGTAATGTCTCATTCTCTAAGGATGAATAACAGAAACACTAATATCGTTTTATGCATTTTATATTGACGTCGATTGACAGGCGTCTTAGTTGCTGATGCATGAGTTGCCTACTAAACTGTGGAAACATCGGACCACATAGGGACGATGAACGCCCACTCAAAGTGCAGATAATAATCGCGAATACCCTTTATATAATTAATTTCTTATTTTAGTTTAATTAGTATGCTTTAATTGGTGATTTTATATTTCAATCAATAAGTAATTTTGATTTTTATATAGAATGTCTGAAGTAAATCCACATATGTAGTCAGCTTTAAGTCAGATCCAATTACACGTACACATGGGCACCCACACCTGCTGCCCAGTCGATGTATACCGTCTGTATTACGTAGGGTAATGCAAAAGCACTAAAGCAAACATTAGGTTAAAGATGCCGGACTACTTTTGCTCTTAGCATAGACAACGAATGGTTTGTAGTTGCTGTTTAACGACACCGCATCATAATAAAGATGATCAGCGTCGCCCTCCTCCTTTCTCCAGGGTTGGGACTGGCACTGCCAGAGTACGAGCAGTGGCGGAGTTTGCGACAAATGGATTCCATTACGAAACGCCGCTAGCCATGTCACCTGGGAGCGCTTCAAAATAGAAACTTATCGACGGATTCCTTTATATAATGCTCATTCGTTCAGAACATTTCTATAAACGGTCTGAATAAAAGGTTGCTACAAGTCGGCGCATCAATGTTTCGACGCAAGCAGGTAAAAATATCCCTGAATAAAATAACAGACTGAATGATCGAATGTTGGTGTGTGATGGTTTTGGTGTAAGGGAATGGAATCGATTGGTAGAAAAACAAGACCAGTTCAAGGAAAGTAATCGTTGCTGCGAAAAAGAGGTGTGAAGTATAGTCGATATGTGTAAAAGCATCTATTTTTCTAGTACATATCAGTTACTCTATGTATCTTATGTTTAGGCTTTGCGACGGTATTTATTTAAAGTTGAATGTCTGTCAAAACATAGAGTGCATATAAATAGCAGACGTTGAGTAATTTAGTATAAATCGAAATTAAACAGTTTTGTTTATTGTTAAACAAGTTCTACGATCTTCATGCAAGGATATGAGTTTCATGTATCCGAGGATGAAGAACAGCCGTAATATATAGCCTAGAGACTGGGCTACAGGTATGAGGTGTTATGAACTTCATTTTACATACAGCTAGCTAATCTTCCCACTTATAGTGTACGATAGTGTCAGGGTATAGTTGAATTGTCGAAGGAGTGCAAGTGGGGTTGAAGTCTCAAAGCAAAAAAACAAATGCCTGCCCTAGAAGAGAATTGGGCATCGGACCTCTCGATTGGCAGTCCAGCACGCTAACTACTACAGGTAGCATGTATATCTACATTATGTTGTCACAGCCTGTAACGTATTATCAGCGGGATACCTATATGGTCTCTGTGTACTATACCAGGGCTGTAGTGGTAAAATTAGAGGTGAGTATACGCTACCGGTTAGTTTTCCGAAACAAATTAGAGGTGAGTATACGCTACAGTATTTTGTGAGTATACGCTACAGTATTTTAATATAAATAAATAAAATATTTTGTGAGGTGAGTATACGGTCTCTAGAGGTGAGTATACGCTGTATACCCGCGTATACCCTCGACTACAGCCCTGTACTATACCCATCAGTATGCAAAAGTCCATTCTAGACTTCCCATAGAATTTTAAAGTAGGATATGGTATGGATGTGCTCTCATTCACTACAGGACCAAAGCAAATCATGAACATTGACAGAATCGCATGATGGACAATGACCTGGCTTTACTTTATCTCGCAATAACTTACCTTGCCTTCCCTTCTAAGCCTTACTTTATCTTATATTCCACTATATTATCTTACGTACTTTGACGTACATAACCTTGCCTTTACCTCACCAGAAAGGTTTTTGATGAGCGGACAAGTAAGGCGTCTCTACCCCAGTTAACATCATAGATCTGATTGAAGACGGGGGGGTGGCGTTTCATAAGGAAGGACCAACAGTAGCAAATACGCGATGTTGGGCCATGCCTCTATTTCTCAATCGCTGTCGTCACCAGAGGTGCGTTTACACGTAGGGGTACTAGACGCGCGCCTAGGGCCCCCAAATCTCGGAGGGCCCCCAAACGAATGAAATTTTTTTCCAATTATAAAATAAACCAAATAGCTTCAGATTCGTACAAGTAATCATAATTACAGGGTCAATAACACTCACAAAAACGGCTTCAAGTTCGTGTGTTTTTGCACATGATTGGCTAGACACCACCAAAGTTTCAGACTCTAAGTCTCATGGGCGGCGATCGCGGGGAGGTCAAGGGGAATAAGATCCCCACCTTTGGGGGATCCAGCATACAGTTGCTACCCCACATTTTTAAGAAACACCAAAAAAGTCAAGAAATGTTTTCGCGCATGCGAAAACGTTTTTCACCTCTTTTTGACCAGATCAGTTCAACAGTGTCCCGCGCCCCCCCCCTGTCAAACAAGATCGCCGCCGCTGCTCAGTCTACACGTTCAGAAGGGCCCCCAAAAATGTTTGCGCCAAGGGCCCCATTTTCTGTAAACACGCCTCTGGTCGTCACCGTATACACTCGGATGACCTGCAATGGTCTTCGACCCTTCAGTTTGTGCCTCGTTCTGGATCTTTATCGACGAAGGAAGCATGCACTCTGGCATGTTAGTTCCATCTTTGAAGCAGATCAAAAGAACTGTCCTCTTATTCTGGTGCCACTCTTTTCCACTCCTTTGTCCTCTGTCAAAATCGCTGCAGCGTCATATTCCCTGGTTTCCTCTCCTTCTGATCAGTCGGTCAGTCTTCAACTCTGCTACTTTTCTCCAGCGACCAATGTATGCAACGCTTCATGCGTAAGTTGGACTACATACGACAAGCGTTGCATTTCTACTACAGATTGCCGATCGTATACGCTACACGGTTTTAATAATTGTGCGAGCTTCCGGTAAGCCTGATCTGGCGACTAAAGGCTGACGGAAGCCAACGTTATTATACGATTGTAGTCTTGTGGGTCTCTGATTCCACCATTGGTACATGCACATAAGGGCTTCTGTTTGGTTGTATTGTCTTTCAAAAACAATCTTCAAATGAAATTCGGCCAGTTCCGTCTAATGCGGATCGCATTATATTCCTCTAATTCGGAAGCCACGCCATTCTGTCCCCGAGTGATAACCACACACAAAGATATTCTATGAGTTGAACAGCGCCATAAGTTGTTGTTACAACCTGCGATCGGCGAGTTAATTGTACATATTTATTCTAATTCTAGTGTAACAAATATCTTTAATTCTTAAAATTATTTCAATTTTAAACTGCACTTAGTCTTACGTATTCTTCTCAAATGTCTTTGATACGTGTTCACCTTGTCACCTTGTGCTGTCGATTCGTTGAATCCTAGCGACTGTCATGGTCAACCTTCTCCATGTGCTCCGATTTCTCGTTGCCTCTCTCAGCTCCGAGATGTTCATCTTCAATGCCTCCTGTATCTCGTCCATCCATCTCCTCCTTGGTCGTCCTCTCCTCCTTCTGCCCTCCCCACAAGCCAACATCATCTCCTTTTCCAGCCCATCTGCACGCATCACGTGTCCAAAGTATGACATCTTCTGCCTGGACGCTCTCTGCCCCAACGTCAAACTCCCTCTCCAGTGTCCTATTTCTTCCAGGATATCCTCGTTAGTTCTCTTCTCAGTCCAAGAAACCCTCAACATTTTCCTCCAGATCCACATTTCACATGCCTCAATTTTCTTCTCCAATGCCTTGGTTTTTGTCCATGTTTCGCATCCGTAAAGCACCACTGGTAAGATCATTGCTTTAACAATTCTTGTCTTCGTTCCCAAACTCACTGATTTGTCCTTCCATATCTTTTCCAGTCCCTGCGTTGCCGTCTTCCCCAATGTAATTCTTCGTCGTATTTCTCGTTCGCATCCACCTTCACTCTCCATCATGGCCCCCAAGAAACAGAAGCTTGATACCACCTCTATCTCCTCTCCATCTACCTCAAAGTAACTCCATTTCTCAGTGGTCATTATCTTCGTCTTTTTTATATTAAAGTACATTCCTGCTTTCTCGCTTGCACGTTTTAGCCTTCTGATGTTATCCTTCAGTTTCTCCTTTTTTTCCGCCAGCAGTGTTGTGTCGTCCGCATACCTTAAATTGTTCACTATCCTTCCAGCTATCCTCACACCCTCCGCCTCATCATCAAAACCTGCTTCCCTCATTATCCTTTCTGCATATAGAATGAATAGGTATGGTGATAGTATACATCCCTGTCTGACCCCTTAATCAAATACAATTCTTCATGCAACATGCAAGCACTTGGAACAAACAATGGTACACAATACACAAATTATGTGGCGCAAATGTCGGGGCGCATTTTTGTCATTCTTATTACAGAGGTATTAAGAATGACAAACAAAGGTAATCAGAATGGCAAACAAAGGTAATAAGAATGACAAACAAAGGTAATACGAATTACAAACATGGGCAATAAGAATGACAAGGCTGGAAGGCAAGAAGAGACCATTATCGTCAGCAGTTAAAAACTGACAAATCCTGTGGCCAGCGTTGCATGAAAACACGGAGACTGCAAATGCCAAGACGAGCTTAAGAGACAAAATGTAAGAAAAATTAATCAAATACTAAAGAATATAGCAGTGAAAGCTTCGCAAGAAGAACGAATATATACTCAAGAGAAGGCAAAAGTAGAAAAACTGTAAAGGTATCTGCAGCGTGAATCTGAAATAATAATCAAACGAGATCGGGAACACATAATATAAAACATAGGGAGGGTTTACATTCTAGTTGGTGCAGAAAGAGATGTCTCTGATAAGCTCAAATGTCAGACCGCAAATGAACTGAATTGGTCAATAGCTTATTGTTGGGAATATTCGAGCTCTTTCTGGTCCTGGATAAGGCTTCAACGGTCTGCTTTAAGACTTAGTAGAATGGCACATAATACGTCTTCACACTTTGGTTTCTTTAGCTGAAAAAAGCACCAGTTTCAGTACATCGGTGTCAATTGTCCTTCACGCCAGACCACTTTCTGAAATCGACCATTTCTGCTCTTTAAGAATTTCTCATCCCTGCGCTGGAATCGTCTTCTCGTCTTGTCGCTCCCACTGTTCCCAAATCCTACTATCAATCTATGGTACAATTTGTGTCTTCATTCTCCGTCGATATCAGTAGCAGGCTTACACATGCATCCGTGATCCTCAACTTCTCTCTGCTCTTCAATCTGCCATAAATAAATTCTAACTACGGCTTAACAGATCTTACTCCTCACTAGTTCACTCCCGATCTTCTTCATTTAAAAATCATGAACTAACTCTGTCATCGAAACTGTTCCAGCCCAATTTCAAATTCTTTTCCATTTCCTTTAATAGCTGAGTAGTTCTGTTCTTTCTTTCGGGCATTATTACTACTCCACCGTCTATCTTTTCAATCGCTCATATCCAAAGCCACAAAATATCCACCTGTTGATTCTCCCGCCCACTCACGACTGCCCATCCTCTTCACCTCGATAGTAATTACCTATCTTCCGGCCACATCAGAGACTGAAATATTCCACCTGTCAAGGTATCTTCCAAACAAACAGCGCGAACTTGATCCTCGTCCTTATTGAAGGACGGCGCATCTGTTCTGGTTCCAGTCATTACTAAAAAAAAATAACCTTGTCTACTGGTAATTTTTTCATCCTGTTCTAATATTCTGTAGTGACTCCTCGTCTCAAGTGACCGTCATCGCTTGATAAAGAAATCCTTGCTAACTACCGACCTATTTCTAACCTGTCTTTCATCTCTAAATTAATTGGATAGTTAGCCTACGTATCGTCTCGGATTAGTGGCTGAGATATTACTCACTTCCCTCTGCAAAAAGCTTGTTCTGTAATCTCTCATCATCAAATTTCTTGCCTCTGTCTCCTTTATAGTTCAGCAGCCTTCGATACTACTGATCACGACATCTTACTCCAAACTCTTTCAACCTGGCTCGATTTGACTGACACTGCTTCCTCTGGTTTCAGTCCTACCCTTACCCAGTTTTTCTCTATTAAAACATCGGTAGCCTCATCACAATCATTCCCTCTCACTTGAGGAGTTCCACGAGCCTCTGTTCGGACCTCAGTTGACCATCGCCTTCTCTCCGAACTGCTTCACCGACTCAATAAACATTCCAGTTATTCCAGCCTTTCTATTTTCATCAGTTATTTACGATCCAATCATACCGCTCAACCAGCTCCTCTTCCGCCCTAACATTTAAGTGCTCTTTCGTCACCTCATCCCTAAAATTTGGAATCACTGCTCGACTCTAGCTGCTCCACCTCTCTGGAATAAACTCCCACCAGGATTACGACGATTACCTGTTCCATCCTAAGAACCCACCAAAAACTGTTCCTCTTGATCTTACAATCTCTGCGCAGGTCTTTCACTCAAAACTAGAAACACTCCTTTGCCACAAATCCTCTCCTGATTCCTCCTCTTCCGCTTACCTCTCTCACGGTTCCAATGCAACACCATCCACAGTAGTCGTCTGACGAAATCGATCTTACCTGTCTATCAGAATTGATAGACAGGTAAGATCGATTTCGATTCCAATGATCAGTCAGGTAGACATACGTGACACTGCGTGCCTCAGGCTATCAAGTTTCTCAACCTGCTGCGTGTAAATAGATCACTGCATGCGTGTCGGCGGTCTGTAAAGTCGTTTACAAACACTTTATGGCAGACAGGAGAGCGTCGATGGAAAGGAAAATAGTGGGGAAAAGGATGAAGAAATAAAATTCTCCTGTAGATTGGATGATAGACAAAGAAACCAAACTGGGATACATAGAAGTAAAGGAAACGGCTCAAATCAGAGAAAAATGGCGGCTTTGAATTCTTCCATCAGCCTATGAGAACCCATGACGGAATGGTGAAAAGCTTCATTTTACATTACCCTGTCTTAACGAAACCTTGCCTAAACCTTACCTTAACCTTACCTCATCTTTTACCTTAAACTTACCTTTTGCCTTCACCTTACCTTCTGCCTTAAACTTACCTCGTCTTAGGCCTAAGCCCTAAGCATAATCGTAGACTGCAAATTTCTAAAGCGCTACTTGAAAGCTAAGTGCAGGACACCAGCTTATTCACGAGCGTCTACATTGTCTGGCATATCTTACAGTGTTTAATCTAGTCCCCCTCGTCTGGGAGGGGAAACAAGGTTTCTGGGGGGAGCAAAGAATTTACACAAGATTTTTTCTTTCATCTGTAAAAAGTTTCAGACTTTTCCTAATTTCATCTTCAAAAAAAGTTGATGACCTTTTTTTTAGTCCTTCGTCCGATTTGTACCTTTTTTCTACACCAATTGCTCTCTCAAAAAAGTTGATGACCTTTTTTAGAAATCCATCTCTCTGGGGGGGTTGGAAACCACGTACCCACATGTATCCTGGAGGGGGGAATTTTCCTCCCCTTATGGTCTCTACATTGTAATATTGCTGGCCTCTGGGGGGGAAACACCAATCCTGGGGGGGACATTTCCCCCCAGAGACGTCTAGATTACTCACTGCATATCTTACGTTACCTAATTTGACCTTATAACCTTAGGCCGACTTTGCCATGCCTCGCATAACATTAACCAACCTCGCTCTATCTTACCTTGCTCCACAATTTGTGCTTTTCGTCAGTAAAATATTTAACAACATTTATCAGAAACACTCTCTCAGGCCAACCTCTGCGAAGACCATGTGTGAAGTAATTTTAAGCACTCTTATATATTTGATGCGTTCATTAATTCAAGAAGACATCAGTACTTTGACAATAGACCACGGTATACTTATATATATATATATATATATATTATTTAACTGAAACCATATATTATATATATTATTTACTTGAAACTATATATATATATATATATGTATATATGGTTTATCAGGTAAATAATTTGGTAGGTCTACACATTTGATGACGTCTGGTTTTTTTGTATAGCTAACTAGTTTAGGTGCTTAGCCAAACATGATGCGGCGCGGCATCTAAGTCTGAGATATACGATTTATTCTTCGCTTATTGCTATAATTAACCATTCGTCTTAATTTTGCCCATCTTGTTCTGACGCGCAAGAGACGCTTAGACCGCGCCAAGTGCGTAATTAGGTCCATAAGTGTCTGTTCGGTGTCATTTTTAAATTAATTCTGGCTGAAGATATGGCAACTGGTTAAGCCGCACCTAGTGAAATAAGATTCTGTGCGCTTCGGCTTCATACAATTCTTGAGATCGACGCATCGGTCGTTTGCTTAGAATGGATGTTTGTTGTTTCTCTGGCTCTTTCTGTTTGTGTCTCTTTGTCTGTTTCTGTCTGTCTGTCTGTCTATCTGTCTCTGTCTCTGTCTCTCTCAGTCTGTTTGTCTGTCTGTCTGTCTGTCTGTCTGTCTGTCTCTCTCTCTCTCTCTCTCTCTCTCTCTCTCTCTCTCTCAAACACGCGCGTACTCTTTCACTCTCTTTGCCGCCTAAAATCTAGTCGCTGATTCTTTTTCTTGTGGTTCTGGATCTAACCCTTGGATAACATCATCCATGAGGAGACTCTTACCGTTACCATTACTCTGCCAATTGCCCCGGTCTTGGGCTTTTCTGAAGGCAGTGCTTGGCGAAAAGCTCTGTTGGCGAAGCTTATGCCCATAGGCGTACTTTGTGGGGGTACGAGGGGTACCCGTACCCCCACTTTTTGGACTGGGGTACCGTACCCCCACTTTTTTAACAATGCCAATCAATATTGTATTACTGTGCCTTCCCAGAGATTGCAGTCTCCGCTTGATTCGTGTATGTAAGAAATTGTTACCCCACTTTTTAGACCAAAGTTACGCCCTTTACTTATGCCCATCTTTCTTTGTCCATTGAAGTCACTATTCTACGTCCCCCATGCGCTTCTTTTCTTTACATTTTCTATGAGTTTATGCCCATCTGTGCCTGTCAAAACAAACCACAGCTCACATTAACGCTTTCTAGTAGTGACTTTATTTTTCCTTTTAGTTGATATGATTACATTCTTAAAATTACATATTAATTTTTAAAGTTGTCTACCTACGGTCCTACGCTAAATACAAGGGCACTTCGCGATCGCCTCTTGCTTTTTTAAAATCTGACGTTTGCTGGTGGTACGCCAACATTCTTTTTTTTACCTGGTGGTACAATAAAAATAAAGTTTGAAAACCGTTGATGTAGAGCATCATGTTCGTTTGAAAAGTATGTAGCAGAGACAGCTTGTGCTAAACCAGATAGATTTATGGATTTGTTATATTTGATAATGAGCATAAAAAGACAAGTTTGAAAAGTACAACGAGTGTCACAGGCGAAGCGCATAGTTATAGTCCAAAAAAGACGTTAAGAAATTTTCACCTTGCGGCCAGACTCAGCAACACAGCGTAATTAAGGGATGCCATGTCTGTATTACTTGTGAACTCATGTTAGCTCTTAATTTAAAGAAAAGGTAGAATTCACTGTAAGCAACGGAACTGCTTTGAACAAACGACCGTTATTTTTTATTCGTATTTTTTATTCATTTTTTTTATCCATATTTTTTCATTTTGTTTTATGTTTTTCATGCTTTGCGTTTTCTTTGTTTTACGATGTATGTAAACCAGAGTGCGGTTATGCAACTGGTATAATAAGGAATATACTTACTCACTTGAGAAGGAGACAAAGAGACTGACCAACGAGTTTCATAAATTGTAATTATGGATTGGTTAAGATGGTAAGTACGATACTTCCTTGAAAATAACGTTGAGCTACAAGCTAAAATCTAAGAATTTTGTTAATTTGAGTCCAGTTTAAGATGTGCTTAAGAGGCAATTTAATCAGCATAATCTAAAATTAAAAACACGTCGATTAACTTCCGGATAATTAGAGTCCCTTCTCAACTCTCGTTTTGCTTCCTGTCATCCGGGTTCTAAAATCTCTCTGGTTCCTATTTTTTTACCCGTTCTCACTAATTGTATTTAGGATAAGCTCTTTTCCCCACTATATTTCAATCATTTTGTCCCTAAACTGCAGCATAATCTTCTCGTTTATCCTCTTGCCTTGTTGTTGTTTTCATTAAAATAATTATAGCTTGTCCCTTATTTTGTGTTTCCTTTTACGTCTTCCTCATTCTGACGCTCCAAAAACTCTCGTGTTTCTCGCTGCTTCTATTTCTCCCTAAATTTGCCATTCTACCCACTTCAACGCACTCCCATGTCCAAGCGCTGTGCGATCAGCGTGGTCATCAATCGGGCAGTGACCAGAGGCCAAACGGAGGCCAATGGAGGCCAAACGATTTGACGGACGGACGGACGGACGGATGAGGGAGTTGAAGCCGATGAACGCTGCGGCGCTGGTCGCCCAGAGATCCTTAAACGCCCCAAACGAAATTATGGTTCCAAGGATACATTCACAGCTCAGACGTTGTAGCAGGACCAAACTGCCTTCGGCTCTGTCTATCTCTGATTGTCCCTCTACTTATGCCTCTGCCTCCTTCTGATAACACTCTTGTGTGTGTCTCTTGCTTACGCTTATAATCTTCTGCCTGTGCTTTCCTCTGCTGCTGCAGGACTACGTGTGAATATGTCACGTGTTCTATGTCTTTGCCATTTTCTTCTTTATCATTGTTTATGCCCATGTTTCTCCTCTCTCCCTCTCTCTCCCTCTCTCCCTCCCTCTCTCTCTCTCTCTCTCTCTCTCTCTCTCTCTCTCTCTCTCTCTCTCTCTCTCTCTCTCTCTCTCTCTCTCTCTCTCTCTCTCTCTCTATTTCTCTCTCTATCTATCTGTCTCTTTGTGTGTCTCTGTCAGTGGCAGTCTGTCTCTGTCTCTGTCTGTCTCTGTATGTCTGTGTCTCTCTCTGTCTCTCTGTCTCTCTCTTATCTCTGTCTCTGTCTGTCTGTCTCTGTCTCTCTCGCTCTGTCAGTGTCATTACACCTTTGTCGCTGCCCTTTATATGTACTATGTCCCGTACGAGAATTTTTCTTCACCTCAAAGCACGTCTTACCAAGAAACGGTTATGCTAAACATCGTATCAGTCTGTTTGCCTATTATTATTCGACATCTATCTCTAAGTCTGCATCGTTTGTTGTCCGTGTGCATTCGTGTGTCTGTCTGTCTGTTCGTCTGTGAGTCATTGTCAGCCTGCCTGCCTGCCTTGTCACTCTGAAACTAAATCAGACTCCCTGAGACCCACGATCGAATATCCGTGGAATAGTTACGTTGGCCAGAACGACTTCACCCGGTCTTCTTCGAACGTCCACAACATCCCAAAGAACCGAATTTCCTTCCATTATCCATTTATCCAGTAGAATTCTCAGACAAAAATTACATCACGCTGACATTATCCAGAAAAAACGACGCCAGTAAATTGCCAAATTTCACACAGTCCAGATACACCCTCCAAAAAACGTATTTGCAGGCAGCGACGAGAGACCAGGCAAAGTAGGGGTGTTCGAATTCATGGTCTTCTAGGGGAGACTAGGGGGAATCGCGTGATATGTGCAAATTCGATAACAAACTCGGTTTAAGGGTAAGAAGAAGAAGAGCAGTTCATTAAGTTAATCCCGAGAGGCAGCCATGGGTATGAAGTAATAACGACTTCATTTTCTTAGCCTCGGCGGCCTGAACGCAAATCAGACGTTTGATGAGCTACACGTAATTGACCTCCGTGTTGGTTTTAACTCGTTCTGAAATTTGTGTAGAAGGTATAAGGAAAACAAGCGGGTGCTCGATAGTGTAGTGGTTAGCGGGCTAGACTCTCAATCGAGTGATCGGGGTTCAAATCCCCGCCAGGGCAGAATTTGGTTCGAGGTTTCTGCTTCACCTGCACACCCTAACCAACTCAGCTATAAAGAGTACACTGACCGTACACTGTCGGTGGGAAGATGAGACGGCGAAGGAGAGGACTGGCCATCCGCCCTCATAAGCCGAGGCTCAGAAAATGAAGTCGCTAACATTTCACACCCATGGCTGCCTGCTTTTCTGCCTGTATAGGGAAAATGAACGTTTTGGAAGATACCACAGCTTTAAGAATACACTGGATTCTACGGAGGGTACACCTAGGCAAAAGCGTACTTGTAATCGTATTGTAATCTATACATTTTTAAAGCGTCACTTGAATGCTAAACGCAGGGCACCAGTTTATTCACAACCACTGCGTCTTCTCAGAGGGGTTGTCCAGTGACACCAAGCTGAGGTTCAACTCCGGTTGCCATGGAGACCATCGAGAGAGTGGCAGACTGACCTTCCACCATTTCTTTTCCAGAACCCCTATGCTGATAACTCTCGTTCTCCATGTCTTCCACGTCTTTCCAATTTGAAACACAATCAACCGTAGCGGTCTGTCTGTCTGTCTGGCAGCTCTGGCAACCTGCTGTTTGTCTGCCTACCTGCCTGTATGTCTGCCTACCTGCCTGTATGTCTGCCTACCTGCTGTCTGTAGCGGTCTGTCTGTCTGCCTACCTGTCTGTCTGTCTGCTACCTGCTCGAATTTGCATTTCGACCACAAACCAACCCTAAGCGCAGTCCTGTCTCACCGATGTGCATTTTTACTGCGCCGTGTTATTAAGTTGACTCCAGTAGTTCTTTGAAAGTCGAGATCACTGTTACGACTACAATTACCTTCGGATATGGTAGTGCCATAGTGTTCCACAGCTATCAAACGTATTTCATGCGTATCACAACGCTTCTGATACATCTGCGAAGTGGCGCTATATAAGTGCTTAGTAACATTAGGATGATCCCTCTAATTGACAGCTGAAATTGTGGCTTCTTCTATAAGAAGACACACACATGTGCACAAGGAAGCGAAGCACTGCAACGGTTTCGACCGAGTGTAGGTTTCTTATAGGAACAGTGTGGTGAGAGAGACAGACAGACAGACAGACAGACAGACAGACAGACAGACAGACAAACAGACAGACAAACAGACAAACAGAGAAGAGAGACAGAGAAGACAGACAGAGAGACAGACAGAGACAGAGACAGACAGACAGAGACAGAGAGATAGACACAGAGAGAGTGAGAGAAAGAGTGAGAGTAAGAGAGAGAGACAGACAGACAGACAGACAGAGACAGAGACAGAGAGACAGAGACAGAGAGATAGACACAGAGAGAGTAAGAGAAAGAGTGAGAGTAAGAGAGAGACAGACAGACAGACAGACAGAGACAGAGACAGAGAGACAGAGACAGAGAGATAGACACAGAGAGAGTAAGAGAAAGAGTGAGAGTAAGAGAGAGAGAGAGAGAGAGAGAGAGAGAGAGAGACAGACAGACAGACAGACAGACAGACAGAGACAGACAGACAGAGACGGACGGACAGGCAAAAATTTAGACAGAGGAAATAGGAAAGAGAAATGTGCGATGATGATGACGATGATGATGATGATACCTCTCACGCAACTAACCCAGCGTCATCCGATATATATATATGCACGTATGCATATTCGGATGACGCTGGGTTGGTTGCGTGAGAGGTATCATCATCATCGTCGTCATCATCATCGCACATTTCTCTTTTCTATTTCCTCTGTCTAAATTTTTGCCTGTCCGTCCGTCTCTGTCTGTCTGTCTGTCTCTGTCTGTCTGTCTGTCTGTCTGTCTGTCTGTCTGTCTGTCTGTCTGTCTGTCTCTCTCTCTCTCTCTCTCTCTCTCTCTTACTCTCACTCTTTCTCTTACTCTCTCTGTGTCTATCTCTCTGTCTCTGTCTCTCTGTCTCTGTCTCTGTCTGTCTGTCTGTCTCTCTCTTACTCTCACTCTTTCTCTTACTCTCTCTGTGTCTATCTCTCTGTCTCTGTCTCTATATATGTATATATATATATACGCTTAGATAAATATATATATACCCTTAGATATATATATATATATATATACATATATACAGGTCTGCGTATGTGCATGTATATATATATATATATATATAATTATTTCTTTAGTATGCTTTATCTTCGTGTCGCATGAATGTCGCACTTTCCTTATTTCGGTCGTGCCTCTTGTGGCCAACAATCTCCAGCTGGCCACATCAATCGGCACTGACCACTGCGCTTCTCGCCACAAAGCCTCGCCATCGACTGGACTGACCATAGGGTCACCGAGACATACATTACAGACCACGCAGCGTTATAAATCTCACAGAATAACACAGTCTTACTCAGACAAACACACGGACATACTTATAGAGGCACTCTGGCACAGACAAAGACATACCAACACACATACTCGTTCTCTCTCTCGCTATATATGTACAACGGTGAGTCAGAAAAAACGTGATCCTACATATTTTGCTTTAACTTCGTCAGAAATCAGGTTATGTCAACGAAATTTTATGTAAAGATAGAAGAGTTATTACTGAGCATAAAGAAAGTTAAATTTTTGTTCAAATTGACCTCCTTGGGCATCCACGCATGCGCGAAGACGCGTACGCAACTGCTTGACGGACTGCAACGGGAACGTTTTAAACTTCCCTGTTTGTTGCCCTCTGGGAGTTCTTGAGCCCGTCGTTTCTTTAAACATTGCCAAATGTAAATCACTCTTATAAGAGTCTTAATGATTCTCCTGACTGATGACTGGCTGATTCCTATTTCTCGAGCTATTTCTCTCCGCGTACGATGCGTTTTGCGGCATATATAGTTTCCTGGCTGAGCACAAGCAATTCAACCTGTTCAGCACCGTCGACCGTTCTGGCCGTTCGCGCGTGTCCGCTACCTGGTTGACGATGAAAAGATCCAGTAATTATCGATCTTTGAAAGGAGAGCATTTAATCCATTTATAGTCCACCCTGTAGGCCTATCTCAAAATTCTTTTAAAAACGTTTCGCACGGTTTGTTTAATCTCTCTTTCAAATCTTACGACATGTTTATTTTCTTCGGTAAACACCAATTTGTCTAGGTTGTCGTGACGTAACTATTATAGTTTAGGCTGGTCCAACGTTTTATAAAAAATAATTTATATAGCCTAGCATTTGGTTAGATCATCAAGCGTCACTATTCTGAAATTTCATTAAAATTGATGGTTTTCTGTATGAATTATGTTAAGTTATGTAGGGACACGTTTTTTCTGACTCACCGTGTACATATATATATATATATATATATATATATACATACATATATATATGCATATATATATATCCAGTAAGTGTCTAGACACACGGACATAGGCAGAGATACATGGACATAAACAAAGATACACTGACATTACACACACACACACATATAATTATATGTCTATATATATATATATGTCTATATTATATATATATAATTACGTGTTTCCAACTACGTTTTATATGCATTCAACAATATAAGCTTACAACGGTGTGCTTATGTGTGTTCATCAGTGTCCGCGCCTCTCTCTCTCTCTCTCTCTCTCTCTCTCTCTCTCTCTCTCTCTCTCTCTCTCTCTCTCTCTCTCTCTCTCTCTCTCTCCCTCCCTCCCTTTGGTCCATCGTCTGAGTGTATAGTTTGCTCAGCG
Source organism: Allolobophora icterica (assembly GCA_963556255.1). Lineage (NCBI taxonomy): Eukaryota > Metazoa > Annelida > Clitellata > Crassiclitellata > Lumbricidae > Allolobophora > Allolobophora icterica. The sequence continues at coordinate 20,436,458 of OY744615.1, read as the reverse complement.
ATATTGACAGATTGTCCATCTTGCTCCGGCTCACATACATTCTCAGATAGATCGCATGGCATGCATCGACATTTTATAGGCGCCATTTTGACACTGCAGCCCGATCATCTGAATATATATATATTATATATATATATTATATATATATATACGTACATGCATAGGAAGGAAGGCAATTAAAGACGGTGCCGCTTTCTATCAACCTTTAATATTGCGTTCTGTAATTAAAATTGCATTACTGTAACTTGTAAAAACAGCTACTTCGCGATGTGAGCCTAACTGCGGCACACTGGATGGATTGATCGCTGCGAATTTATGTTAACTTAGATCAGCGAAGCCTAACTTTAGTCTGGAAATAATTGTTCTACCCATTTTTTCCTTCCCTTCTCATTTAGAGTTTGGCTATGACAATAGAATGAAGGTCATAGGAGAATGCCAAGTTTATACTAAACTAAATGGACATTGTTTAAATACATACATACATACATACATACATACATACATACATACATACATACATACATACATACATACATACATACATACATACATACATACATACATACATACATACATACATACATACATACATACATACATACATACATACATACATACATACATACATACATACATACATACATACATACATACATACATACATACATACATACATACATACATACATACATACATACATACATACATACATACATACATACATACATACATACATACATACATACATACATATCTTCTCTCTATCATATATTGATTAGAGATGTAGGCCTACCGAATAGTGCTTTAACTAGTTTATTTGTATTCGGCCGAATAGTTTTTTTAAACCGGATACGAATAAAAAGACTTTCACGTGAGAATAATATTTAGAACGATTAGTCCTTCTGAAAACAAACTTGCATTTCCTTTGTAATGCCACGTAAATAAATTCAAACTTGAAGGTAATATGAAGCTTAACAACTGTACAATGTACATGAGTGTGTTATAATAAGTTTCCTTAAATGCATGTACTTGTGGCTCATATATACATATATAATATATATACACCTGTTTTACACACAGAATTATATATATATATATATATATATATGATATAGTGGGACCTATATATATAAAAATAAATATAAATAAATATAAAAATATATATAATGAAACAAATCCTTCTGATAACTTAAGTAGATTCTTCTGGAGGACTTAAGTTTGTCAAAGATGACTTGAGTTTCTTCCTGGAGATGTCGAATAACATGACGAATCATAAATCTTACTTCAAGGGCTTAGACATATCGGAATTAATTCCACTATCTCTAAACTATTAAGAATGACAAATAGACTTTGATATATATATATATATATATATATATATATATATATATATATATATATATATATATATATCAGTCTATTTGTCAATGCTGTACAAGGACCATTCTGTTTCTGTCCAAATGTTAGGCTACCTATCCCACCTCTGTAAAATTACACAGAAAACTTCCAGTCGTGCTCTTGCAGTTGGCTAAGAGATAATTTAATTCGTTCGTTTCTATAACTTTATTTCCATTGCATAAATATTATTAAATATAGACTACCGATTTGTCATGTGAAAACGAAAAGATTCCAAAAAATAATATAAATTATTCACGTATAATATTATTATCATATACGTAGTACAGATTACAATATTACAATATTACGATATTAAAATGTCACATTTGCATGCGTTGCCTACGACAAAATACCCCACGCGTTGCCACCACCCTACCATCTCTCCTCAGAGGTTGACCAAACCACCGCCATCCTCCAAACACCAGCACTGACAGTAGAACCAACCAAAAACTACTATAACCAACCGAAAACCCGCACCATTCACACCCCAAATCAATCATGGATTAGAGATGTTTTAGCGAGATTATGGCCATTTCCGTGCACCGGTCTTTTGCGAACGGTTAATCCTCGCCTAGGACGAATACAACTGGTCGACGGTCTCAAGTGTATATGTGATGGAAGGGGTCGGCCATTCCTTTTCTGGTTAGCCACTTCACTTCCGGCAAAAACGTGTCACTGCGAGAACAGAACGAAACCGTTTATCTTTGGCGCCATCTGCCGCTTGCTGAAGCACACTGATATCACCTGTTTTATACAAGGAGAATTATTCTGGTGATTTTCCATTGGTCTCAGCTATTACCTGTTTTACACACAGAGAATTATTCCGGTCATTTTCCTTTGGTCTCAGCTCTTACCTGTTTTACACACAGAGAATTATTCCGGTCATTTTCCATTGGTCTCAGCTATTACCTGTTTTACACACAGAGAATTATTCTAGTGATTTTTCTTTGGTCTCAGCTATTACCTGTTTTACACACAGAGAATTATTCCGGTCATTTTCCTTTGGTCTCAGCTCTTACCTGTTCTACACAAAGAGAATTATTCCGGTCATTTTTCTTTGGTCTCAGCGATTACCGTTTCACACACAGAGAATTATTCCGGTCATTTTCCTTTGGTCTGAACTATTACCTGTTTTACCCACAGAGAATTATTCTGGTGATTTTTCGTTGGTCTCAGCTATTACCTGTTTTACACACAGAGAATTACTTCGGTGATTTTCCTTTTGTCTCAGCTATTACCTGTTTTACACACAGAGAATTACTTCGGTGATTTTCCTTTTGTCTCAGCTATTACCTGTTTTACACACAGAGAATTACTTCGGCGATTTTCCTTTGGTCTCAGCTATTACCTGTTTTACACACAGAGAATTACTTCGGTGATTTTCCTTTTGTCTCAGCTATTACCTGTTTTACACACAGAGAATTATTCCGGTAAATTTCCTTTGGTCTCAACTCTTACCTGTTTTACACACAGAGAATATTATTATTCTGGTGATTTTTCGTTGGTCTCAGCTATGACCTGTTTTACACACAGAGAATTATTCCAGTGATTTTCCTTTGATCTCAGCTAGTACCTGTTTTACACACAGAGAATTATTCCGGTCATTTTCCTTTGGATTCAACCATTACCTGTTTTACACACAGAGAATTACTTCGGTCATTTCCTTTTGTCTCAGCTAGTACCTGTTTTACACACAGAGAATTATTCCGGTAAATTTCCTTTGGTCTCAACTATTACCTGTTTTACACACAGAGAATTATTCCGGTAAATTTCCTTTGGTCTCAACTAGTACCTGTTTTACACACAGAGAATTATTCCGGTAAATTTCCTTTGGTCTCAACTAGTACCTGTTTTACACACAGAGAATTATTCCGGTAAATTTCCTTTGGTCTCAACGTCTTTTGCTTTTCGGATTCTATCTAGTTATCCGTCCTAGTGTCCGCCTTTAATATTCAGTCCGTCTTTATGTCCATCTTTCTTTCTGTTTCTATCTGGCTGTGCGTCTTTCGATGGTTCTTATGCCTGACTGTCTGTGTCTATATGTATGTGTGTGTCTCTGTCGGACAGATCTAGGCATACGTGTTAAATATATTTGTATGTCGACGCGTCTGTCTGTCTGTCTGTCTGACTGAATGTCCGTGTCCGTGTGCTTGGCAATCTGGACGTCTGTGTGAGTGTCTATGTGCTCTGTATGTCTGTGTGTGCCTGTTTTTATGTCTTGCTAACTGTGTGTTTGTGTGTGTCTGTCTATATCTGTATGTGTCTGTCTACGAGTCTGTCTATGTGTCTCTGTGTGTCTGTCTGTGGGTGTCTGTCAGTGTGTCTGTCTGTGTGTTCATGTCTGTGAATCTGCTTGTCAATTTGTTTGTCAGTCTTAGCAGCCATGTCGTTATAGATCAATAGAGAATAATAATAATTTGAGGCCTTAGAAGCGCAGCCATAGTCGACGCACTTTGCCATCGAAATAAGGAAAACGAGGATACTGCTGGCGCCGTCGTCGCCATCATCATCATCGTCGTCGTCGTAATAATCATCGTCGTTGTCATCATCATCATCGTCGTCGTCGTCATCATCGTCTTCATCGTCATCATCGTCGTCGTCGTCATCATCGTCGTCGTCGTTATCATCATTGTAGTGGTCGTCATTGTTGTTGTTGTTTCGCCATTCAGCCAACCGTCATATTGCCATTCGCTGAAAATCACTGATGTAGCGTCGTCAAATGTCTTAATGGACGATCTGCTGTTGCTGAATCCACATCACGGACTTCAAGTGTTGCTGTTTGCTACTGCGTGTACAAACATGCAGGGAAGGCTTCAGCCGATCTTGCACCGCATAACACTGTCTTATTTATCTCGTACTCATCCTTAGCTTTACGACGGCCTGCCATTAAGAGGAACTTACGATGCTTTATAATGACGTCAGTCTCCCATAAAGGCAGCAATCCCTGAGCTCAACCCTTTCTGGAGTTTCAGAGACATGTAATTTCAATTGACAGACCAACCTAGACATACGAAAGGATGGTTGGAGGGAAAGACAACGCAACGGGAAAGCTAAATTAAATTAAATTTTTATTTGGTGACCACATTTTCAAAGAAACATATTGACAGGAAATACAAGAAATAGTTAGTATACCTGGTTACGTAGTGGAACCTAAAGGGGTTATAAACCCCGCTTGCCAGGACACCCATGTGAAATAAGAATCATGCAACAGTACGGATTTCACTCACAGATTACACATACAAACTAGTAAATGATAAGAAAAAATTATTAACTCTTCTCCGTTAGGTACGTACTCAATTAGAAAAGAAACTAACTTAGCTGAATCAACATTTAAATAACTAAAACTCAGACCCGAACCCAGCAGTAGTCCAAAACAGGAAAATAGCAAGTTGAGCAAATGGATAAATAATCTATGAAAGTAAACAATGTGTAGAAACAACGGCCGTATTGACCCAAAGAAGACGCCAATAGCGAGCGTCGGAAAGAGAGAAAGAGGGCAAAGGTCACCATATAGAGATGGAGACGATACACAAAAGGAGGGAGGGTAAGGGTGGACAGTGTAATTGCATACAATAAACGACAGAAGTTGCGCAGCTGCATCTGATTTATTCATTTCGACCAGTCATTCTCTATTCACTAATTAGAAGCGGCATCGATTATTGCCTTGTGCCTTGCGATAACCGGGCTTTAGAAGCGTTCCGAATAGATTCGAGTTGATTAATTTTAGGTTTTATTGCAAGTGCAGCATCAGAATGCACTGCACAGAAATTTATTCGAAGATGGATTTAGCGTAGGCTAGCTTTACCTTGGTGCAGATTAATCCTGGGAACTTGACTCCATCTTGTAATGTAGGGCAATGTATATTTCCGATGCATAGTGTAATTTTCGTCGTGTTTTAATTATTAAAATGTCATTGTTCTTCGTCTTATAGGCCTTCTCTTCAGTGCCGAATTTAGACGGTGATGCCATAAGCTATATAAAGCGTGGAGGCCCCTTGTTAAAAGAATTACTACACCAGAAGGTCTCACAAAACTTGAAAACATATGCCTTTTAATTATTAAATAGCAACTTTATTGGCAAGCATTTAAAGCAAATTATTTTCAAATGAATTCATTTACTCAACGTGATGGAATTTGCTACACAAGCCGTTTAAAACGGTTCTACATAATATATCTATAGGCCTACATTACACACAAAAATAAAAAACAACGATCTGAATTTTTAGACCCAGCGGATTGTGAGGCCCTAAGCTGTAGCTTTTTTTAGCTCATGCCCAACTCCAGCCTCCTTCTCTTTGCTAATTCTTGTACATTTTGCGACAATTTCACTTTCCATTCCCTTAGCATTATCATTCTTCTTTTGTAATTGAATGTGTGATCATAACTTCTATCGTGCCGGTGTCAAATGCACAAGACATCAACCGATGAACATCAAAACCAAGCCGTAATCAGGTCAATATCCAGAAGATCGGTCTGTAAGACAGAGAGGCAACCTATGGTGGATATTCAGTTTGAAAGAGGTACGTTTTAAGTTTAGACCGGAATGACTGAGCAGAACAAACAGATACAGGGAGAGGGACAGAGAGAGACAGAGACAGACAGACAGACAGACAGACAGAGAGAGAGAGAGAGAGAGAGGAGAGAGAGAGAGAAAGAGAGAGAGGGAGACAGAGAGAAAGAGAGAGAGACAGAGAGAGACAAAGAGAGACAGAGAGAGACAGACAGAGAGAGACAGACAGACAGAGAGAGAGAGAGAGAGAGAGAGAGAGAGAGAGAGAGAGAGAGAGAGAGAGAGAGAGAGAGAGAGAGAGAGAGAGAGAGAGAGAGAGAGATCCATGCAGCCGAGAAAACTAGGTCACCAAGAACAGTTCTAGTTTTATGCATGAACAGAGAAAGACAATTATGTGACCTTAGTGAATAATGGTGAGTCTACGGAAAAAAGATTGGTTAAGTATTGCGGCTGGCCAAAAGTTACATGTTCTTATGGTACTTTCCAGTCAGTTGTTCACGTCCATCATCCTCGTAGTTCTCCTATATTTCATCATCTAATTCAGTCTAGAGTTTAATCACAATTTTCTCTTTCTTCTGATATGTTTGTTCTGACATATCTATTCTATTCCTCACCTTCTTCCCTCCTTTTCCTCCTCCACCTCCCCTCCTAATCACCTTATTCCCTGCCTTTAACTCGTTGCTCTCCAATCGCGTTCTTTCGCTCGTCTTCCTCGTTTTCCTCATTCACACCCCTTTATCCCCATCTCCATCTTCCTACCACTGTGCCACGTCATCTTCCTCTTCCTTCGGATTCTGCAGCTGCTGCTGATGTTGTGGATGCTGACCTCATCGCTAGTGCTTCGCAGTGGTTCCCATCATGTAGTTTCGTCCACAATTAGACGACGACGGTGACAATGATCGTCAACAGAAAACGACTTCAAAGCAAGGCGTGCAGACCACCGACTGCTAATGATTACCGAAGAACCTCATGATAACATCACGGAGCCATAATGAGCCAAGTAGTAAGACAGACAAACAGATAAACATACATATAAAAGATCAAGGACAGACACATCCAGAGAGATGCAGATGCACAAATTCACACACACACACACACACACACACATTCACACACAAATTCACACACACACACACAAATTCAAAACACAAATTCACACACACAAATTCACACACACACATTCACACACACATTCACACACACATTCACACACATTCACACACACATTCACATACACAAATTCACATACAAATTCACATACACAAATATGCACAGAAAATCACACATACACAAATTCACACACACAGATTCACACACAAAAATTCACATACAAATTCAGAGAGAAACAGAGACAAAGACAGACAGACAGAAAGAGACAGACAGAGAGAGACAGACAGAGAGGGGCTGATGTAAAGACAGAGAAATCTGCCTGATTTATTCCTGTAAGATCCGACCGGAAAATCGGACGATATATCGGCCGGAGGTGATATTGGCCGCAGCGGTGGATCTTAGCGTCGCAATTAGACGTCCATTCTTGTCGAAGAAAGGAACCGGCTGGTCATCTGGCGTCATTCCATCTAACTAAATCTGAGAGGCGACCGATTCCCTGCATCCTACATCATCCCATATCCGTTAGTCGGTGTCTCTCCGTCAGCCTGCATACGTCAAAGTGACTGAAACGACGTGGAATCAAATGAACCACAGGCGAAAAATCACAGGTCATTAGAAGACAGTCAATGGGTAGAAACAAGTAATTACTATCTGTAATGAAGCACTATACACTACAATACAATACAATACAACTGTATTTAATACTGCCTTCCATTTAAAGTTTCAAAGTGCATACACAACCATGCGACAGAGAGCATCTATGACCTCCCTCTTTCGCTTCGCTCCCTCCCTACGGACCCTCAGGTAGTTTCTATGGCCTTCCTACGACCTTTATTTTTGACCGGGCCTGGGTCGCAAGCGCCTCTGAGTAGATTTCTTGAAGGGACCCTATGTAAGTTTATTATGGATGGATGGATGGATGGATGGATGGATGGATGGATGGATGGATGGATGGATGGATGGATGGATGGATGGATGGATGGATGGATGGATGGATGGATGGATGGATGGATGGATGGATGGATGGATGGATGGATGGATGGATGGATGGATGGATGGATGGATGGATGGATGGATGGATGGATGGATGGATGGATGGATGGATGGATGGATGGATGGATGGATGGATGGATGGATGGATGGATGGATGGATGGATGGATGGATGGATGGATGGATGGATGGATGGATGGATGGATGGATGGATGGATGGATGGATGGATGGATGGATGGATGGATGGATGGATGGATGGATGGATGGATGGATGGATGGATGGATGGATGGATGGATGGATGGATGGATGGATGGATGGATGGATGGATGGATGGATGGATGGATGGATGGATGGATGGATGGATGGATGGATGGATGGATGGATGGATGGATGGATGGATGGATGGATGGATGGATGGATGGATAGATAAATAAATAGAGAGATAGATAGATAGATAGATAGATAGATAGATAGATAGATAGATAGATAGATAGATAGATAGATAGATAGATAGATAGATAGATAGATAGATAGATAGATAGATAGATAGGTAGGTAGAAAAGATAGACGATAGATAGATAGATAGATAGATAGATAGATAGATAGATAGATAGATAGATAGATAGATAGATAGATAGATAGATAGATAGATAGATAGATAGATAGATAGATAGATAGATAGATAGATAGATAGATAGATAGATAGATAGATAGATAGATAGATAGATAGATAGATAGATAGATAGATAGATAGATACATACATAGATAGATAGATAGATAGATAGATAGATAGACAGACAGACAGACAGACAGACAGACAGACAGACAGACAGACAGACAGACAGACAGACAGACAGACAGACAGACAGACAGATAGATAGATAGATAGATAGATAGATAGATACATAGATAGATAGATAGACAGACAGACAGACAGACAGACAGACAGACAGACAGATAGATAGATAGATAGATAGATAGATAGATAGATAGATAGATAGATAGATAGATAGATAGATAGATAGATAGATAGATAGATAGATAGATAGATAGATAGATAGATAGATAGATAGATAGATACTATAGATGATAGATAGATAGATAGATAGATAGATGGATGGATAGACAGATAGACAGACAGACAGACAGATAGATAGATAGATAGATAGATAGATCTATGGCTGAGCAACTGTGCGTGTGAAACTCTTTCAAGGACCTTACACAGTAACTGCCTGCGTCGAGGATCGAACCCGTACTGTCGGTGTTAGAGGTCGAGCACTCTATCCTTTCTGCTACCGTGTCCCACTGATAGATTGATTGCGGAATGTGTTTGCCTTTGACCTGTGCGTTCGGGGTTCGGATTCATCTGCGTCACTTCAAAACTGACAACTTTGTAAGAAGATGGTTTGTTCAATTTTCTGTTGCTTCCGTTAAAACATCCTGCAACTCTTCCAAGGAACACGCCTCTTGTGCAGTGGCGATCAATCATGGACTCTTTGGTCTGCTGTCTTGATGGGAGAGAGCCTACTAAGGGCGGTCACATATTCATTGCTTGGAAATCGTTAAAAGCTTTTGTTCAGATGGTCTGTCCTGTGCTAAGTTGAAAGTTCAAGTTGCAAATGTCTTCGACTGATTCATGCTTGTAGAGAATTTTATTCGAACTCTGAAGTAATGTTATCGCTAAACTATTTGTTAATTATTCTTATTATACACATGAAAATTAAAGACAGTCGAGTTAACACAACGCTGAGAGTCGGGTGAGTCAACGGAGAGAAGCCTGGCCGACAGTCAACTTCGGAATCGTAATCGTGATCTCCAAACTTTATAAAACGCCACTCGAAGGCCAAACGCAGGGCACCAGCCTATTCACGAGCGCAATATCAAATCAGAGGAGGTTTTCCAGAGAGTAGTCCAAAAGAGGTCCGAGTGGGTTTCCGGAAGTCGTTGAGACACTGACACTGATAGGTGGATAGCGCATTGACTCTGCTTTCTTCTTATAGTTCTGTCTGTCAATCACATCTTTGTCTGCTGTCACAATCCATTACAGGTTGTGCGTCCTATCAGAGTTAGCAGAGACATATATCATGAAGAGGTACCTATCGGCCGACTGCTGATAAATGTCTTTCCCGCACAGACCTGACGGCTTCAGGGATATCCGAACACAACGTCCGCTACCCGCAGACCGTAAAGTCACAGTAACTGGGCGTAACCGTATAATATTATGTTATGATTCATAGGGCTGTCGTCATTCCGTGTGTGACAACCCTTAAGTGATGACGTCCTAGTTACATCAGCATTATCTGCTTACGTACTGTATATTATGCACTTGGAGTTCTTTAAGAACTCTAACGTGATTTCTGCCAGAGAAGAGTGCCTTCGAGATTGAAAATACAGGGCGCTGTAAAAATGTCATTTACACTACGTTAAATGACAAATGGAATGCATTAACTGAGATCCGATCCGAAATTCAGACAATCTTCTGTGTCGACATCTTACAAGCGTTTTATTTGGAATTGGTTATTCGCAGTTTGTTTTTAAACCAGTAGAAAGCTTTGTCGAAGGCAAATCTTGACCATTTCTTTACGAGCGCAAAACTCTATGAATAACTTAAATTTCTCTCTAGATTAAGCTTACGCAAACACAAACTGAATTCGAGGCTTGTTGAGAAATGTACTGTCAACAAACATTAATCCCAACCTCTTTAAAGACTTATTGTTTCATGCGAACTCTGTGCTCTTCACGTGCATTGACAACACCGTGGACTCGTAATATTGAATATAATATTATTTGGATCATTTCAGAGCAGTTCAACCACATCGATTAGCTTGCAACACAATCTTGCAGCAAAATTTATTTTCTTAACTTCTTCAAATAATCACCAGTAGGCTAATCTATCATTAAAAGTTAATTTTTGCCAGATTGACCTAGTAATTAGACCGATATATGCGTGGCTTTAAGTCTTCCATGTGCAAACGACAGTTAATAAAACTGAATAAAACTGAATTATTATCATATTTTTTCAATAAAGAATGATTTGATTTGATTTGATATTAGCGATGGGAATAGTTGTAACTTTCAAATCAAACGACGTGGAGTCTTGCGCATAACCAGTTATTCACACTGTTTCATAACTGCAATAGCGTTAAACTTTGATATTCCAAAAGAGACCTATAAACAGCGAACAGTACCCCAGACACCTGTAATTATACAGATGTACGACCATGTCCTAATGAATTTCGACAAGGATTCTTTAACGGAGTACAATTTATGACTACATTTGACTCGCGACCAGTACAGCGAATCATCCATTCTGTATGTTAACACTGGCGCTTCGGAAGTTATTTGATTACATTATATTAGTTTGTGAAGATATTTAATAGGTCTTTACCCAACTCTGCATCATATCTGCAACATAATACAAACATAATACAAAGTGCGACATTAAATCAAATGCAACATATGCTACAGCTCAATTCTATTATGAAAAAATAGATAAACTAAATGGTATCTTAAGATTGAAGCAAAATATTTACAGCGTCTTCATAGAACATTTACTTTAGCTAAATATATGCTTATTCATGTATCCATGCATACGTGTATACATATGTATAAGGGGCCTATACATTAATATATATTACATAATATATAAGTGGTCATGAATTAATATTTATGTATATAATCTTTTATTATTTTATTTCTGTCATAGGCGATAGACACAATAAAGCAGATATACTGGAAGAAATTTCTAGATGATGGCGTATTCCTTCATACAATAATAGAAAGTATTCATATTGATGAATATAGGGTTTTATTCCACGCGAAGATCTGACTGCATGGTGACGGTGGATATAGTATGACTGATCGGTAGAAAACGGCTTAGCACTGACACAGTCCATCCATCGTTCATGAATTGTAAATCTCACTCCAACATCTGTATCTCTCTGTCTCTCTGTCTCTGTCTCTGTCTCTGTCTCTGTCTCTGTCTCTGTCTCTGTCTCTGTCTCTCTCTCACTCTCTCTCTGTGTGTGTGTTTCTGTTTTTCCATGCTGTATATGTGCCTGTGTCCTGCTCTTACTCTCCTTTCCGTCTTTCTTTCTGCTTTTCTTTCCTCCTCCTCTCTCTCTCTCTCTGTTCCCCCTCTTTTTCTTTCTCTCTCTCTCTCTCTCTCTCTCTCTCTCTCTCTCTCTCTCTCTCTCTCTCTCTCTCTCTCTCTCTCTCTCTCTCTCTCTCTCTCTCTCTCTCTCTCTCTCTCTCTGTATTCTGTCAGTTTTCTGTCTCTCTCTGACTAACCTTTCTCCATTTCTTTTCTATTCTTCCCGTCCATTTATACATTTTCTCTCTGTCTCTGTCTGTCTGTCTCTGTCTGTCTCTGTCTGTCTGTCTCTGTCTGTCTGTCTGTCTCTCTCTCTGTCTCTGTCTCTCTGTCTGTCTGTCTGTCTCTGTCTGTCATCTTTCACCATTCCCTATAGAAAATAAAGTTATATAATTTCAGAAAAAATCCAACCAAATCTCTCTCATCTTTTCTTTCCTGACCTAAAGACTTCTATGGCGTGGGTAATCAATATTACTAGAATCGTTAATTAAGACACTCTCAATCGATGGCTCACCAGACCATGCAGCTCAAAGTGTCAAAGATCGGACCAATGCAAAAGCCCACATAGAGATCCAATTCCCATCACAATAGATTCGGTCCATCGAACAACCAGAATTGGTATATATATATATATATATGTATGTATGTATGTATATATGTATGTATGTATGTTATGTATGCATGCATGTATGTATGTTATGTATGCATGCATGTATGTATGCTATGTATGCATGTATGTATGTAATTTTGTATGTATGCATGTGTGTGTATGTGTGAGTGTATGTGTGTGTATGTGTGTATGTTTGTATGTGTGTGTGTGTATGTATGTATGTATGCATGTATGTATGTATGTATGTATGTATGTATGTATGTATGTAGGTATGTATGTATGTATGTATGTATGTATGTATGTATGTATGTATGTATGTATGTATGTATGTATGTATGTAGGCCTGTATATTTGTATGCATGTATGTACTGTATGTTAGGTATCTATGTATGCATGTAATTATGTATGCATGTATGTGTGTGTAGGTATGTTTGTATGCATGTGTGTATGTATGTATGAAGGTTGTACTAATAGCATCGGTCCGACGAGCAACTGTAATCTCCGCTGAGAATCGGTGAATAGTCCGCAGAGTCGCATTAGACGAACGTGGATATTTATCACACTTATTCCCGCTTGAATCCAGAATTCTTACCATGCGCCGCATGCTCCATCCATAGCAGTATTAACACAGCATGTGGTGTAATCATACAACGGATGGCATATGTATGAACATACGCTATATAAATGTCCATATAGTCTACATGTAAGCCTCTATATATATACATGTGCAATTTCCAAGAGTTGGATGATTATTCCGGATAAAATGAATATTAAAGTGAATGAAATAAGCAGCTTAGAGACGGCAAGGAATAGAGTTCAGCTAAATGTTGCCAGAAAGAAGCAACAGTAGGTAGATAGATAATTCTGATGAGTGTTGGACCAACAGGCCCTGCATGCATGCATATTGAAAGAAGTCTGAATACAATGATGGAATACACTGCGCCAGAGAAAAGCATGTACATGTAGATATTTTCAGATAGCTATAGATTGTTAAAATGCAAGGATTAAGCTACAAAAGGTTGATGAAATAAAACGGGTCAGTTAGTTCCTACATAGAAGAGATGATGGCTGGGAAGATTGAGGAGACGCGTGTGACAGAGAATAATGATGACCAGTGATAATGAGTGATGCAACAAGCGATGTCGGGCAGTAACCTTTAGCCACAACTGCTTGTAGAGATGTTGCTTTTGTTGTTGAGTTGGCTGAAAGACAAGAGAAGGGAAAAAACTGGAAAAATACGGAATAAACAGGCCACGTGGGGCGAGCAGACGGAAGATGATAGATGAAACAATCTAATTTAATGACTTTTATAGCGCCTTTAATTTGTTGTCCAAAACATCAGACGATGGTATACCTTCAAGTGAAATTGGAATCCAAATTATGACGTATAGAAAGAACCCGGATGATATTCGAGAGATCAGAGAAACCGGAAGTAGACGACGGAGGGTAAGTAAGAAGAGATGAGTCTTCACGGAACTGAAAGGCATCGAAGAACTAACAGAATGAACTGAATTGGGCAACGCTTCGCAACAGCGACTAAAAATGTCAGAGAGCCCAACACTCTTCCGGCAGGGGCGGCTGTCTATTCAATAGAAAGGATGGAGCAAATGTTCCATCCAAAAAATAGGAGGAAGATCTGTCAGTGTATGTGCTATCATTATTGGGGGGGGGGGTGGAAGGAAGGGGAAGAGGAGGGAGGGGAGGGGAAGTTGCTTCAATGACTTCGGAGGGATAGACGGCCCTGTCTTCAGATGTGGAACACATCAATCGTCGCGGCGTCCATTAATCGAGTAAATATCTGTTTGTGTGAGGGGTAGGTAATCCTGGAGCAGAGATACTTCGCTTGGTTGAAATGTATTGCCTCGTGAATTTGAAACCAGATTTTGAAATGGTCCCTGTCTACTAAATGGGCAGCAAATGCAATGAATGCAATATAATAGTCGTAATATGTCGATTTTTAGGGGTTTTGCTTCAGATTCGCCAAAATCTATATAAGTAAAGCAAAGAATCTGTCCCTCTGTCTGTAGCACGCGATCTTTGACCGGAATGCATTTCTACAGCTTTCGAGCTTTTCACTCCAAACCTTCACTACTGTCTCGGGGTGGGCATTACACACCCAGTGTGAGGCTTCGCGTCCCCCGTTTTCACCGCTACCATGGTGTCCCGGGCAAAAAACTCTCCAAAACTCCACTTTTTACAAAATCGAGGCGGTGGCGGTGGTGGTGGTGGTGTGAAACTTATAACCCGGGCAACGCCGGGTAAACCAGCTAGTGTTTAATAAAATACACAAAAGTATGTTAAGACCAAAGTGAGATATATTATTATGTTCCTAGTTGAAACGCTGGACTAACAAAATATATCTTGCAATTATATTAACCTGAATTAAATAGTCAAAGTTAACTATAGCAGACTTTAAATATGTGAAAAGTTTCGAATCGTGGATCGAGCTATAACTCTTTTACGATTTGAAGGTTTATTTCATAAAAGCGAATAATTTACTCAGAAACCTCAGCATGAGAAAGATGATAGCCAACTGTTCATTCCTATCTTTTACATACACTATACATCCTTTGAAAAACTATAATCAGTCAGTCCGTCGTCAGAAAACACTAGCCTCTGTTCTCTGTCCGTCGAGAACTGAGCGCCGAACCTCCAACTTAGCAAAAGGTAAACATTGATTCCCTCCACACACCTAACCCCCGTCGTGTTGCGTCATCCGGTCGACCACGTGCGCCGATCAACTCATTAATATTCAAAACTACACAAGTGTAAACTCTGGAGCGCCTATTTTAGATTCTACAGGTCTAACTACTCATGAAGGGTCTAACAGCTAACAACCATACCGAACTATTCGTCACGAAATAATCAAATGAAACAATACATGGCATTGGCCTACAAATATCCGGCATACAGAAACAACTAGGCTCATACGAGTAAGACTGCTATCATAGCAACCTTGTCCGCCAACGCAAGGCTGTCCAAGGGTTGAACGCTGCTGTCAGAGATCGGTTGCAACCGAAAACGCTTTAACTCAAGACTGAATGGCTGCGTTGGAGAAGCGTTTAATTAATATCCTGTAAAGCGTAGAAGACGTCGCTGGGTAAATTATTTAAACGACGACATAACGAGACGTGGACTAAACATGAAAACACGTCTAACTTGTCATATGACAAAGCAAAATGGAGATTATTTATTCGCTCCAAACGCCACTAAATGACTGGCGTCATTAACTGATGACAAGGATGACGACAATGATGATAACAACGACGATGATGATGATGACAACGATGATAATGACAATGACAACGACAATGATGATGACGATGATGATAATGACGATGACAATGACAATGACAACGACGACGATGATGACAATGATGATGATGACATTGACAACGACAATGATGATGACAAACGCTATATTCGCGATGCGTTGTCGTTACAGATACAAAGCGAGAGGGCGTGGCCCTCATATGTCCCACAAAGCGTGAAATCCTTCGTCGCATGTTCACAACGGATGGCACTCCTTTCCACAACTGCGCTGGCGGAAGCAGTCAGACAATGGTCCTCGAGATTAAGCCATCAGAACCTCAGGGACCGTCGCGAAACCAGAGGACTCGCTCAGCCGTGTCCAGCTTCAGCGGGTTGTCCTCCTCCACCGAATCCGACACGCATCGGATACGGCGGACCCTATCAGCCTACGGAACTCAGACGTCGGGGCCAGTCCATCGGACGTCCATCTCGAGAGAGAGCCACCAGGGATCGTCAGCCACCTTCCGGAATGTTCTACCAAGGACGTCGTCTAGATCTGGCTCACCTAATACGGCGCCATTCAATCGTAGCACTCCTTCTCCAACCGCTGGACTGAACCACATCCTACTCCAACCACCAGAGATTACTTTTGACGAAGTCCTGACCGTTCCAAGCTCACCGATCATCGACGCCGGTGGAGTTGAACAGGCGAAGAGCGACGGTAGTGCTGGTCTCACTCCGTACGGTTGCGATGGAAATAACAGACTGGTAGCTGTGGAGTTGGCGAGCATTATGGCTGCGACCCAGCCGAGGGCGGTTATGTGGTCACCCCAAGGGGAAGTCTCATCACCCTCAGCCAGTCGCCTCTCGAGTTCAGCGAAAGTACTTTCACCGTCAACTATGCGGACGATTTGGGTGAGCTACCAAAGATCTCACTCATCTCCAGCCTAAGACGTTTTCTGGCCCAGAGGTCTCGCGCGTATCACTCTGGTAAAGTAATGTAATATAACAGCGGACGCCAATATTGAAGGGACCTAATGTCTGAATTTAAAAGTGTTAACTGTGTAGGCCTACTGCGACCAGAAAGCTGATATTGCCTACAGGTGTAATAATCAAACTCGTACGTATTTAAGCTTACCGCACAGTGTAATAATGCTACCAAGAGCATTCTGCTACATTTATATGAAGAGGGCATTCACCAAAGGTCACTGACAGAACGCATAGGTCTGGGCAATACTATTCCATCATCCGTGAATGCCCGGATATGGCAACAATGCGTTGGTGCAAGGCCAAACTTCTGTATAATGTTACCCAAATGTGACGTAATGTTGCGATCTGATCTTATATGGATGGTTTTACGTCACACAATAAAACTGTGATATGATGAAGTACGAAATACAGCACGATAATGCGTTTATAAACCTTTTCTATAAACGGACAATCCACTTAGAAATCCCTAAAGTCACGCACTGGACGACCTTAGAGTTTGATATCATCGCCGTCATCCCGGGGCAGTGTGTAATCTAGACGTCTTGGGGTGGGGGGTAAATTCCCCCCCCCAGGATTGATGTTTCCCCCCCCCCAGAGGCCAGCAATATTGTAATGGAGACACGTGTTGGGGTGGAAAATCCCCCAGGAAACTTGTTTCCCCCCCCCACAAGAGGGGGACTAGATTACAGCCTGATCCCGGGGCATATTTAGCCAGGTCTCAACTTTAGCGGGACATTTGGATTTTACCTGCTCTATTGGCAGTCCGATTCATCTCAAATAGCAGTACAACTAAAACATCTTAGGCCGGCGATGCGTGAGATCTGCGGTTGCTCACCGGCCCAAGGGCCTCTAAATCCTAAAACGTGGTCCATTGAAGAGACGAGGTCTGACAACACGAGGAGCTGTACGTGACCGCACGTGAATCCATTTGCGAGACAGGGAGAAAGGAGGCCATGCAATCGGTCGACAGTGCTGCTGCTGGCCGCGGAATCGGTTATCGACGCTGAATCTAAATTCCGATGCTGTGCGAGAATTGAATTTCCGGCGCATAACGGATGAGCCTTTATCAAATAAGAACGGTGAAACAGCGAAACAGTATATGTGCATTCATATACATGTAACCATGGCTTTTATTTGTACTTTTGGCACGGTTAACGTTCGGAGTATATACAGAAAATCAAAATGATGCACGTCGGCGTGTTATGTTGCCTAACAGGTGCAACTCTATGCAGTCATTTATAATATATTATCTATAGTTTCACCATTTAACGTATCGATCTATTTATAGTCTATCGACTAATTAATTAATTTGGTTGTTTTTTATACAGACGACGGCGATGAAGTGTCTCTGATGTACGCCCGCCATGAGGTGTGAATAATCTTTGCTATTTACTTCAATGCCAAAATAACGAGATCTCTGTGAAATGTCAGATCATTGTCAAATTGGCTAGTCAATCCTCCTCCTAGGCTAGTCAATCCTCCTCCTCCTGTCCCTGGCATCACCAGGGTATCAGAGGCGGTTCTCCTGGGGGTGACCTTGACCGATCGCATTGGTTTTGGTTCCCATGTTCAGCGGATCTGCGTTAAGGCTAGTCCGTCCCTATATGCGATCCGTTGCCTTATCGCCCATGGGCTTGAGGGGCAGCGCCTGCACGACGTTGTTCGTGCCACCAGGCTTGCTCGACTTCTTTATGCCTCGCCCGCCTGGTGGGGCTTCACAAACGCTGAGCAGCGAACGCGCCTCCGTGGGTTCAATAAAAAAAACTGGTTCGGCTTGGGTATTTGCCAGAAGATGCCGACTCCTTTGATGCACTCTGTGAGAGGGCTGACAGCGCTCTCTTTTTGCCGCCGTTCTGCGCAACCCTGCACATGTCCTTCATGCCTTGCTGCCCCCAATTAAGACTTGTGCATATGCGCTCCGCCCTCGCCTGCACAACCGTGAAATCCCCAGGTGTGACGCGCTGACCAGGCGGAGTTTCATTATCAGAATGCTGCATATGTAAACCACTGGCTGGGGTTTGGCCGCCCCCTTGGTCGTGTGATTACAGTAATTAGAGTATCTGAGACGCTTTCCTTCTTGCTTTAATGACAGTTTCCTAATAACATTTTTATAATAACATTTTTCTAATAACATTTTCCAACTGCATTTTTCTTTTATTGTATTTCCTTTGTTTCTTGCGCCTCTTTTGTGCATAGCATGTCTGTTAGCCGCAGTGCGTTTGCAGGCGGTTCATTAAAGAATATACTTACTTACTTACTTACTTACTTAAATGTAGCGAATCCAACTGCGTGAATTATTCTCCCACTTGTTATCAGAATTTATCCTGCAAGGGTCGTTGATGCTAGATTAGTCATGACACCTACATTACATATAGGTGTCATATTGTATTCATAGCATTGTATGTCACAGCGTAGTCGTATAGTGCTTTTAGGAACCTTTTAAGAGCATACATTGCAGCTGCTTTAAAAAGTCTCATCCAATCATGAATTGCCTATCCATGTATAAACTAAGCGATTTTCACATCAGGTTCACACAGGCCTGCTCTACTGTGCACCATAGAAAATCAACTGACAGCCACTTTCAACTAAGATTAAGGTTTAATGTTTTTATTCCAGAACTGTTCATTTTACACCAAGTTTAACGTACTAACTGCTGCTCTTGTACTAACTGCTGCTCTTGTATTAACTGCTGCTCTTGTATTAACTGTTGCTCTTGTACTAACTGTTGCTTTTGTGCTAACTGTTGCTCTTGTACTAACTGTTGCTCTTGTACTAACTGTTGCTCTTGTACTAACTGCTGCTCTGCCGTGACCTTCGGCTCTTCGACTTTTTATCTACCTTGCTCACAGACAGGACCTTCACAAATTTACCTGCTTGTATGTTCATCCATGTGGCATGTCGACATGACCAAGTTTTAATTCTTACAGAAAATTCCTGTCAAAGACTTTGCGGCTGAGATCCGAGCATCGATGGACGTTGAAAACTTCCTCAACCAGGCTCAGCTCATTCTTGACCTCCAAGCGACCAGCCTAGAAGATATCATGGACTGCATGTTACACCATCTGCTCGACAGAGATGAGTGCCCTGCTGCTTTCGCGGAGGCCAAGAAGCTGCTGTTCACCCAAGATTCTGGTAGGTGCCTATGCAGAAAATTAGAGGCAACATTTCTACATGACTACACGACTGAATGCAGCTCCCTATTAATGTGATAATGATCGTGGATCGATGAACAGTGAACTGCAGTCATGTTCATTTAATATGAAAAACCTGCAGAAGTTAATAATTCTATGATGTGCTCAGCTGGTGAACGAGTTTAAAATGACAGGGTTGAAATAGCACCCGTAAGTAGTAGAAAAGATCGGCGTCTCGGACAACCACCCAATACAGGGTTCAAACCGCAACCTAGTAGGTTGAAAATCGCCTACTAACCTTTGCTATAGCATAAGAAATCTCCAGCGTGCACAAACCTAGAGACATGGGGTATGATGCCCCACAAGCCCCTCATAGGGCGACGCCGCATTCGTTGAAACTAACTACGCAATAAGTAATCGAAGAACTGCAATACGTAAACGAATCCAACGTGCATGCAGCTTATAGACACCGCCCCCGTTGGAAATCCCTGTAGGATCACGCGCTTGGTTGAGACAATACCGTCTCTATATGTCGTCGTCGTAATGCAGCCGAGACTAATTAGAGAACAATAGCTGCTATGTCTCCTCGTTGTAGCGAGACAGAAAATTGAACCATATAACGGAGAGACGCTTAGACTGCTAGAGGTAAAGTCTCTCATATAATTAGTCTCAGTTATAGTGAACATGGTCTAATTGCATTATACCCCATCCATCCATCCATCCATCCATCCAACACCCATCCATCCATCCATCCATCCATCCATCCATCCACATGAGATACCCGTTGTAATTAAAACACAACGATGCTTTTATGAATTCTATTGAGAGATTTGTTCTTTTAGCAGGAGTACATCGAGCGTTGGTTGTCGTTTTAACAAGCGATATAATATAGTAACAGGAGTATCTTAAGCAGTCGCAGCGAGCTGACGCAAAAGGTATGTTATTAAATATACCAGGCTTTTATGAGCAGTCAGTGTTATTTACGAGGAAGTAGATTCAGTTGATGACGTCTCACAAACAGTCTTGTTTTGTTTTGATGGAGAGAGGTTAGCAGCCAGCAGTTCGAACTCATGCAGTCTCGTTCAATCAACGACGTCATCAGCAAGCGCCCCAATCTCGTTTCGAACCCGCGCAGCCTGGTCTTTCAAGAAAGCCAGTTCGTCGGCCGTCTCGCGAAGGGTTGCCATTAATTCTCTCATCCGCTGCTTTTGTTTGCGATCTTTCGCCTTTGTCTTCCGTATTCTCTCACGAATTTTCACCAACTCGTGTTCTTTTTTCCCAATATTCGCGGGTCTTTCGTTCGTTAGGCTCTGTAGGAAATTTTGAAGTTCATCACCCATCTTCGTAGAAATCTGTCACGCCTTGGTTGAATATTTTTTTAAAACGACCCTGTCACACTTCGTTCGGATTTGTGACAGGGTCCCTGGTCACACCTAATTATTATATACCCTAGGTCTGCGTACATTCATGGTCACAAGTTATCGAAATAAAGAAACAGCTTGTTTAACACCAACGCGGGCAGACTCATCGTCATGAGACGGAAACACCGTAGGAGGACTATGACGTTGGTCTGGTAGGAAGTTTCGATATTATTCACCATCATATGATCACTAAGTCTACCCACGAATTGAACGAGTCTGAGTAAGTAGTAGGAAAACTACGCGTTTGGAACAACAACTTTTTTCATAATAGCATTTTTGAATAATCGTTTCACAACGTCATCAATGCTTCATTTTCTACCCACGAATTGAAGGAGTCCGGGTACCCGAGCCATTTAACGAGTGATTTCTTCCCATGTTTTCTAATCACTTTTTCGATCCTAAATATTTCTTGAGTCGTCTTCTGTAGCTCCTGTTCATAGAATGAGCCCTGTATCTCCTCACCGTTAGAATCAGTAATCTTATAAGTTGCTGGATTTGTATACTGAACTTGCGCAATTGTGAACATTTCCTCAGTCCATCTAGGTGTATATCCTTTTTCAAATATGTTTTTCTTCTTCGTTATTCTGACTTTATCTCCAACCGAGAATCTAGGGGAAACAGGCTGTGAGACCTCTTCGCCGTATAAATTCATAAATACAGTCTTTTCATTCGTTTTCATACTAGCCTTAGCGGGAGTCATTTTAATGGAAGAATGTCTTGTATTGTTGTAATTACTAACCATTCCGTCTAAAACGTCGATATATCTTCTCGTCGAATTAGCTGTAAAGTACTTAAACATTTTATCTTTCATCGTCCTGTTCCACCTCTCGACAACGCAAGATTTTTCTTCATTCTCCGTAGAGTACACCTCAAGCAAATTCTTAACGTCTTTGTTATAAAACTCTTTCCCCGTATCTACCCATAATTTAATAGGCTTTCGTCCACTCTCGAGTATCTTCAAGAAGCCGCTTGCTGTAGATTTCCCACTCTTATCATTCAATGGCACGATCCATCCGTACTTTGAAAACACATCTATAACGGTTAATAGGTATTTCGCACCATCGTTTTCTTTAGCGAAGGCTTGCATATCAACTAAATCAGCAGCCCATATCTCATCTATCCCACTAACGTACACTTTTCTCTTTCTAAAATGTTTTACTACCGGTTTATGCAGTTCATCCGCTAATTGATCAGTCCATTTCGGATCGGGGCTTTTTTTAAACCTAACCCGAGACTCGATTTAACAGACAATATAGGTTTAACTACCGCTCTCTCCATACGCTCTCGGATAGTAGGATTAGGAATATTATTCAAATCATTAATCATTGCTCTATCGGCAACATTCCTAGAAGCCGTATCGGGGTGTCGATCGTAAGCCAAATCATGATGGTAAGCCGCGTTATCTACTCTGTTGATGGGGTTACTCCAATCTTTAGGAGTGCCGTCGGGATTCAGTCTCAAATCTAGTCTTGTCCCGGGTCCTGTAAACGAGTGACCTGGAAGATGCATCTCACCTGGATATTTAGCCCAAGGTAACTTTATCTTACTAGTGGCTGCATTCAACGAACCAACTACATCTCCGCCTTTCGCAGTGGTTCCTTTTACGAATTGAGTTTTTGTTTTCCCACATACAACGCATACACCTCGTTGCATGGGTCTCCCATTCTTAGCCACGACATCTTGTATATCTTTTGTTTCGGTCTGTCTTTTACACTTTACGCAATACATTTCAGTTTTAATATAGAACTTTTATATATTTAAAATGGAAGTGAAAGACTTAACGTGGATCGATTTATCGTTGAAAAGATTTAATATCAACCTATTACCTAAAAGTATAAGGGGTGTAATAGTAGGAAAATCGGGATGTGGTAAGACGACGTTATTGTTAAACTTACTTTTGAGACCCGGATGGCTCGACTATGACAATTTGCAAGTATTCGGAAAATCTCTATTTCAACCGGAGTACAAAATTCTTAAGAAGGCATTCGAAGAAAAACTACCAAAAGAAACGATCATCAAGCTGTTTAACATTCGAGATGAGATAATGAGGTCTAATATTTCTCCAGCATGCGTTGTTGAAGAGATAGCGAAAAATTTAAGAGACAAGTCGGATATCGAATGCAGATTTTACGAATCCGCGGAAGATGTACCGGATCCGAGAGAGTTGAGCCGTGACAAGAAGAACTTGATGATTTTTGATGATTTACAATTAGAAAAGCAGAACAAATGCGAAACGTATTATATTAGGGGCAGGCATAGTAACGTCGACTGTTTGTACCTCGCCCAGAGTTATTTTAAATTGCCTAGGCAGACTATCAGAGAGAACGCAAACTTTATTTGTTTATTTCCCCGAGACATGAAGAACGTTTCCCATATCTACAACGATCATGTAAGTACGGACATGCCTAAGGAGGAATTTAAAAAACTATGCGTGGAGTCGTGGAAACAACCGCATCAATTCGTAGTTATCGACTTAACGAGTGAAAGGAGCAGCGGTAAATACCGTTGTGGATTAGATGAATTTTACATCCCTGAATTAAAATAAAATATACTAGTAAAAATGGAAGAACTCCTCGTGAAGATACAGGTGAACACAGCACAGACTGCGACTAACACGAATCCTAAATCGTCGTTTTACATTTTAGTGGGCAACGAAAAGGACAGAACCGCACGAATAATAACGGAGAACAATCCTGTAATCGAACTAGATAAAACCAAAAAGTACGAAATGGCTCTAGTCGATTTGTATACTTACTACGTGTTTCCTAACATAGACGCGAGCAACAACAACTTCCGGTATTCGCCGGATCATGGCGTGACGTGGTTCGACGTAGATATTCCGGAAGGGTCCTATGAGCTCGAGGATATAAACGACTACGTGAAGAAAATCATGAAAGAGAACGACCATTACGATGCCGGAAACGAAGAATATTACATTACGTTAGAAGCAAACACCAACACGTTGAAGGCGGTGCTGACTATCGCTCAGGATTACGAGGTCGATTTTAGAACCGCGAACTCGATTAGAACCGTTCTAGGTTTCGAAAGTCGTCTATACATAGCTGGGTATAACGAATCGGAGAACATTGTGAATATAATGAACATAGACAGCTTTCGAGTAACTAGCGATATAATCGGAGGTTCGTACTCGAATGGATCAACGACGAACGTGATATATTCGTTTTTTCCTACCGTCGGACCGGGTTATAAGATCATCCAAATCCCGGCTAATTTAATTTATCTCCCCGTTACGATGAATACGATTTCATCGATGGAAACGAGACTTACCGACCAAAATGGAAAACTAATTAACATTAGAGGGGAAGCGATGTCGATCAAGTTTCATATAAGAGAAGTGTGAATATTAAAACTTTATCTTAGTTATATATAAAATGAGTCGGTACACAGACATGCGCGTTAATATTTCGGAAGGACAAAAAACCAAGATTAAACGAGCGCTCGAAGCGGGAATCGATGGCGTCAGTATTAGACTATCTCACGATGATATGGATGGAGACCACGTCTTAGCTTTTACGAAAGCGCAAATTAACAAAATGAAGAAAGCTTGTCAGAACGGAAAGGGCGCGACGATCAAAATGAGTAAAACGCAACTAGAGCATAATATGAAAGTCGAAGGCGGTTTTATCGGAGCTCTATTACCATTTCTAGCTACTGCTGGAAAATTTCTTCTTTCAAGCGTACTGCCTAGTTTAGCACAAGGCGCTTTAACGGGTATAGGTTCCGCAGCTGCATCGAAAGTTGTAGATAAAATAAGCGGATCGGGAGTATGTTACGTTAACAGAGATGGTATAGCTTGTAAAGTAAGACAGGAAGGAAATGGGTTGTATCTGTCTCCGTGGCCGAAAGGCGGTTCGATTGGAGCGGGGTTGTATATGAAAACGGGTAGCGGGTTGTATATGAAAACGGGTAGCGGGTTTTTACTAGGTCCTAATTCGCCTTTCCGAGATATTCCGATTCTCGGTATGTTGCTTTAAAAATAATCCTCGTATAAATAAAATGTCGGGATTCAACAGACCTATCCATAAATTTATAACGAAACCCACTCGACGGGTTGAAGTTAGAACGCAGCCGAAAGAGGTGCGTTGGACGTTGAAAAGAGTGACGCATACACCCTGCAGACAACTAGGTGGACTAAGATGGGAGATTTTTACGCAACAACTGATAACGATTCAACCTAGAGAAACAGCTACAGTAGCGTTAGGACTAGGAGTTCGAATGACGAAAGGATCGTGTCTAGTTTCGCTTAGACAGGAAATCGAAGCGAGCGGATGCAGTCTACGAGAAGGAGTCGTTACCGGACAAGTAGAAGACATCGAAATTACTATTCAAAACGACTCGGATTCGGTAGTTAGTATAATCGAAGGCGATTCGTTATGTTTCGTTAATTATATCGCAGTTTAAAAATAATATCCTATAATTATAAAAAAGAATGGAGATCCCACTGAAAATCGATGGAAGCGCCCATGCTTTCCGACTTTCGAAAATCACTGAAATTCAAAAAGAGATCGAGCGGGAACGTGAAAAAAGAGAGACTCTAGGTAAAAAGTATCGTAAAGGCATTAGGATTATCAACGTAGTAGACGGTATATCGACTCTAGTCGCGTTGGGCTCAACCGCTTCGGCAATCACGGTTCTGTCTACGGTAGTCGCGGCACCTATCGCGTTGGGTCTACAAGTACTGGCGGTTGGAGCGGGTGTTTTCAGCGTGATCGGGCGCGTAATCAACAGAAAGCTCACGCCAAAGGCAGAGAAGCACGAAAATATTAAAAAGTTGGCCGAAGCGAAACTCAACACCATCAGTCACTACATCTCGAAAGCTTTGGAAGACGGTAATATTTCAGACGAGGAATACTCATTAATTCTAAACGAACGCGTGAAATTTAACGAAATGAAAGAAGAAATCAGAAAATCGAGAAATAGCGGAGAAACTATAGCCGAGTCGTTGAAGGACGCGTTTGCGAAATCGAAGGAAAACGTAGAACGTGAAACGTAAAACGAAAAACATAGAACATAAAACGTAAAACGTGTGTAAAATCACGTTCGTTATCGCGTTTCATTTCAATGTTTTAACGCGTGTTCCAAAAACGCTTTAAAACATTATACCACCTATTTAAAAAATGTCTTTTCTAAAGATCAACGATCCCACCAAAAGAGACTTTATCGTCGAAGAGTTTCTGAAGACGAAGAAAAACATTCAACGAGATTATTTATCCGAGAAACTAGGCGATATAGGACTGCAGCGAGATTTGGTAAAGTTGTATAAGCCGATCGTAGACTCGCAATCGACCTTATCGAAAGAACAAAACGCTTTGTTATCAACTATTAAGGAAAACTCAGCAGCCACGACTAACGCTCTAAAAGCGCTTCCCGCGTCGATATCGTCGTCGTTAAAAGCCATACAGCTTCCACAGTATCCCTCGATAGAGGCTTATGAGGATCCTGTAGAAGACGTTAGAATGTTAGAATTAGGAGATGTGGCAACGAAATACTTGTCCCAATACGCTTCTAATAAAAAGTCTACCGATACGACGTTCGGTCTAAATTCAAAAAAAGACGGGAAATTTTATATCGGAGACACACGCGTATCGTTCCAGAACGACGATATAATAGTCGGAGAGAAGACTTATACAGGTACTCCAGGACTTTGGGAGCTAGTGACTATGGCTAAACCGAACGGTTCGATTTACGACGACAGCGATATGTCCGATTACGTCGAGATTCTAGACGCGACGAATGCTATGAGGCAACCTAACAATCCGAGTAAACCTAAATCGTCTAGAAGCGAAAAGTATAAAAATATCATTAAACCGATATGGGAAATGAAGTCTGGAAAACAGACGCCGAAGATGGGTAGAGGAGTCGTCGTAATTCCTCAAGATCCGAATGCTTTAGTAGAAATGTTGAGTCTACGTTTCGCTAGCTACGACGCGGGTAATACGGGAGCGAGAAACGAGATCGTCGGTATATGCGATGAACTATTAAGACAAAACGTTATCAACGAAGAACGGTATAAAAACTTAATGTTGCGATTATAAAAAAACTTTGAAGATTCTGTAACTCGCTTTAGTTACAGAATATCGTTTACATAAATGTCGTTGTCGTAAAGATCTCCCATATTTCGTGGTTCATACGGTCATGAAACGCAACCTTCGCCGTGAGATACCTCTTTTCCAAGCTATTGAGCATGTTCTTAAGGTCGTGAATGATCGACTCGAATTCATTAGCAACGATCTTTTTAGTAAGCTCATCCGAGATCTCTTCAGAATTATTCTCCGCGTTAGAGACTACTTTAATGTAGTGGCAGTCGGTACACTCGCTGTCGCTACACTCACTATCGCTACACTCACTATCGCTATACTCGCTGTCGCTACACTCGCTATCGCTATACTCACTATCGCTACACTCGCTACATTCTGAAGCGTCTCCGACTAGGTCGAAAACGTCGGTTACGAATTCACTACAAGCGTCTTTCACTTCGGAAATAAAAAGGGATATAATCTTTGCGTTATTAGAAGCCAGAGTTAAAAATGAGCCGGCCGATTTTTCAACGTATTCTTCGTAGGAATCCATTTTATATTCTCGTGTTGTTTTTATATTAACAGGAGAATATAAATAAACATTCGTAATTCTAACATCGAACTGGATATAAAAACTTAATGATGCGATTATAAAACATGCTCGTCATCGCTAATAGAAGAATTAAGAGAAAACACGTTATAGGAGGAGCGGGAATAATGGATACTATTACGGGAGTGTTCAAGAAGCTCTTCACTTCGGATGTCGGTAAACGAGTCGCATCGTCCGCCCTTAGCGCTGGTAAAGACGCCGCGAGAGAGTTGGGTAAAAAGGCGCTACAAGTTGGAAAGAATACCACCGTAGAGGTTGGTAAACGATTGATGGATAAAGCCGCCGCTAAACTCTTAGCTTCGTCGGTTCTGAAGACGCCTATAGTCGAAACGGTACCAGCGCTTACGCAATCGAATGCGGCTATCTTAGCACGGCTAACCGATAACGACGCGGTAGGAGGAACTGATATTAATAAGATACTAGCTGGTCACGGACTTAACAGACCTTCTTCGAATGCCGTGTCCATTCGAGATCTCGTGCGTAGTCTCAACAAAAACGGAGCTGGATTGAAACTCGCGTGAGTTTAAATAAATAATCTTTAGTAATTAAAATGCAATCGAATATTCTAAACTTTACAGCACCCACAGAGGTCGACGAAGGAATCGAAAAATACGAATGGCACGAATACGAACCAGCAGCGAGAACGACTTTTAACACACCCGGTGAGATTCGCATAAATATCGAAACCCAAGATCTATTTTGCCATCCCGCCGAATCTTACTTGCTTTTTGAAGGTAGGTTGGTTAAAGGAGATGGAATGAATACGGCGTACGCTAATGGTGACGCCGCAGCCCTCGCAAACAACGGACTCTTGCATCTTTTCAGCCAAATCGCGTATTCCCTATCGAATCAAGATATCGAAACGGTATTTCACCCAGGACAAGCGACTACGATGCTTGGTTTGCTTAAATATCCGGACGACTTCGCCAAAGCGCAAGGTCTTAATCAGTTATGGTGCAAAGATACTGATGCAACCGCGGTTATAGCGGATAACGCGGGTTTCGCGATCAGACAGGCGTATCTTATTCGAAAACCAACGACTAAGGGAACGTTTAGTTTCGTCGTGCCCCTGAAACATATTTTCGGATTCTGCGAGGATTACGATAAAATAGTGTACGGTTTTAAGCACACACTAACGATGGTTCGCAAATCGGATGACGACGCTATTTTTAGACACGCTGCCGCGGATGCTGGAAAAGTCGACGTCGTGAAAATCTCGTGGTTTATGCCGCACGTTACTCCCGCGGATATGGAGAAGATGCAATTGTACAAAACTATCGAATCGAAGGCATCGGTACCAGTTGCATATCGAGCTCGTCAATGCGACACTATATCGGTCCCTCAATCGACTACTTTTAGTTGGCGTCTTAGCGTTAAGACGGCTCCTGAAAAACCTAGGTGGATAGTCGTCGGATTTCAAACCGCTCGAAGCGACGGCAACCAAGAACATAACCCGTCGATTTTCGATCATTGCAACCTCAAAAACATGTACGTGATGATGAATCAAGAGAGATATCCCGCGGTCGACTACGACCTATCGTTTCCCAACCAGAAATTTTCGAGGGCTTATAGAGACGCGGCGTCGTTCAGCGAAAAGTTTTATGGAATGGATCCGTTGATTACGCAAAGCAACATCACTCCAGCCGATTATAAAGAGCTATATCCGCTCATAGTTTTCGATGTTAGTAAACAATCGGAAAGACTGAAATCGTCGGTCGTCGATATCCAAATCAAAGCTACTTTTAGCGCCGCAGTCCCCGCCGATACGCAAGGTTACGCGGTTATAATTTCGGATAAGTTGCTAAACTTTCAGTCGGATGGACAGAAAATGAGCGTAGTGTATTAAAGAAAATATTTTCTAATATAAAAAGAACATGAAACTCCCACAACTGAAATCGTTAATGAAGAAACACGGAATAAAGTCGAGGTATATGAACAAACCCGAACTGTTAAGAATACTCGTTGAGAAGGGTATTTTACCGGAATCAGAATTGCCCGAACCGACGAAGGAGAAAAGGCAAGTATTACCGAAGTACGAGTATTTAAAAACTATCAGAAATAATCCTATAAGCGTTACGATACTAGACAAAAACACTAACGAAGTCTTCGTCTTCCAATCGTTGTATAAGGCGAGTACGGCTTTTAAAACCTGTATCCCCACGCTGAAGGCTTATAATGGTAAAATCTGGAGAGAAAGATACGCAATTACGGTGCACGAGAGTAGCAGTAGTGAGGAGAGTACCGGTTAGTTATAAGAATTTAAATAACTCTATTTAAATTCTACAATCTATGAATCGTAAATGTATAATTGCACAACTTCCTCTGCTACAGTAATACTGATAAGCGATCACTAAGGTCGTAAGAATGCCGCTGAAAAGTCTCTAGCTATTATGGGTGTGGCGATGGACGAATAAACGAATATCTCGAGGTAATCGGTACCGGTTAGAAAAACTATAGTACTACCGGTTGAATTGTTATGCGCAATTCCCGTACCCCCTCCACCCGCAATTTGCATGTATGATACCCCGTTTTTATATAGGAAGACGTTAGCAAAAGCGGTATTACTCGCGCTACAAAATTCTATGTACGTCGTAACGATTTAGTATCCGGCTTTACCAGGAGTGAAACGAGTCGGTCCTGTACTGTTATCACTACTATCGGTATTGAATCTTACACTATCGAAAGAAACTATTGTGTGAGTTGCAGCGAGTATGGCTTGTTGAGTTAAAGTGTAAACGCTAAACGCGGGTCCGGTAGCAGTCGTATCAACATATTTTTTAGTCGCTGCATCACCATCACCGCTGGGATCGCGTAGGCCTGTAATGTGCGCGCCATGCATAAAGATGGGCTTATGCACATTTATTTTAGACGGAGGAGTGCCATCCATTGACTTAACCATCTCTATGATGGTTTCATTATTTATTCTAAAACTAAATCCATCCGTCGATTGCGATATAATTGGCTGGTTTAATCGACCTTCTATTTTATTCGTTGTATTTCCTAAAAATATAATAAAAGCTTTATTTCCAGCCAAATCCTTACATCCCATCCTCCGCGTAAGCGCTCTACCGATGCTTAAGAGTAAGTCGCCAGTCATGGTATCACCGGTTTTAGACACTTTTAGATTATCGTCGGACGGTAAATCGCCGCGATTCGTTAACAAATCTATGGCTTGTCCTCGACTTAGAGCCTCATCCATTCCTGCTTCTGAAATATTCGTTGTAGGTAAACCTTTTATCGTGTAGCCGCTCATTTTTAGATCTCCAGTCGCCGGGTTTGCTCCATCCATTCGAAGGAAACATGCATTTACTTGACTAAGAGTAACACCACCGGCAATTATTCTTTGCGTAGATCCTGAATCTGTATGTCCAAATTTATCTACTGGCATTGTTTTTTAATAAGATTATTTATTAGTTTAATGCAAGTCGTTTATGATTTCTTGAACTTCACAATCGTCGTTCATCGCCTTCTTTAACACGTACAAACACAAATGTCCGCAAAACACTTCATTATCCGGCTGTATTCGCTCGCTGTTGTAAAGCAGCGGTCTTTGGAGATATTTTATTAATTCCATAGGAGGAGGCAGTCCATAGCTGTCGAAATATATTTTCTCGTTGCCGTTCTTTAAAAAACCGCACCAGTGACTTCCTTCCCCATTAGAATCGTCTAGGTTCAATATTCCACACTCATTCCGTTTAGGTTTTTTCGGCAGCTCGTCTCGTAAGAACACACCTCTAAAATTCGGAATATTCAGCTTCTTCGCGGCATCTAATAATTCAAAATTCGTTAACGGATGATTTGGAAGAACTACGCCTTCGATATCGATTTGTTTAACGCTCATTTTATATTAGAGAATAATGACCATATGCTAAAGTATGGACACCGTCTTGCTGAATCACTCGTTTATCGTCGTCGGCTGAGAGAGCCACCTTGTTGACTTCTTCGGTGTAGATTTCGTGAAGGTGGGATCGAATGACATTCATCTTTCTCGATTGTTCTCGTTTGGTGAACAAGCAGTCTCTGTAATCTTCGTGAGTGATAGATTTCTTAACGACGTTCTTCTTAACACCTTTACATTTCTTGTGGTCTACTCCAGCCATCTTGTACGAATACAGTTTCGATCTTAAACCTACAAACTCTTCGATCTGTTTTTCCCGCTGCCTCGTCTTTGAACATACCAATAACCTTTTTATTGATACCAGTTTCTATTCCGGATGGATGGTCCTTAGGATAATCGCTAGTGTCGAACCTGCTTTTAATGTCAGGTGCTATATCGGCGTAGAAGTCTTCGGTCTTAATTTCATAAGCTAGAGAATCCGTATCCGTAAAAAGTAACTTTGCTCTATCTTCGTACTTTTTCTTGATGTAATTATAATGAAAATCGTACATAATCGTCTTGCTCAAGTCTAAAATACACATACCGAGATATATAGGCTTGTTGTAATATAGTTTCGTGCGTTTCATATGAATGGCGATTAGGTTTTCATCAAAAATAGTTCGAGTGTCGTAGCTCGTTTTCGCCGCTTGTTTTATAGCTTGCTTCTCGCTGGAAACTAGTTTTATGTCTACTCGAGATTCTATATTTTCACACGTCTTCCCAAACACACTATTATTCATTAGTTTGAAAAAGTCTTTCTCGAAATCGTTGGTGGCTCTGGTCCTCAGGGTGGTATTTAGATCGATATAGCTTTTCAACCAGGCACTTTCTTCAAACTTAATTCCACGATGAATTTTGGTTATCTTCAAACCTAGGCTTTCGTACAGCTTTAAATTTTCGTGATGGACTATGTACTTTACTTTATCGTTCAGGTTTGGAATGAGTTTAGGTACAGTCAAAAATTCGGGTGTAATATTCTCAGGGGCAAGAGGATAGTCGTTGTGAAGATCGTGCAAATCTCTTCGGTATTCCAAGTCCACTTCTAATATACTCGGCGTTGATCTCCAGTCGTTTAGCTCATCATTAGCCATCCACTGGAACCCGTGAGTTGGTAGATTCTTACACATAGCCCATCCGTACAAATTGTTAGCGTCTAAATAGGTTATAAATGATGAAGGCTTGCTGTCATCAAACGAGGGCATGTACTTATTGTTCGCCTGCCCGTAACGATGTGAAATCGTGCTAACACCGCCTCTTATCCCGTGTTTAACCATTAGTATCATATCATAATCGCTCAACAACTCCAACTCTACTCCAGTCAACTTTAATGCGGCGTCCCAAGCAAGACCCGGAGAAGTATAATACCAAGCGGGGTCTAGACCATAGTTCTCACAACACACGTCTCTAAAATTCTCAAACACGTCGGTGAGCAGGAGAACATCAGACAGGTTATATAAATCGTGGTATTCTCTAAACGTTTTAAATCCGAATTCGTTCCATACCGCCCGTGCATGGTTGTAGTCTTCATCGCTAATGTCCGAGTCGTTAAGTCTCGAATAGAATGCCGACTTTGGTGGTAGTTCTGTTTCGTTCAGTCGATCGATGGAATCAACGTAATCGTAAGCATACGCTCCTTTTCTAAACAAGAGATCGAGCTGATTACCAGAGTAGTGCTTGCTTATATTTTTACACTGGTCTTTACTTAGGTTCCTCGATAAAGCGTCGAGACTCGAAGCCATAAATCGAAAACTATCGATGAAACGTAATTCACGTTTAACCTCTACTTCCTTATCTTCTCTACCCTCAAACTTATCAACTACAACTTCTCTGCTAAATGAGATGTACTTTTCTTCGTTGCAAGGAATGCAGTTAATCTTTTCGTTATCATCGCCTCGTAGTTTCTTTACGAATAAATGACTGTCGTATCCGGATAAATTATGTAGCAGTACTGGGATAAACTTAGGGACTCTATAACGTAGATTACAAATGTTATGAGCGGCCCCTCTATATTTTCCAGTTAAATGACAGTGGTCTCGAACTCGACGTTTTTCAGGTTGATAATTGCCTTTTTGCTAGCAAGTTCTACAGGCAACGGAATGTAAGAACTACCTTTCAACGGTTTATAAACAACCGTGTTGATTTCTAATTTTTGAACCGCTCTGAGTCGCCAGTTACTACCACGCATCTGGAAGGTAGCCATCGACTCAATAATTTTATCTTTCGCGTTGTTATAAATTTCGTTTACATCGGTAGAGTCTAGAATCACCTCAGTCCTTGAAACGAACGGAAAATCTTTAGCATCTACTTCTCCAGTCTTCATATCAACGCGCTCCATTGTGCAGGTAAGGACAAAGTTGACCTTAGTCTGATGATTTTTTAACAACAAGTCGACCGTCTGTGCTCGAACGGTGTTAAGAAAGGATGAAGCATCGATACCGTTAGCTCCCTCTACCGCGTATTGTTTCGTGAAGCCCTTGATGGCTGAAGCCGTTTGATGAATTTCAAACTTTGGTTTATTAATTATTTTCCTAAAATATGAAGTAATTTTTGTTCGCATTACCCCAAAGTTCTCCTTTACGATTTTCATCGGTTGCTTAGGTATGTTTCTTTCAATCACCTCAGCACATGTTTTAATCGCTGACATAGTTTTGTCGTATACTTTTCGTG
Organism: Allolobophora icterica; assembly: GCA_963556255.1. Taxonomy (NCBI): domain Eukaryota; kingdom Metazoa; phylum Annelida; class Clitellata; order Crassiclitellata; family Lumbricidae; genus Allolobophora; species Allolobophora icterica. The sequence continues at coordinate 20,401,758 of OY744615.1, read as the reverse complement.
CTGTTGAGGGTGTTTGTGTTGGGGTTTCAACCCGCAAACTGGCATTAGGTGAGATTGGTGTAAAATGTGAGGGAATTAGCGTTTGGGTCTCGTTTGCTTTGATTTTAGCAATCAACTCCGCTTTCCGCAGTCTCATATATCCAACCAAGCCGCTCTGGTTGGCGATTTTTCTTAATTCGATAACAGTTTTCTTCGAGTATTCCATTTTATATTGGAGTGCTGTTCCTTTAAGCTGTTTTAAGAAAATATTTTCATTAATTTTATATACACAAGAAAAAAGTTTGTGATGATGACAATGATATAAGACGACGATGGATGGACGACCTGGACACTCGGGTCTATGACGCCTGTAAAAGAGATTCATTGTTCTATCGTTGTCATATGCTGAGGCTGTATGAATGTTCATCGTATGATATCACGCGGTATCGTTTACGTATTGCTCGAAGGCGAAACAACCGCATGTGACTAGGTTTTTTTGTCCGTTTATGAGAGCCGTTCTTCGATTACTTACTACGTAGTTAGTTTCAACGAATGCGGCGTCGCCCTATGAGGGGCTTGTGGGGCATCATACCCCATGTCTCTAGGTTTGTGCACGCTGGAGATTTCTTATCCTATAGCAAAGGTTAGTAGGCGATTTTCAACCTACTAGGTTGCGGTTTGAACCCTGTATTGGGTGGTTGTCCGAGACGCCGATCTTTTCTACTACTCCCGTAACTGATGCGATGGTCATTCTCAAAAGTTCTGCTGTGGCATATCGCACCCAATAGCAAGATGTGGCGTTACATTTTCTATTTCATGCCTGTTTTGTGTTACATATCTTGTAACATTCATCCTAAAACTGAGATTTGCCTTTAGTACAGAGTTAACAGACCCATTTAGTTCAATAAAATCCTACATCAACAATATGTTAGACAGATTCTAGGTTATACGCAACATTATCTTAGTTTCAGTGTGCTCTTTATGTGTTTCCATAAAATCGGTGCAATACATTTATTTGTGACACTATCACAGCATATATGTACAGTTATGTGGCTCTATTGTAAACTGTACTATATTGATAATATTATTTATTACACCACGACAGTAAAAATATACAAATGTGTGGTTCGATTTTCAGTTGTGATAAATACTCGTAACACAATGACGGCATATAATAATGTACAATTATGTGGTTCTATTTTCAATTGCACCATATACTTACAACAGTGTGACAATATTAATGTACAAATATGTGATTCTAATGAAACTGTGCTCTTTTCAATTGTGCTAAATACTCGTAACACAATGACGGCATATAATAATGTACAATTATGTGGTTCTATTTTCAATTGCACCATTGTGACAATATTAATGTACAAATATGTGATTCTAATGAAACTGTGCTATACATATTTGCTACTTGTCAGCATAGTGTGTGTGTGTGTGTGTGTGTGTGAGAGAGAGAGAGAGAGAGAGAGAGAGAGAGAGAGAGAGAGAGACAGACAGACAGACAGACAGACAGACAGACAGACAGACAGACAGAGAGAGAGAGAGAGTGAGTGAGAGAGAGAGTGAGAGAGAGCGAGAGAGAGAGAGAGATTCTAACAGATAATCAAGAATACAGTAGCAAAACATGTAGTGAATAGTAATACAACGATGAATTTTTTAGCCGATTATCTGCATGAATGCACTCGTAACGCAATTACAGCATAATGTACAATTATGTGGTTCTATTGTCAATTGTATTATATACGTGTAACAGTATGACAATATCAATGTATACACGTATATGTCCTTCTAATGAAACTGTGCAATGCACATTGCCACTTGTCAATTTTTTTTAGCAGATTGTCCGTATGAGTGCCCCTGAGTAGGTCTCTTGAAGAGGCGCAATATACACCGTGTCTCAAAATAAACTGTGCAAAATTGTTTCTGTCAGAACTTCGTCAAATTTCCACCAATTTTAATAATTTTTGGTAGGTAGATGGCAAAATTGCTGAAATTTTATGCTATACATAAATTTTCCACCTCACCTGACTCACGTCATCGCATTACCTTGTTAAACACAGATGTGCCAATTTCTTATATAACGCTTAAATCTTATTACATGCAACAAACTATCTGACTACTTAATTAGCACGCAGTAAAGTAAAATATGGTTTACTTAGCAGGGTTTTTAATTGTTATGACAGATCTGCTTAAAAGTGTTAGAATTGGTGCTCGAAATGTGCCCCGCTTACACGGACACAAGCGCTTAGATGGCAACGCCACTGACTGACCATCAACGATCGACTGGTCAAAGCTCGCCCACTGGTCGATAAGACGCGTTTTGAGTTCGTCGACGTTGGCTATTCTGGAGTGGTAAACCTTTTCCTGCAGCACACTCCATATGCTATAGTCGACTGGGTTAAGATCCGGTGAATTCGGCGGCCACAGTGTTGGAGGTATGAAGTCGGGCGTTTCTCGCTCAAGGAAAGAGACAGTGTCGCGTGCTCGATGCGCCGGGGCGCCATCCTGTTGAAAGACAAAAAACTCGCCCTGGGATATCCGGCGTATGTCTGGCAGTAGCTTCTGGGCAAGAAGGTTGTCGCGATAGTAGGCCCCATTCACATTGACACCTGTCTCGATGAAATGGATTTCAGTGCAGCCAAGTTTCGAGACGTTAGTTGTTAAAATTTAAGCGTTATATAAGAAATTGGTACATCTGTGTTTAACAAGGTAGTGCGGTGACATGAGTCAGGTGAGGTGGAAAATTTATGTATAGCATAACATTTAAGCCATTTTGCCATCTACCTACCAAAAATTTTTAAAATTGATGGAAATTTGACGAAGTTCTGACAGAAACAATTTTGCACAGTTTATTTTGAGACACGGTGTAAATATCCAGAATGAATTAATGTACTCTCTGATGTGGCTCTAAATAAAATTTTCATTGCTGCTGCTGCCGCAGTCAGGCGTCATTGTATATGTAGCTCATCCAACTCCTTCAATGGACTCCAACGCCGGAACTGACGGTGACTGATACTCGGCCAACCGGCGATTTACGGACGAGAAATTCCGTAATTAATTCCGGAATTAGGAATGCCCGTCATGATGCTGGACGCCATTGGCGCTGCCGTCCTAAGATCCGGATGAAGACATGATGGACGGACGGACGAAAGGACGAACGAAGGAGAGCCGAGGACCCGAAATTCCGGAGAAGAAGGGGAAGGAGGAAGAGTGGAAAGAGGGAGAGGGAATGGGACGGCAGAGAGCGGACGGTATACGTGCTTTCAGTGGAGGATATTGATTGAGGATTCGCAGTTAGTGTGCGATGAGGTGCCAATTGAGACAGAATATGTGTCCACACGACGTCTAAATCTATCGTTCTACACTTGCGTGTATAAATACTAGTTCCAGCACCGTGTAGCTGCAGGTGTAAGTAATGTTGTAGGATACAATTAGGGTTTGAAACGACTTCCTCTGCACTGGTATTGGGCTATGTATTATACATGCATCTGGCGATTTGCTGAGTGCCTTTCACGGTCCTGTCAAGGGCGCTGAACATGGCAATCTAGCAGGTCTAAAAAGGTACATCTTAAGAAGGCTTGAAAATGTTGGCTGTGTGCGACAAATTATTACTTATGTTTAATAGTAGACTGTTCCATGAGGATGGTCCAATACACGAGGAAGGACGATGTGCTCGCATCGTCGTACGGAAGCGCGGGACCAGCAGGTCTCCACGGGCGACGAACGCAACGACACTCGGCTAGGCTGGCTAGAAACAGGAACGCATAGCTCTCTGATGTAGTTAGGCTCTGTACCTTCTGCCGAAGCTCTTCTCACGAGGAGGATCTAGAAAATTATCCTGTGCTCGACCGAAAGCCAGTTCAACGACTTTCACACATAGCACAAACTGCACAAACGATGCAAGAATATTGGCAGGATAACGAAGATTCGGGCGTCGCCGCTGAGAATAGACTGAAGCTGTCGTATTAGGAATTTCGGCAGGATTGCGAGGACAACGTTACAATAGTCAAGGCGTATCGGAATGAAGGCGTGGACGAGAGTCGTAGCGGCAAAGAATGATAAACTAGACCATATCACTCTAATTCTGACGCGCATTTGATAAGAAAAAGCAGAGGGAATTGATTATGTTCCTCCGTGGAAAGGCCCTCATCCAGAAGTACTTCAAAGTTCCGAACAATATATACGCTTAGCTTTCAAAGCCGGATGTGCCGCCGCTATATCGCTTCGCTTCCAGACTGCCAGTCCTTGCTCGCGTTTTATGATCCTGATGCCAGCGATGGTAATAGTGATGATGCTTGTGATTATGACCGTGAGGATGTCTGCACATTAAGTTCATTAACACAGATCATGAGATGAAACAACATGTGCCGTAAAACGGTATAACGGTCGTTTACGCGTGTCTGTTGAAACTCTCAGGGATCCTTCAGCACATGTAGGTGCATAGACGACCCCCTCAAATACGACCATAGATAGAACACCTTTCTAACATCCCAACTTGCTTTGGTATTCTTTTACGGACTACTAAGTGATGGAAGGCTGAGTTTGCGCCAGATGGCACGGTACTCAAAGGAAGGTCAGCCCACAACAACTGACCCCGATCCATGTTGCTTAACTACACTCCGCCTGCATGCTCTCACAGTATCGTTGAGGCCGCTTTTTATAGGAAGTATATATAAATAAATGGTTATGGCCATTAAGTATATAGGCATACTTCTGTTGTCTTAGTGGTAACTGTTGTCTACTTGCGTTATCCTTTGTTTGTACGTATATATGTATGTATGTATGTATGTAGGGCCTATGTATGTATGTATGCATGTATGCATGTATGTATGTATGTATGTATATATAAATGTATGTCAGTATATATAAATGATTAGTTAAGTTTAACAATGATTTATTTTGCTTTCTCTCATGTTTCCACACCAGACCTCAACTATCTACTCCCTCTGGCTTACCATGACTTGACAGTCACTTAAGTTATGTACAACACTAGTAGGTGTCCCTGCTTAGCGGGAGTTACCTCCCTTTAGGGCCACCTTTTGCTCTATCTGAGACAGAACCACAATCCGACTACTTATACTTTGTTACATAACATGTTTTTGTTTTGTTTTGTTTTGATGGAAGCAATAAAATGATTTGATTTGATTTGATTTGATTTGATGTATGTATGTGTGTATGTATGTATGTATGTATGTATGTATGCATGCATGTATGTATGTATGTATGTATGTATGTATGTGTGTGTATGTATGTATGTGTGTATGTATGTATGTGTGTATGTATGCATGTATGTATGTATGTATGCATGTATGTATGTATGTATGTATGTATGTATGTATGTGTGTGTGTGTGTATGTATGTATGTATGTATGTATGTATGTATTGTGTATGTATGTATGTATGTATGTATGTGTGTATGTATGTATGTATTTAAAGTATCTGCTCCAACCTTTATGTATGTTTATCCGTTCATCCATTTATGTGCGTGTATATGTTATTCATTGTTTCCATGCATCTGTTATTGTAATTATAGGCCGTAAGTAAGACAATTTCTATAGCATTGTCAATAGCAAGCTACTTCTAGGATGCTTTACACTGACAGCTGTCAACGCAGACGCTATGAGTTGGATACATCAAGTGCAGTTTTAACTGTTTTTAAATAATGCTATATATATTGGCTTCCTGAATAGGGTGCAGGAAGACTATTCCAGTTAACGGTTGTGCATTTATCAGTGTATCTGTACGTCTACCTGCCTGCTATTAATTGCATTCCTGCATCGGTCTGTGTACAGTAGCTATGTCTTTCTACATCTGCCTGTGTGTTTGTGGTGCTTGTGTTGATCAGTTCATCAACTGTCTAAGACGATACAGAGTACGTGTCGTTCTTACGGCGGAGGATTCGACTACGACCAGTCGTGGCTGTGCGCCCTGTGAGTAAAGGCCAGAAGCTGTCAATCACCGCTCGATTTGCATACGACCCACGACAGGCGTCAAGCAACTTGCAGACATTGCGGCGCCGACTGAAGACTTAGGCTCTCGACCGCTCTTCTTAATTAATCGCGGTGTTAAGCGGGCGTAACATCTCACTAATCATCGTTCACGCTAAGCGCCAATGCGCTTGGAAGACCTGCGCTCTGGATAGACGCTGGAATATACTGTCGTTGAGAACAAAAGCAGACCGATGTTCCACATCCATTTACTTTTATCACGATCTTTCCATTTACTGATTATTTTGTGATATTAAACGCATTCCATTGACTCTTATCATGGACTATCTCTTTATCGTAATGAGAAGTCATCCATTTACTGCTGGCGGACGCTATCTGTTTATTGATAGGCCGTGCGATATCATCATAAGCTATACATGTCCAGTAATCGTAGGTTATCAGTTCATTAGGCCTATTTTTTCTATTATTGTAGGTTGTCATTTTATTGATATCGATGGTTGTTATTCATTTGCTGTTATCGTAGGTTATCAGTTTATTGATAGCAATGCTATTATTTATTTGCTATTATCGTAGGTTATCACTTTATTGATATCAATGGTTATTATTCATTGCGGTTATCTTAGGTTGTCCATGTTGACATAAGCTATCAATGTACTGATAGTAAAAAGCACAAAACCAAACTCATTCCGTTGCTTGTTCTAGCATAACACTAATTAAGGTATTAGGAATATTTTCACAGATTTAATCAAATCGTAAAATATTTTTTTTAATCCTTAGAGATGATTTCTGACTCTAGTGAAAGAGTAAGTAGTGTATCGTAACTATGTCTGCGTTCCAGATGTACCGTGCCGTCCGTTCAGAAGAGAAATGTTGCAATTGCAAGGCTGAGAAATCCGGCCAACTTAGGTCGAACAAGTCAAGAAGTCTGGTTCATCGTCCTCGTCGTCACACCCACCAGAGAAGTCAGCTTAGATACAAACAGAATAATTTGATACCTGTATTAAAGCGACTATATTTCATCGCCTTTATGAGGCTCTGAAAACGCAATATATAAGTTTTCATATACACATAGTTATTAAATTATTCTCATCTGGCAAAAATGACCAACAAAAAGAACTCGAAGATTTTGTGTGGAGCAGCCAAACATTGAAACAATTATCAGATCATTGCGCATTGCTCCACCTTAATTGTTTTTTTTATTGCTATGCCTTAATTGGGTTGTTTATTGCTACGCCTTAATTGGGTTGTTTATTGCTATACCTTAATTGGGTTGTTTATTGCTATGCCTTAATTGGGTTGTTTATTGCTATGCCTTAATTGGGTTGTTTATTGCTATGCCTCAACTGGGTTGTTTATTGCTATGCCTTAACTTGGCTGTTTATTGCTATGCCTTAATTGGGCTGTTTATTGCTATGCCTCAACTGGGTTGTTTATTGCTATGCCTTAATTGGGTTGTTTAGTGCTATGCCTTAACTGGGTTGTTTATTGCTATGCCTTAACTGGGCTGTTTATTGCTACGCCTTAATTGGTTGACGTACTACTATGTTTTAATTGGTTGTGTATTGTTCGTTCGTGAGTTCAGAAGGGAACGAAGAACGCTCTGGAGACAGGAAGAACATTTGCAACACTCTTCGCCGACATGGATCTTCGGATGCGGCTGCTGACCGCCCGGACGGAGGAAGACTTCAAGCATCTTCTGTGGGAGCACATGAAGGAACTGGCCGAGGAACAGGTCCACCCGAGCCGCAGGATGTCGAAGGAGACAACGCAAATAACGGATGACGTGTTTGTTGTAAGTAGACTGATGATGTGCTCGATAGTGTAGTGGTTAGCTTGTTGGACTGTCAATCGAGAGGTCGGTGGTTAAAATCCCCGACAGGGAGGAAACCTGTGTCGAGATTTCTGCTCCACCTGCGCCCCCTAGCCAACTCAGCTATAATGAGTACTCCGACCGCAGACTGTCGGTAGGAAGATGAGACGGTGAGGAGGAGGACTGGCCGTCCGCTATCGTATGCCGAGGCTAAGAAAATGAAGTCGCTAATACTTCATGCACATGGCTGTCTCCGGGCTAGCTTAAGGGACTGCAAGAAGAAAAGTAGAGACTGATGGTATTGTAATCGTAAATGTGTTTGTAACTGTAACAGTAGCCAGACTGTGCCACTCCAGAAAAAGACTCACCATAAACGCTCCATAATTATCTGATAACACAAAACCACGATAAAAGAAAGAGCGAGGTTGCTAAGTGCCAGGTCAAAATCCCAGAGGTCAGGGCATAATGTGGCACGACAGCTGACAGTTTGACAATTAACGCAGAACGCGCCGTTTCAAGATTCTCTTCATGAGAAGGCCTTGAGCGCGCCAGTGATTGATTATCGTTGCATATGTACGCTCTATAAATATACTAAATGAACGAATCTAAGGTTTCTACACCTAATTCGCGTTTCCAGTTTCGGTCGCCAGCTGTCATTCGACGCTAAATCGTGGACATGAAGGGTCTCTTGGTTGAAGCGGGATAAAACAAATCAAACAATCGGACGGTCTTTCCACAAAGACTGAGCGCTCAGCCGGAGAACGATTCGTCAAAATCCGTCATACACAATTGAAACCTGATACCTCCTCGGTTTATTTATAATCTGCCATCCATACTCTGCGGTCCTTTTCATTTATGCCGCCATAGGTTGTGTTAGAATTGGGAGCAGCTGTAAATACTGTTTTATTATATTTACTAATTACAAAGCAAACTTTTTTTATGATAAATAATAGTTTTACAATTGTAAGTTAATATGAGCATAGACCTTCAGAATAGCAAATCTTAGGCTGTTTTGTCATTCTAATTAACATCATGAGTGGAATCTGTGGTTGGCTGCCTTCAAGAGCGGAGAGATCTCAAGAAATGTGGGCAGATGAAGAAGAAGAAGATGATGATGATGATGATGATGACGATGATGAAGAGGAGGAGGAGGAGGAGGAGGAGGAGGAAGAGAAGGAAGAGAAGGAGGAGGACGAAGAGAAGGAGGAAGAAGAGGAAGAGGTAAAGGGGGAGGAAGATGAAGAGGAGGAAGAGGAAGAGGTAGAGGTAGAAGAAGATAAATTTAGTGTGGGCAACTTCATTTTCTCAACCTCAGCACACGAGGACTGGTGGTCAGTCCTCTCCCTCGCTATCTGATCTTTCCACCGACAGTGTATGTACATTCATTGTAGCTGAGTTGGCTGTGGACGCAGGTGGAACAGAAATATTCTGCCCTGGCGGGGATTTGAACCCCAACCTCATGGTTGACAGTCCAGCACGCTAACCACTAAACTATCGGTCACCCTGCTATGCGTATTGGAAAGTGATTCAAAATGCAAGATAGTCTGAGCTGCCGGATGAAGTTCTGCTCTCTCCCCAGTGTTGGAATTCTAGCAAAAAAACTGTGGGGGTTGAACATTTTATCCGTATTTTGCAAACTGATGTCAACGAAATTTTAAAGCAGCTGACTTCAAAGCTAGCAGTTTTGCAAGTCGGACTCCAATCAAAACCAATTCCTTTGTTGAGAAAATTCAGAAATGCATACTTGATACACCATGGAAATTTCTTCTCTTTGTCAGAGACTGCGTAAAATAATACTAGATAACGCTGGCACAACTGAGGGGGTTGGAAACGACCCTCTTGGGTGTGCAATGAAGACTTAACTGGTGGTACTAAGAAAGACTAGGGGTTGAACTCCCCAACCCCCAACCTCGACAATTCCCACCCTGCCTCTCCCTACAAACGTTCCCTGATTGAGCGTCTCTGGTGAGTTTCTATAGCTTAGCAATTACAATTACAATACTAATTAAAATTGAATTGTTGATGTCCGCAGGAGGAGGAGGAGGGCATCGAGAAGTGCGGATTAGCGCAGGGAATTCAGATGGACCTCCGCCGTCGACTTCCTTATTACCTGTCCGACTACAAAGATGGTAAGTATTGTTTCTTCTCTCATTACGATAAAACGCCACATGTGTACCGCGTAGTGTAGCATTTAAGATGTGCCACAGGAAAAGTCTTCTGAAAATCAATGCGTGTAATTGTTTGACACATGCACGAGTGTATTAGGACATTTACTATAGCGCATTTTTTTACCTCACAGAAGAGCAGTATAACCTACCAATGACTGTAAAACTGATCAAAACAATTGCGTTTTAAGGTAACTTATGCTTCACAGAGTCGAAGGCAATAGTAGAAAAGTGCAGTATCCCATTCCGACCGAGTGCTAATGTACCAGAATGGGGTGCGCCATCCTGATTCTAATAAACGAATATAGTATATTATCAGTGGGAGACTGTTCCATGCAGGGGGCCAGTCCAGCATACGAGAAGACAGATGGACTCCAGTTAAAGTGTGACAGCGTGGCACCTCCATGCTCCATAAGCAACATAGCGCCCTCTAGAAACCGGACTCAGACCTCCTTTGGACTACTCTTTGGTAAACCCCCTCTGATTTGACGCAGCGCTCGTGAATAAGTTGGCGCCCTGCGCTTGGCTTTGGAGTGGCACTTTAGAAGTGGAGATTACGATTACGCTCATCGACCCAGCTGAATCGAGAGCTCCCTGGTGTGTGCTGAATTACATGTGTGTACTACTCCTGTTGCTCTGTTAAAGGGCTATAATGATTCCGTCGAGTGACATCTCCTGTGAAATATGTTGTTCCTGGTACGCGCCTCGCTTGTCATTGGCCGGCCCTCAATCACGTCTGGAACTCTCTACCTCGAGAAATCAAAGTTGTTTTCTTCAGATAAAATAAATGGCCAACCCATAAATGTGATATCACACGTACATTTGTGTACTGTTCGCAAAGAAAACAAATTACTTTACTTAGACAGTATTAAACCAATACAGTACTGCCCGAGTTACATTGCTTTGATACAAACAGGTCTATGTATGTCACATTGTTTTGATACTGGCTTAGGTTACATTGCTTTAATACTGGCCAATGTCACATTTTTATACTGGTCAATGTCACATATTTTGAACTGGCCAGTGTTACATTGCTTTAATACTGGTCTATGTCACATTGCTTTGATACTGGCCTAAGTTGCATTGCTTTAATACTTGCCTATGTTACATTGCTTTGATACTGGCCTCTGTTACATTGATTTGATACTGGCGAATGCTACATTTTCTATACTGGCCAATGTTAGATTACATTGCAACGCAGCTTAATTATCCATTTACCACCTGCATAATATTTTCGTTAGACGCCGGCGGCTGTGATGCTGTTTTGAAGCGTCTAGCTCGTTTTCCAGCTAATTGCGTCATCCACAGATTTTGATCGATATTTCTCATATGCTCGGACGACTTCTTCTGTATCCGGCTGAGTCTTCGTTCTGGAGTTATTTATTAACGCCTGCTTTGGTCTCATGTGTCTGCGGCGTTACTTGAACACCGTCTACTTCTAACCACCATTTTCAATTGCTCCGTCTAGATTTATAAATGTCTTCTGCGGCCTGGAAATCAGAGTGCAGCGTCGAGCCAGGAGTGGCATTTTCCGTCCAATACGGAGTCATTTGACGATCAACTGGCTGGTTGTTGATGAATGTTTGACCTGATCTGAGTTGGTGGTGTAATGGATATTCGGGTGTAGTGCGTTCTACCATCAGCCTTGGGAGTGCCAGTCGATGAGGTTCACAGTGTTGTCATTCCTTGTCTCAACACAACATGGACCAGGAACTCTGCACGTGATGTATAGAGTAAAACTGGTCTAGGCTCATCTGGATGAGTTATTTTTGTGTGCGAAACCCTGTCAATGGCAACTTTCCAGTTACCTAAGTCATACTTACTTACAGATAGATTTCCAGGTAGTCTCGTTGTTCTTATTGAAGTCTAGCATTGGTTAAACCAGCGAGGAGAAATTAAGCACAGGAATAAAATTTAAATTTCTATATTTGTAACTTTAATCTGTCATTCCAGTTTATCAAAATTAATCGTTGTATAATTAACTATTCACTACTTGTTTTCCTACTGTATTCTTGATTATCTATTTGATTCTTTCCCCATGTTATATGCTTCTTTTTTGTACCATTTTAGGTGTGGTCGGCCACGATACATTGCGCAAGACAATTGCGACGATAGTGTTCCTATATTTCGCCTGCATTTTGCCGGCAATCGCTCTTGGTGTGCTCAACTACAACAATACCAAAGGATACATAGGTTGGAAAATAAACCAATGCCTGTTTTAATTAGAGGTTTCTTTCGAAACATTTTGTACCAATAACGTAAAACAACAACGAAGTCGACGATAACGATGATGATAAACATGTTGATGATGACGACGGCGATTAGAGATGCCTGAGGATGACGCTGTTCTGGCTTCCGTTATGTATTTCGTGCTTGGATCGTTATCTTAAATTTTTAAGAGTATTACATTAACACTGAATTAATTTTCAATATAAGCTGTTTGGGCAGGGGGAATAGATGAATGGTAACACTCTTGCTATATAAGAACATAAATCTTGAAAGACGCGGTTCGATACGCGTAAGCACCCTATAGGTCGACTCAGCCTGCCACTCCCTAGAGGCAGTTGTAAACTGAGCGGGAGCCTAACAGGCTGCCAAGCCTTTTGCTCTATATGAGGTCTTGATAATTGTACTGTCATATGTTTCTATGTTACTTTCTGCAGTTTGTCAGTTTGTCAATTAACACGAATATTATTACAATAACTCTGAATAAGTTACACCACAAACTGCTTGTTTGTCTGGAGTAGGCCTAATGTGCATTATAAGTTATATTATTTGACTGAATTAATCTCCATTACTGAATTAAATTTGCATAATAAGCAACTTGTTTTCTCATGTTTCTGCCCTCGTCTGATTGTCAGATGTTAAGAAGGTGATGTACTCTCAGACTATCGGCGGAATATTTTTTGCCATCTTCGGCGGTCAACCAATGGTCATTCTGCTGACCACAGCTCCACTCGCTCTGTACACTAAAGGTAAACTGGTCTCGATCTTTATTTTCTTTATTGGTTCTTACGTACACAACGGTCATCTGACGTCACTTTGGAGTTAACTGTATTTCACACAGCATCAGTTCCCAGACTGTATCAGTTGTACTGTGCACTATGTATGTATGTGTGTATACAGGTATGTTTGTATTCATGTATGCCTGTATTTATGTGTGTATTTGTGTACACTGTGTATGCAGGTATGTGTGTGTATACATGCATGATTGTATGTGTGTATGTATGCATGTGTGTATGTTCATGTGTGTATGAATGCATGTATGTGTGAATATGTGGATGAATGCATGTAAGTATGCAAATATGTATGTACACTGTACAGTCATACTGTCCTACCATCTTCCTATCCTATAAACTTACACGCTTACGTTTCTCTGATTTATGTATTATTAATTAGATTAGGCCTTCTCTGATGTACATGTTTTATATATTGTTTTAATCGTGCACAGTTCGAGGTGGGAGTTAGGTTCTGATCATCACGGAAATAATCTCTTTGTCACCATCAAAACTTGTCATCCCTGTTTTGCATTCAGTTTCGACTCTTATGTTACGCTGTACTTCGCTATGCTTCTGCTGAGCTCAGTCGAAATGCAGAGTGTGTTTAGCATTTTGGTTTAGCCTTAATTCCCCTTAAAGTTCATTTTCAACTCAAAGATGAAGAACAATAATTGTTTTCTTCGTTTCTTTAAATGCTTAGCATTTCTTGTAAAAAAAAAACAAAGCTTATCTCGCAAAATTTGGTTAACTTGTCCTTTGTTGCTAATTCTGTGAAATCTTTATACTTTGGCTCCGTGAAATTCATTCCATCATCAACCCTTTGTATGCCTTTGTCATGCCTCAACACAAACAGTCCTTTTGTAGTTGATTAGGCCTTTTAATCAAAGTGTGCGATTGGGATTGGCGGGCGTTCTGCTGAAACACATGTTTCAGACTAATCCATTTCTACTAGCTAATTGCATCGTATTAATTTCAGTCATATACAGCATTTGCGAGGAATGGAGCCTCGATTTTGCAGCCATGTTCGCTTGTACTGGACTCTGGAACTCAGCGTTTCTGCTCATCTACGCGCTCACAGACGCCAGCAAACTCATGAAATGGTCAACGCGGTCAGTACACAAAACTACACGACGAACTTGTTATGGTTGCTATGGTGATGACGATCTGTGTTAAACTCTCTTTATTACCCTTCTGATGACGACGGTTAAACCTTAAAAGCAGCGATTGTTTCTAGGAAAAAGGTTCCGGAACTGAACAATAGGTTCCGGAACTGAACAACTATGGAAGGGCTAAAATCGAGGGCAAAGCCAGAGAAAAACGGGATTGGGGGTTGGGAGGGGCTCTCAATAAAGACTGACACACAGTTAACAACACTGAAATTAAATTAAAATAACTAACTTTTCAATACTAAAATAAATAAAATATTTTTTAGCTGAAAAAGGGTCGGAATGCCGTTACAGCGCGTTCCGGCTGAAAAAAGCTTAAAGGTAAGGTAGGATAAAAAAAAAGGTGAGGTAATATTATAGGTGAGATAAGGCCAGTTGCAACGAAATAAGGTGCAGTAATGCAGTTTATGCAAATATAAGGCATCGTAAAGGCGAATTTCTTTCGACTAAAAGGCACAACTATTGAGAATCTATAATGCGGTAATCAATGGGTTCTGATGATTATGTAGCCTAAGTCGTCAATCATTTTTGCGATAGCCAGAGGCGGTTGATGTGGCTAGTGGAATTGGTCAAAGATTTCTTTGACTTAGCATTTTAGGAAAGATTTCTTTCACTTGGTATTTCAGGTCAACGGAGGAGATCTTTGCTTTGTTCATGTCGATTACGTTCACTGTCGACGCATTCAAAGACGTCGTCAACGGTTGGTCTACGAGTCAATTGACCAGAACATCAATGCTTCTCTCATTAATCAGTTCAACCAATTTGTCGTTTCATTCGCTCGCTTCTTAAACGATGGCTGATAAGTAGTCGACCTAATTTTATCACTTATTGATTTAGTGAAAAAAATCTTTATATTACCTATGCAGAGTAAGTTCGTTCTAGAGTCGAGGTGCAGTGTGAGATATGTATCGGTTGGAGGACTTGAGGCGAATAGTGACTGGGGGACGAGAGAGAGTGAGATAGGAGGATCTGGTAGACCAGGGTGGCTGGATTGAAGATGAAGATTTGGTCTCACATTTGGATGCCTAAGTTTCTTTGAATGACTGTAGGGGAATGGCTTCGAAAATGAAGCCCTTAACAGAAAAAACATTTTTCTGCGACTTCCTAGGCCTGAGTAAAAAAATTATTTCCCAGTTATATAGATTATATATGCCCATTAACATACAAAAGTCCAATATGTCCCAGGTCTGTATTACACAATCATGAGGTAGTCCGTATTACACATGGCATGGGTGTTTGGCCAAACACTTAGGCCTACTATCAACAGATTGCGTGCTATTGAGCGATCGGGTGATTTTCAATAAAAAATATGTGCATAAATCTAATACTTAAAAAACTTAACATGTTACGTCGATACCCTATTATTAGGGGTATTCTTTGAGACATTTTTCAAAAATACACTTTCTTATATCAACATTCGTACAAAACTTTAAATAATTCTTAACCAGTTGTTGCGTCCCGGACGAATGCAGAAAACGGAAAAGAACTTAAACAAGATTAGGTCTATCTAAAAACATAACTCACGGTGCAACTAATGCCTAGAGACTAAATACCCACCATGGTCCGTATTACACGGAGCTCTATTTCAAAAGCCCTTCCCCTAATAGAGATCGTCTATTAATTATGTCAACAAAGTTTAGACAGTTTTTGACCCCTCCCCTTGTCAATAGCTGTCAGACATTCAAAGGACCCCCTAATAAAATTATGTAAAAAAAATTTACCCCCCCCCACATGGTGTGTATTAAATTTGAGTTTTATTTGATTTTTGTTATGAGCACTTCTAATTTGAACATGATGATTTCTTATAGGGGCCTAATATTCATTTAACAGAGAAAATTAAAATTAGAACAAGTTTCTCACCCTTTAACATTAACAAAAATCGAAAAATATCTTTCCATTTAAAAGAAACTCGAAGTATTAGCTGTTCGAAAAGAATTCAAGATATTCGCATTTCATTAAGGTGAGGTATTCCGCGCATTTTCTTTATTAAGCTGGGAACAATAAGCAAGATAATTGAAAACGAAGAAAATATCGCGTTTGATTAAAATATCAGCAACAAGAAATAGATCGCTCATATAGACTCAAAATAATCCCGAATCTGGTTGCTTTCTGATTAAATTATTGTTGACGTCAATTTGTCTTACACACCCCCTCCCCCTTATCAAGAATTGTCAAACTTTTTCATGTCCCAACCCAAATTTTTTTGACATAATTAATGAACAACCCAATATCTATTTTTATTGGTGTTTAATAACTGTTCAAAACCTAGCGCGTGTGAATTCTTGACACGGTCTCCTCGTCGACTACGTTGTAAGTGACACGCTATATGCAATCTGCTCTTTTGCCAGATTTTCGAACCAATTACTATTCGCCCGCCTGCTACCCGCAAAACCGAAGCCAGAACGAGGCCAGCCGTGAATTCATGACCAACCAGAGCGAGACCGTAAAGAACGGAAGTGTCGCCATGATAACGGAAGCAGTTGTCTCTTCATATGACGCTAACCTAACGACAAAGGGAGGAGGAAGCGAAGAGGAAGTCGGAGAATGTCTCCGACAGAACAGTTTACTCTATCTTCTGCTTATGCTTGGAACAGTCTGGCTCAGCCTGTCTCTGTACAACTTCACAAAAACGTAAGATTCTGAGTCTGTTCGCCACTCCTTCAGGTCAGTTCTTTAGGTCATTTGGTGAGATTACGTCAGGTACGTGGTGTGAAGTGAGATCTTGTGGATTTAGGAGAAGGATACTACGTGGGGTGAAGTGAGATTAGAAGTTGGTGAGGTGAGATAAGATGGATCAGGTAAGATACGTGGGGTAAAGTGAGATTAGAAGTTCCTGACGTGAGATGAGATGGATCAGGTGGGATACGTGGGGTCAGAACTAAATTAAACCATCATTTTACTCCACGCATATCATCTGTTCCATGAAACCTGACATCACCAACTTCTAATTTCGCTTAACCTCACGTATCTCACATCGCCTAAATTCATAATATCTCACTTCACCCTTCTGAACAACATCACTGTACCGGTGTACCTCCATCGATACAGTGGCCCCAACAGAGCGTGTTACTAAACAATCTCAAACCAATGACAGGCGCATAGAATACTATAGATGCTGGTAGCCCAAGGTTTCACCACTGAATGGAAAGATCTTGCTGATAGCCTAATGCTGGTGAGCTGCCTTGCCGCTATGCGGCTGCTTCCAACCGGTGATGCTGTATGCTGTCAATTAGATTATATCCGTATGATTCCACTTCCGAGGTTTAAACCGGTCTGATACAGCTTAATATTTCTTTGTGATTAAAACCGTTGTTGAAACGTAAAGCGAACCAGAAAACATTAGACAACTTTGCCAAGAAGAAGGGTAGTTCTAACTTTAAAACCGATTGGCTTCAAGTGCAGACTGTGAAGGGGGTTTTAGCCTAATGAATGCCATAAAGACCAAATCTCGGAACCGTCTGGAAACTGACCACTTCGACATGATGATGAGGATGGTCTTATCAAGGTTCTGGATTGGAAGTCAATCGACAGAGTTTATCAACTATGGTCGTCGCAGAAGGATAGACGACAGAAACTTTAGCGTTCAGCATTATTTTGATGCAAGAATAAGAACTAGGCCTAGATGTAGGTCTATCTATAGTTTATTTTAGTTTTGCAATCGTAATCATAGGATTCATAGCAAAATATTTTCATTGCGATAAAGTATGAAAACTATAGAATTAAGTGTATGTGTATAAGGTTTTATGGCGTTACACATATGACTTGAGTTTGGAGGTGTCAATGCCATTTCAATGGTTTATGACGTCTGTATTAATTAACCTTCTGACCTTAAGTGTCGTAGAATTTTCTTCTTTTCGTGTTTTAGTCCGTTCCTAAATGCCAACAAGAGGGCGCTACTGGCAGACTGCGCTCTACCAGTTTCAGTTCTACTGATGTCACTTTTTGGTTCGTATCTCTTCCAGGAAGTCAAACGTAAGTCAGCTGATTTCTTATTCGATATCAACTTATTCCAAATAATTACATTTGAGATAGGCCTAATATAGACATTATCGATTGTTTAACAATGTGGCTAACGTTTTATTGGTAGTAAAGTTTCACGTAAACTAAGTTCTTTTCGTAATCGTAATCGTAATCTCTGGGCTTCTAAAGCGCCACTCGAATGCCAAGCGCATGGCACCAGCCTATTCACGAGCGCTGCTTCAAATCAGAGGGGGTTCCAAAGAGTAGTCCAAAGGAGGTCCGAGTCCAAGTCTTTTACGATGCGGAGAGTAACATAGCTGCTAGTGTAACTAAAAGGAAACAAAATTTGTTGTGAGCCACAAAATTTAATGACTGCTTTCAGTTACTGGATCAACATTCTATCGACGACCTACCGAGGCTGAAAGTCGATAGTCCATAATTTGTTTTGTTCCTGGATGATTATTTTGTACGGTACCTCGGGTTAAAAATAACAATATTTAAGATCTAGCGCTTTTCTTGGGTTTAATTCGTCTTGTTCTATTTCGCTTACAATCTCGTTTTGCATTGTCACAATATGTTAAATCTTCGTTTACGTTGCATTGTCTGCTACAGTGGAACAGTTCGAGCTGATACATGGTGACATCTTTGTACCAGCCCCTCTGCACAAGTTGCGATGGCCTGCCATTTTGGGAGCAATGGGTCTCGGTTTCTCACTGTCTCTGCTCTTCTTTATGGATCAGTCCATATCAGGAGCAATGGTCAACAGCCCAGAGAACAGGTTAGTTAGTCAGAAACCTAAAAGACGCTATGTATAAATGGCCAGATTGAGTTTACTTAAAAACATATTATGCCAGTGAGGCACTACGTATATTCCCTACTGGGAACAATGAACAGGGCAAGTGAATTGCTGAATTCTTTCTCGAACGAAAATATGAACCCAGAGCGTACTTTATATAATTCTTCGGGCATCGAAGCTTACTCTAAATTAATGAACAAATGAATTAGTTTTTTTTATTATCCCATGCTCTCGTGCGGAGGTCCAGGCACATCACGCTTTCCCGTGCATTGGACTGAAACATCTTTCACTGAAATCTGAGC
Organism: Allolobophora icterica; assembly: GCA_963556255.1. Lineage (NCBI taxonomy): Eukaryota > Metazoa > Annelida > Clitellata > Crassiclitellata > Lumbricidae > Allolobophora > Allolobophora icterica. Next base: position 20,382,624 of record OY744615.1, on the reverse strand, counting down.
AGTTCCGCCTGATAAAGCTCAGTGAGGATGCCGGTTCGCTGTATACATACCGATGGTGGCTTCTTTCAGAGATTCATATCTCGGACTAGAAGATCCGTAGAAGGGAATCTCAGAAGGCGTGGCACGCATTCAAATGTTTAACCTGTGGCTCTGCCCGACTACTCCTATTTTCGTTTTTTAGTTGACCACCCTCTTTTTTGTAACTGACTGCGGTGTTAATTAATGATAAACGAATATCTATCTATCTATCTCATCAAAGAGTCTCATCACCCGATCAATTCACTGATATACGAGCAGGGTCTCGGCCAAACGGTCGCTGTATAAAAACGTGTACGTTAACTTTAGTAATTTTAGCTATGTGTGTGTGCGTTTGATTCTCTGTAGGCTAAAGAAGGGTCCAGCCTACCACTGGGACCTGCTAACGGTTGCCCTACTCAATGCCGCGTTGTCCTACTTTGGGCTGCCGATGCTGCATGGGGCGCTGCCTCACTCGCCCCTTCATGTACGAGCGATGGCTGATGTTGAAGACCGGGTCGACCAGGGTCTCGTCTATCAAAGGTCAGGCGTTGTCTCATCGCATCACAGTAAGTTGACCCATCTGGTCAGAGACTGCGACTGAGATGCAGCGGTTGTTACGAGCGTCTTCGTGTCTTTCTCTCCGGTTTACAGGAGTCATTTCAGTTGTGTTGGCTCTAGAGAGGAAGAGCAGTCCCCTAAGCTACCCTGAGAGGCAGCCATGGTTATGAAGTGTTAGCGACTTCATTTTCCAGACCTCGGCATATGAAGGCGGATGGCCAGTCCTCTCTCTGACGACCTGACCTTCCCACTGATAGTGTACAGTCAGTGTACTCATTATAGCTGAGTTGGCTAAGGAGCGCAGCTGGAGCAGAAATCTCGAAATAAACTTCTGCCTTGGTGGGGTTTGAACCCCGAACTCTCGGTTGACAATCCAGCGCACTTACCACTAGACTCTCGTTCACCTCTTTGAATTGTGTAGTAAAGCTTTGGATTTTAAGATGATTCTGATGAGAAGCATACTGCCGAGATGTGCTTGACCGTTGCTAAAAATGAAGCCTTGACTGACAATAGGGCCTACTAGATTGTGTATTAATGAAAGCAACAACATTTCTTGAACTGATAGAGCGCCTTCATCAGCATTCGTCTATTGCGGTCAGAGATAACACTAACATCTGGATAACAGTAAGTATGGACTAACACTAAGGGGTAATAGACTTGACAAATGACCGAGGACAATGAAGATTATTTATTCGTACCCATCGCCACCAAATGGCTGGCGTCAGGAACTGATGATGATGATGATGATGATGATGATGATGATGATGATGATGATGATGATGATGATGATGATGATGATGATGATGATGATGATGATGATGATGATGATGATGATGATGATGATGATGATTATGACGACGACAAGCGCTCGAAAATTAACCCTAAATCAAATCAAATCAATTAATCAAAAGATAACAACGAGCGATCAAAAATTAACACTAAATCAAATCGAATCAGTTAATCAAAAGAAATTAATCAACACCACTGAATGTTCTGCAGGATAATATTCGTCCGGGAGACTCGAGTAACGGGAATCGTTTGCCACGTTCTGATCGGTCTGTCACTGTTGTCGATTGATAAGCTGAAGCTTATTCCAAGACCGGTGCTCGATGGTCTCTTCCTGTACTTAGCCATCACGGCTCTTCACCATAATCAACTCTTCGAAAGAATTATGTTGCTAGTCACCGAACAGGTAATGCTGTCACCTTCTCACAGTTGTTCGCTTAGTCAATGTATGTCCTGATTCATCAACCGACGAAGCCTATGCTTCGGTCGCAGGCCATCTGAGCTGCGTTTAAGTCCACTGGGATTAATTGAACCCTTCAGAATAACAGTGGACCAAGTATATAGGATTATATAAGGACTAGGTCCACTGTTATTCTGAAGGGTTCAATTATGCCTCTTTAGTTCAGAGCTTTGTGATTTAAGTAGTAAGCGAGTGAGTATGAGCTTCTTATCATTATGTAGTAGGTCTATTAGTTTTCGCCTTGAGTTGCTGTTGTAATAACAGTATGAATGTTATTGTTAAGAAACAGTAATAGTAGTAATGGCAATGGCGGTGTTGTTGTGATGATAAATGGTTGTGGTGGTGGTGTGGTGGTGGTGGTGGTGGTGGTGGTGGTGTGGTGGTGGTGGTGGTGGTGGTGGTGGTGGTGGTGGTGGTGGGGGTGGGGGTGTGGGTGGTAGGGGTGGTGGTGGTGATAAATGATGGTAATGGTGGTGGTGGTGGTGGTGGTGGTGGTGGTGGTGGTGGTAGTGGTGGTGGTGGTAGTGGCAATCACCGTGGTGATTACAGTAGATGAAACAATGGCAGTAATAGTTCTAGCTTAGTGCGCAGTAAAATCTTCTCATCAAACCCTTCAACATTCCATCACTGTTTAAATATTGAACATTTGCAGTACGTACTAATACACGTGAAATTCGTTGAACGCTGTCTAATAACGAGTCGCGTTATAACGACTTTAGTTTCTATATCATGCAATAATTTTCGCATCCATGCTCCGATCGTCGTATATATTAGAAATTGTACTGTAATAAAGCGTTTTATAACGAATATCCGGTGTATTTATTGGTAATTTGCTACAAGTGCTATCACCTGCTTCGCCCCTCTGCTCAGTTGTTCGGTGATTCTTAGGTAACCGTGCTGGAGCGCCCTTGTGGGTTACTTAAAGGGCACTATAGAAGTGCTCCGATACATCTTATCTTATCTTATCTTATATAATTATTTATAAAGCGCCTCTCACAGCATAGACTATACATACATACATACATACATACATACATACATACATACATACATACATACATACATACATACATACATACATATTTACTTACATACATACATACATACATACTTGCATGCATGCATGCATGCATACATACCTACTAGACTTGAAGCAAATTACAGCGGTACAGATTGGAGATTTTATTTACCGGTACGAAAATAATATCTTACCCATCTCATTCCAGAATTACTTTGTTGCCGGAACACAGATTCATTCCTACGGTACTAGGAATGCTGCCACACTCCGATCTACCAAAGCTCGTAATAATATACGAGCATTTAGTATGAAGTTCTATGGGCCTAAACTCTGGAAAACAATACCTCTTGATATCCGTTGCTCCCCAAACAGCTACTTATTCAAAACCCGATTGAAGTCGTTCCTCCCGAACACCACCTGAACTGCTGCGTTAACAACAAACATGTAGGATTACTTTACGGTGTCCAGTGGCACATGACCGCGTGTGCATATGGGCCATTCTCAATAATTGCATGCATTCTCAATTCTCATTGAATGCTTCTTTTAACTTCATTCTTGTGCTCGTTGCCCTAGTTAAGTGTCTTAGTTAAGATTAGTTAAGATCTCAAGCCTATTCTACTTTCGTCTTTTTCTTCTCTGGATTGCTCATTGATGGGTAGGCCCTATGCCTTCTATTGGTTTAATTTGTGCCACTCGGTGCTAACCCTTACCAGAAGATGATCTTGGCTATCCCGTATAAGGACAGTCTCATATAGTCAATAGCACTTGATCAAGTAGGTGTCCTCCACAGCGGGAATAGTCTTCCCTTTTGGGCCACCTTTTGCTTCCAGTAACGTGACCTATTATTTGCTCTTGTCATAAAGATAAACATGTTAATGTTATAAACGTTATTTGGATTCAGTAAAAGATTTTGATTGATTGACTGATTGATTGATTGATACATACATAAATACAAACATACATACATGGTTACTGTTCTCTATCACAAAATTCTGTTATGTCTATGCATGAATGGAACTGTTTTAGAGAGGCTACACATTCGAGCAAGTTGTTTACAAGACAGTGTCTTTGTTGATAACGATTGCTTAATAGTTACTTGGATGTAATAGTACCGTTTGAAATATTTAACTGCTGTGTGTCATAATTATGTGTTGTTCAGTGTATCCAGTCTCTGTACAGCGCATATTTGCTAATTGTCTTAAAAAGCAATTGCTTAGATCAGTTACGTAGTCGTAAGCACAACGCTTTTGTCAGGTACACAAAATGCGCTGTATCACGTGTCCTGATTCATACATGCATATATCCATACAAATATAGACATATAGTTTACATACACACATCCATACATGTGTACATACATGCATCATACATACATGCATACACACATACTTATTTACTTATCTACTTAATTAATTAATTACTTACATCTGTGTATACGTGCATCCGTGCATGAGTATATGCTTACATATATACATACATACATACATACATGCATACATACATACATACATACATACATACATGCATCCATGAAAACATACATACATACATGCATCCATGAAACCATAAATACATTCATACATGCATCATATATACATTCATGCATACATACACGCATACATCTATACATACATTCGTACATCCGTACATACATGCATATCCAGGTGCGTTTTTTTACCTGTTCCGATGTAACAGGCAGCCTATCCTCCGAACCACTACATTCGCACGGTGCCGCAGAGAAAGGTTCACCTGTTTACGCTGCTTCAGTTGCTTCAGTTGATCGTCTTGTGTGCGTTTGGCTTCGCTCCTCTTCCCTACCTCAAGATGGTTTTCCCCATTATGCTTCTGATGCTGCTTCCAGCCAGGTTCATATTCGTCTATCGATCTCTCACTGAGCTTGTGAGCAAGTCAGTTAGTATGTATGTATGTGTGTATGTATGTATGTATGCATGTATGTATGTATGTATTGTAGGTATGTATCTGTAGGTATATATGTATATATGTGTGCATGTATGTGTGTGTATGTATGTATGTGTATGTATGTATGCATGTAGGTATGCATGAATGTATGTATATATGTATATATGTATGTATGTATATATGAATGTATATATTATGTACATATGCATGTATGGTTGTATGTATGTATGTATGTATGTATGTATGTATGTATGTATGTATGTATTGTATTGTATTGTATATGGGCATTTATAAAGCGCCTCTCGCGGTATATACCATTCAGAGGCGCTCCCAGTGCGCGAGACCCCGAGAGAAAAAGCAAGATTTAAGGTGAGAAAAGGAAGAAGCAACGCTACCAGAGAGAATGGTGGTGCGGACAGAAGGAGGAAGTCGGTTCCAAAGTGAGGGACCTAGTCGGTTCCAAAGTGAGGGACCTATATGTATGTATGTATGTATGTATGTATGTATGTATGTATGTATGTATGTATGTATGTATGTATGTATGTATGTATGTATGTATGTATGTATGTATGTATGTATGTATGTATGTATGTATGTATGTATGTATGTATGTATGTATGTATGTATGTATGTATGTATGTATGACACTTAACATAGTGCATTTTAAGTAATTCACCAAAGCGATGCATCCTCTAGTCTATAATAATGATGCTAAAATGTGATTAAGAGCAGAAATGTCAATCATTAGTCAATATCGGCATTAAGTATTGTTGTTCTTGTTTGCATAATTGTCGAACTATACGTGTTATGCGTGTTGTAGGCATAAGCTCGTTCCCTTCTTGGTTGAGAAAAAGTTTCTGCATTCGCTGGATGGATAGTGAAAGTCATCCGGATTACGATCTAGTTACATGGAACAGATGGAAAGGACTGTTTGGAATCTCATAACTTTGTGCTTTTTATTCTTTTTTCTTTCTCTCTTTTACTTGTCTATTTTCTTTCCCTTTAAATTTGCTGCTTTCTTATTCTCTCTCTCACTCTCTATTTCTCTCTGTCTGTCTGTCTGTCTGTCTGTCTGTTTCTTTCTCCCATCTCTCCCTCTCTGACGCATACACGCACTTTCTCTTACACTCGTTTTTCCTACTTTTATATGTATGTATGAAGATGCTTGATATATCGCGTTTTAAGTACCTCATATAGGCGCTTTGTATGTATGTAACTGGGTTTCCATAGCACCGTTTCAGAACCCCTCTATAAGGCGTTTCCTAGCAACCCTAAAGGATGGTAGATACTTTAATCCGCAAGTCAATGATGCTCGAATAGTTGGAAAAGCTTCCAATGGTGGGCTCTCGCACATACACAGAACACAGTCAACGGAATCTCATCTTTGGCTGACAGGACAGCCACTGTTCCAGGTCTGTTTGCCTTGAGGACACGAAAGACATCAGCCGATCACAGCGTTCACAGAACACGCTCCGGCTCACTGACTGACACTAAATCGGCTGACATCAGGGACGTCATTTTGGGGCAAGGGGGGCATTTGCCCCCGCCCCCTGATTTTTGAAAAAAAATGAAACAGCTGGAACAAGAAAAGGAGGAAGAAGAAAGGGGTAAAAAAGAAAAAAATTATACTCAAATTCCTGGAATTATTATATACTATTAACAAAACTAGAGTATGCATAGGTTTTCATTGACAGTGGGGTGGCACATTATGGATTTTTTCCCCCGAAAATTTTAGAAGAAACCCAAAAACTGAAAATTTTCTAAGCGCGAATCGCGAAAAATTTTTTTAACCTCTTTTTTGACGTCCTTCCCCCCCTGAAAAAAGCTGAAATGACGCCTCTGGATGACATATAGAATATCTTTCACGCTGCCAGGTCCGTTGTACAAGTTATTACAGGTCATTCATTCGTCGGTAGTTGAATTTGTTTTGCACCGCATGAAGAGAAACAAATACAAAGAGGCAAAGAATGCACAGACAACGAATAATTAATGAATTAATTAATCATAAAACCGTGAAACAGAGGTACGGGCAGTCGGTCAGAGAGGGGAGCGGATACGGTGGAAAACGAAAAGAGGAAACTAAGTGACCAAGGATGAAGGATGAGATTGGTGAGCAGACCTTATTGATAAAGATAAGTTATTCCAGACCATAATTGAAGCTGAACTGAAGGCACGCTAGCAAATGGTATTGCCCACGTAAGGTTGACGGAGCTTCTGAAATCACAGGATCGTGCATTTTACGGATACGGGCGGGATAATAAACTAATAATACGAGGTGAGCAAGTTTCTGAGAGTGAAGGAGTCGATAGGTGATATTTGCTGTATTATAATAAATGCAGCGTCGAGGCAGGAAGCCATTGAAATTGCAACAGAGTGTCACCAAATGAGTTTCCCATTAAATCAGACAGGGTGTGCTACTATGGTAACGACAAAGTCACCAAATGCGCGGACCCGCACGCACGTCGAACCAAACCAATGGTCTGTCATCCTGCGTTGAGAGTTCGTTGTTTATAGAGGCTGGACCGCGTTGTATTTGATGATGAGGAACGACTAAAGGCTGACTGATTGGCTGCCGTCGAACAACAGGCTCTTCCGCGGTGACCAACTTGAAGGTCCATGCTACCCGTCGAAGGTTCTGGCTCGCCCTAACATAGCCGATTCCGTGTTTTATCCGAAGCAGAAGAAAGTATGTAAGCCTGGGCTCGACATTTTCGAAGCGGAACCAGCTTTATATTTATGATGTAGAAGATGGATGGCCGAATATCGTCCAAGGCCAGACGACATTCGATGCATAATAGAGAAACTTAGGAATGCGAACTGCTTTACAGGAGTCGACTGAAAGTATACGGTAGCTGTCTAGGAAATTCCGGAAATGAAGAATTTAGTGTTTAGGATGAATTAGACTTAGTTCTGGACGACAATGTTCTTCTTTGTCATTACCTCATCGTCACGGTCATCATGATCACTCTTATCGCCATCATCACGATCATAATCTTCTTCGTCTTCTTCTTCTTCATCTTCATCATTGCTGTCATCGTCTTACAATCTATCTACATCTCTTTCATTTCTCTCCTTTCGTCCAGCACGTGTCTACAGCCCTTCCTTTCTCTCTTTCCTTACGCTCTCCTTGCTTTCTGCCTCCCTGTTAAAGTTCCTCCAGCTGATGCTCTGAACGCATACTGAAACTTGAATGCAGTGTTCGTGCTTGATGTTAACGCTGCACTAACTTGGACACCTAGCGAAAGCATTGTAAAGTAGTGCATGTTCATATGTAATGGGTCAATGATCTCTCAGCAGCAGCGACCAATTCTTCGCACAAACTTTCAATGTGCTCAGTAGCTGAATATTTGCAATCCCAGTAACCGTATACAGTGTGGAACTGTAAAAAGGCATAATTATGTTATATACATACGCGTATGTGCATACATCACTGAGTGGGTGTGTATGGCATTATCGCCCGGTAAGATCATCAGACCACGTAATAATGGACTGCAACGACATAGCTGCTGAAACACTGACGCTATATACCATTGACGCTATTATACCATTGACGCTATATACCACTGACGCTATATATCATTGACGCTATATACCACTGACGCTATATACCACTGACGCTATATATCATTGACGCTATATACCATTGACGCTATATATCATTGACGCTATATACCATTGCAGCATCAGATATTAGGGTTTCTATATCATAATTGCATTTTTGTCATTTGAGTTTGACTTAAGGCAAATAATAGGCGTAATGCCTTGTCTCCGATAAGCTTCAAGTGTAACTTAATGTAATTTAAAAAGTAAATGACATTAGCGATTTAGACAGCTGTATTTCAGACAACGAAATCCTTTGCTTTCGACTAATTTGATACATTTCGGCTAAATGTCAGTATTTATAAAATTGCACCTTTCTGGAAACGTGAATGAAACTTAGCCTATTCTTGCTGCACAAGCGCAAGATTGGACCTATTCGTGTTTCAAAGCTGTCCAGGATTTAGGTAGAGATAATTTAGGCCTACTTCTTTAGGCCTCATTAAATGTATTTGGTAGAAAGAAGTATTCAACAAACATGAAACTTGCAACATGAACAATTTCTCATTTTCTACGAAGAGACCTAACCAGCCTTTGTTTTAAATTTCTTACCACGCATTTGTGTTAATCATTGTGAAACCTTACTTTTCTTTTAAACAATACTACCTAATTGCGAACGTTATATTCCTTTAATAAGCGCGTATAGGCATCGCTTTCATCATCTTCCTCTTCAACTGTACATATCAAATTTTCTAATTCAAATAAGGTTAGCGTTTATACAGAGAAACGTTGCTAGGCAGCAGTCGCTTAGCAACAGTCGCTAAGAGTTAATCAAAACTTCGTCTCATTTTCTACGGATAGATTTTTGTCGTATGTCTTCTTAGAATTTATTCGTGTCATACTTTTTGTAACCGAGTTTGTAACGTAGTGAAGGTACGATGATGTGGCCTACTATTAACTGTACTTAATAAGAATGATGAACGTAATGACAGATAAATTACGACGATAGCCTAACTTTTAGGAAAAAGTAAAGCTAACATTGAATAAAATGAATTACTCAAATTGTTCTGGATGGAAAACTGCGGCTGAGAGTTAAAATTCACGTACCGGTTTTACATGTATTCTAACGTTTAATATGCTAATGATTATAGAGTTACATTCATTCATTCATTCGTAAATTTATATAGCGCCACTTCATATCTTCTGGCATATCTCTACTGGTTTAGGTCGAATTGGTAGGCGTTTGTTTTCTAAATATTTACACTAATTATTTTATTATGAGCATATTTCGGTGAATTACTGATGATTATATAATAATTTAATGTTTTACTCTGGGCCATCAGCAACCAGCTGCATAGCAAGCTGTTCTGTTTGGTAATATTACAAACTATAACCTATTTATGGGAAAAGTGTGAGCAAGATTTAAAGATGAGAGCAATAAAATTGTTACGAGTTGTTCCGAAGTTGTTGTTCGTTGCTGCTTCTGCTCATAGTCAGATGTTTCCTGAAGAATTGTTTTCGAAAACAGAGTTTCAGTAAAATCCAACTGTAGTCCTAATATCAGCACATCCGATTATTATGTTACTATTCCTCTTTCAATTCCCGACAGAGTATGTCTCAGTAGAGTGATAAAAAATTACACAGCACTCGGGAACTTTACGAAAAGCTTTTGCATAATCATCATCATTATTATCATCATTATTATCATCATCATCGTTATCATCATCGTCATTATCATCATCATCATCATTATCATTTATAAAATTGCACGCTTCTGGAAACTTGAATGAAACTTAGCATATTCTTGCTGCACAAGTGCAAGATTTGGCTTATTCGTGTTTCAAAGCTGTCCCGGATTTAGGTAGACATCATTGAGTTATCCATTTACTTCTTTAGGCCTCATTGAATGTATTAGGTAGAAGGAAGTGTTCAGCAAACATGAACTTGCAACATGAACAATTTCTCATTTTCTACGAAGAGACCTAACCAGCCTTTTTTTAAATTTCTTACCACGCATTTGTGTTAACCATTGTGAAACATTACTTTTCTTTTAAACAATAGCCTACTACTTAATTGCGAATGTTATATTCCTTTAAGGGCGTCTAGACATCGCTTTCATCATCTTCCTCTTCAACAGTGTACATATCAAATTTTCTAATTCAAATAAGGTTAACGTTTATACAGAGAAACGTTGCTAGGCAGCAGTCGCTTAGCAACAGTCGCTAAGAGTTAATCAAAACTTCGTCTCATTTTCTACCGATAGATTTTTGTTGTACGTCTTCTTAGAATTTATTCGTGTCATACTTTTTGTAACCGAGTTCGTAACGTAGTGAAGGTACGATGATGTGGCCTACTTATTAACTGTACTTAATAAGAATGATGAACGTAATGACAGATAAATTACGACGATAGCCTAACTTTTAGGAAAACGTAAAGCTAACGTTGAATAAAATGAATTACTCAAATTGTTCTGGATGGAAAGCTGCGGCTGAGAGTTAAAATTCACGTACCGGTTTTACATATATTCTAACGTTTAATATGTAAATGATTATAGAGTTACATGCTTCTGGCATATCTCAAATGGTTTAGGTCGAATTCGTAGGCGTTTGTTTTCGAAATATTTACACTAATTATTTTATTATGAGCATGTTTCGGTGAATTACTGATGATTATATAATAATTTAATGTTTTACTCTGGGCCATCAATCATCAAGCAGCTGCATAGCAAGCTGTTCTGTTTGGTAATATTACAAACTATAACCTATTTATGGGAGAAGTGTGAGCAAGATTTAAAGATGAGAGCAATAAAATTGTTACGAGTTGTTCCGAAGTTGTTGTTCGTTGCTGCTTCTGCTCATAGTCAGATGTTTCCTGAAGAATTGTTTTCGAAAACAGAGTTTCAGTAAAATCCAACTGTAGTCCTAATATCAGCACATCCGATTATTATGTTACTATTCCTCTTTCAATTCCCGACAGAGTATGTCTCAGTAGAGTGATAAAAAATTACACAGCACTCGGGAACTTTACCAAAAGCTTTTGCATAATCATCATCATTATTATCATCATTATTATCATCATCATCGTTATCATCATCATCATTATCATCATCATCATCATTATCATCATCATCATCATCATCATCATCACTATCATCATCATCATCACTATCATCATCATCATCCTTATAATCCGTTCAGAACGCCAGCCATTGACTCAAGACCTATCTGTTTAGCCGTGGCTGGGCTGGGAGCGCCTCTGAGTAGGTCTCTTGAAGAAGCGCTATATAAATTTCTAGAATGAATGAATGACGTCGATGTGTGTGAATAAGTTATCACCATTTTCTTCAGACATTTATCAAGTCCAGTGCCTCCTTCCAATGATAGTCCAAATATTGTTATGTCCTCAATTATATTGTCGATCCAACGCAGCCTTGCACTGTCTCTGTTTTTCTTTCCCTCGAGCCTTGCATGTTGTGCAATGTGTGCTGGGATTCGACCAGCTGGTATTGTTTCCACATACTGAAAGAATTAATTAGCTAAAAAAAACTCGATTTTGCTCATGGGCATGGTAAGTTGAGGCGAAGATCTTCGGTGAAAACCAAACAAGGAAAAATCAAAGACTGCTTTAAACATTGATGTTTGATTTAGTATTATTTAAAGCATGCTTAACTAGACTGAACTAAGTTCAGTGGGCCCATACAGAATATAAAAATATAGGCTGGAGTTTTTTTTATCTGGTCATATGTATATTATAATGGACTAAATATGGATGAACGTATGGCACTTGATCTTCAAATAAACATAATAATTATATTTTTGTGTTGATGTAGGCCCCTACATATCGATATACTGCGAGGTCACGCTTACAAGGCTTCTCTACTCGCACCACTTGCTATCTAAAGCTCCGATAGTTACGCTAAAGCAGGGAGGGATTCGCCTATTAAAAGGGTCTATGTATAACCTGGGTCTGGCGAGAGAACATCTCGGAATCTTTGGTTATTACTGGCTTGAGGGAGGATCTCCCGTTCCGAGATATGGACGGATACGCTTGAAATCTGAAATCTTGCTGCCGTCTCCTGCTACTGATTCCTCGCAATCGCAGTTCCAGATATATCTACAAAAGACACCCAAGGAAGATCGGAAGGACCAATGAAACAATTCCCCACGGGCCGGTGATTCAGAGATATATAAGATATATATACATGTGATGTTAGAAAAACTTGTTGATTGTATAGGTATGAAGACATAATTATGTAAACCACGTGAAATTTTCTCGTTTCTGGATATTTTTGACTACTCGCCTACAATTATCACCGCATGCATGGAAGCCGCCATGTTTTGGTAGCGACTAATAACGAACAGTCCGGAATTTCCACGTACTTCTGTACGCCTTAAGAATTAGACAATAATGATCCATGCAACACATTACCGGTTGCTAACTATATCATGGTTGTAGCATATCTCGGGCACTATATACTTGGAAGATGTGAACTTTGTATCACCGGTTACCAATGAACTCACCATTCTTCGAACAGAAAACGAGCCTCAGAAACGCTCATAAGTAAGTAAGTAAGTAAGTAAGTAAGTAAGTAAGTAAGTAAGTAAGTAAGTAAGTAAGTAAGTAAGTAAGACTTAGTATTTTCTTTATTTAAATTATATTTTTTCTTTACTTACTTATATACGTGTGTTGACAGGCCCTAAATATCGATATAGTAGCAAACGTATGTGGTACTGCGGTCTATAAGAGAATAACATCGGAAAATAATAGGGAAGTGGCTCAAATTGCTGCCTGCAGCAACACAAGGCATACAAAGTAGGCCTACAAGCGCACCAACATGGAACAACATTCTGCAGTCAATTTAATCAATTTCCGCTTTCGCTTTCATTTTATATTAACATACACTCTTTTTACTTGAATGCGCATAAGCCTATGATATACATATATAATTCAAATAGTGACCTGTGTGCTGATTATATATGTATATATATATATATATGTATATATATATATATATATATATATATATGCCTCTGCACATATATGTATATATACTGGATTATTTCTGTATTTGAACTGTACGTAATTACAGATGATTGAAGACAGCTGCCTTTTTATGCATATATGCCTATATACATGATTACAAGTATATATAGACACATATATATACGTAGGCCCTATCCATAGCACATACACGTATGCACATATACGAATAAACAGAATATATATGTATATATATACACACATATATTATATATATATATATATATATATATTGAGCAGTCCCAATCCGACTTATATATATATGATTCGGAATGGGGCGTCGTGTACGCAATTACGTATGACCGAAGACTGTTTTGTGGCGCCATCCAGCGGCCGTTCGCCTTGTTGTCTGCCATCCAACCTTGCGAGACATAGACGGGGCAGGCAGTCACAAATTGAAACAGACAGAAGGAAACATAGGCAGAGACAAAAACAGAGATCGAGGCGGAGAAATAGACAGACGAATGAGACGACGACGAGTGAAATGGAGGCAGAGATAAGGACGGTTTGGAGACGCACAAATATATATATATATATATATATATATATATATATATATACATACATACATACATACACATATATATATGTAGAGAGAGAGAGAGAGAGAGAGAGAGAGAGAGAGAGAGAGAGAGAGAGAGAGAGAGAGAGAGAGAGAGAGAGAGAGAGAGAGAGAGAGAGAGAAGAGACAGAGACAGAGACAGAGACAGAGACAGAGACAGACAGAGACAGACAGAGACAGACAGAGACAGACAGACAGACAGACAGACAGACAGACAGATAGACAGACCCACAGACAGAGACAGAGACAGACAGACAGACAGACAGAGAAAGAGAGAGAGAGACGCATACAGTATGTAGACAAAGAGCTGCACACACAGACAGAAAGAGATAGACAGATACAGAATATGGAGAGAGAGAGAGAGAGAGAATGAGAAAGAGAGACAGAAGGATAGAGACAGAAAGAGACAGACAGACAGAGAGATGGACACACAGAAAGAGAAAGAGAGACAGACAGACATAAAGAGAGAAAGAGAGACAGCAAGAGACAGCAAGATAGACGGACAGACAGACAGAAAAAGGAGACAGACAGACAGAAAGTGAGAGAGGAGGTAGTAATAGAGGTGAATACCGCGTTTGGCCAAGTGCGTTGGCGCTTTTTATCGACAAGTGCACGCTGCGCCGAGTAAAGAGCCTTCGATGAGCAACTGGTAAATCCTACCGGATCCCGTAAGGGTCCTTCAACGGAACTTGATCAGACAACGCAAACTCCATCAGGCAATCACTGCAATCAGAAGCCACAGCGCTTTGATTGCTATCCATCTTCTGTGGAATTATAAACTGATACTCCATTCTCCTGCTAATCTTACTTCAGGAACTGCGATTGGCGGAAAATGGATGACATCCCAAAAGCATAATCCATTCAGTGCAATGGGTCGTGGATTTTGAAGGCGGTCTGCTTAAAAGAGACCATCAACTGATGCCTTTTGCGTTATAATAATTGCGCTATGGAAGTTTCTAGATTAGATTAGCTAAGATTAGATGAGATATAAATGAGATTTGAATTAGATTAGGTGAGATCTAGATGAGATTTACATGAGATTAGGTGAGATTTAGATTAGATTTAGATTAGATTAGTTGAGATTTAGATGAGATTCGGTGAGATTTAAATGAGATTTGAATTAGATTAGGTGAGATCTAGATGAGATTTACATGAGATTAGGTGAGATTTAGATTAGATTTCAATGAGATTATGTGAGATTTAGATTAGATTTAGATTAGATTAGTTGAGATTTAGATGAGATTTAGATGAGATTCGGTGAGATTTAGATGAGATTTAGATTAGATGAGATGAGATTTAGATGAGGTTTAGATTAGATGAGATTTAGATGAGATTTTATTAGATTAGGGGAGATTTAGATGAGATTTAGATTAGATGAGATTTAGATTAGATTTTATTAGATTAGGGGAGATTTAGATGAGATTTAGATTAGATGAGATTTAGATTAGATTTGATGAGGTTTAATAATAATTATAATCTTCTTTATTAATTCAAACTGACAAGTATACATTGAAACATGACAGTGCAATCAAGATCTTAATTAAGCACACGGTTTTGGCAGCCATGCAAGACGCCGCCCTACAGGGGGTTACGGGTATCGAACCGCTAATCTAATGCTCTCCTAGCACTGAGTGATACCATTACTCTATCCCTATTTAGGTGAGATTTGGATTAGATTCCTTCGGGTTTTCAGAAGCAGTTCTTTGAACGCATCCTCGAATGCAACGCCGACGGTCTCTTCAAAAGTCAACGGTGTCTCTCTGTTGATCCGCCAAGTAGATTCTGCTTTGGCGCTCCATCATCATCCTCATCGTCGTCGCCTGCATCATTGTCATCGTGGAATTCATTGTCTTCATTGTCGTTGTCATAATCATCGTCGTCGTCGCAATGCTAATCGTCTCCGACAACACCATATCGTCGTCGTCATAGTCATTATCGTCATCATCATCGTCACGATTATCTTCACAATCATCATTGTCGTTGTCATCGTCATCATCATCATCATCAACTCGCCTTGTCTTCAATAATGAAAGTAAAGCCATGAAATTACTCGATTACTTATTAGTGCATATTATTTAGCGCATTTTAGGGACTTTTGACGTTGCTGATCCTAGTAAACCATCCGATGACCAACGTCCGTCTCTGATCCGCTTCTAGGATTTGAAACTTACTGGAAAATCAGAAAATGTTCTGTCCTTTTATTCTAATATTGTCCAGTGACAATTTTGCTATAACAGTTTTCCGGTGGCACAGTCCTTGGTTACTTTCACACATCCAGGGGCGTAACCTTAGCCTAAAAAGTGGGGGGGTACCAATACCTTTGGTCTAAAAAGTGGAGGGTACCAATTTCTTCTCCACTTTCGTTTTTCGCATGATAACCATTTTGAACATATTCTCTGCCAGTATTCTCATTAATTTTGGCTCTCGATTTGCCTGTGTATCTAAGTACTTTCGTACTTTTGGCGGAGATTCGTTCTCTGGGAAGGCACAATAATAAAATATTGATTGGCATTGTTTAAAAAGTGGGGGGGGGGTACAGTGCCCCCAGTCCAAATAGTGGGGGGTACGGGTACCTCGCACCCCCCCCCACAAATACGCCTATGCACACATCCATACATTTATACCTACATCACAGTACTCTGATGTAATGTAACGTAAATCTCCAAAATTTCTCAGTGCCACACACGTCGGGGAGACCAGCCTATAAACCGGCGCTATATCGAATTAAGTCCGTAATAATAATAGTATAATATTTCTGCCCATTGCATTCTATACGTTGGGGCCATTCAACGCTGCCGGGGTCGATTTCATCCGCGAGGTCAGTACCTTTCGGCCGCTTCTGGGGAGCCGCGAGAGGGCAACTTTCTTTTCCAGCGCCTTTCCATCTGTATTCAACGCTATAATGCCATCGCATTTCGTGATACTTTCAATGACTTAACGGAGGACGAGGCCTGATATCCTGGAAATAACATATTAACAGATTGATATCTAAGTCCCCGAGGGAACATAATTGTTATGTACTTTGGGACATAAAAAAATAATAATATTCGTTTATTAAATTCAAACTGACAAGAGTGCAGTAGGATTACATGATATAGGCCTAGTAGTAACAGATGATAACAAGTTTAACAGTAGTCGAATTTAACTGTATGGCAGCCTGCAAGGCGCCCATCTGTCCTACTGCTCAGTTTACAGTCGCCCTCTAGGAAGTGTAGGGAGTGAAAAGGTGGAGTCAACCTTTATGGTGCTAGTGGGTATTGAACCCGCGTCCTGCTGATCTTCGTGCCAGCGTGCTCCGCTACCAGGTCAGTATCCGGAGAGGTCAAGCCGAGGAGACAGGATGATGCTACGGTGGAAATCTTTCATGATGGTGGCCGTGTGGTGGCGCAGGAATAGAATCAGGATAGGATAGATTGAAGAATTCGGTTTTCAGTCTCTCATGAAGAGGCGCTATATAAATCTACCATTACATTCATAATTACATAGCGCCCATCGTTGTATTACCATCAATATGGATGTCCTTTAGCGATCCGTTCAAGGAACCGTCGGCTGACAGTGTTGTGCAACGATTTTTACCCCGTTTTGTACACAACCCCTACCCTCGCCTCAAATATAACGACATCCTTATTGTATCAGGTGTTGTTTTCCCACCGGAGCTACATAGGGAGGGGCTCTGAAATCGATAACGCTCGGACGACGTACCCACAGCGAATGCGGAATATATAGTGACCAGGAAATTTATAAATACATACTGCGCCGCAAAAACAGGACGATATCTTTATTTTATTAGAGCGCGCATATTGCATCGATGTAACTTTAAGCATGAAATTAATAAAACGCATTGTACTTTTCAGTACGTGACTTTATGTCGATGTGATGTCGCTTTATGTGTGTGTGTCATGACTGAGTATGACGCGGCGACAGGGCGCCTGTCCGATGAGTCAACGAATCGAAGTTCCGACTCTACTAAGTGGAACGCGTGTGATGACCTTGGATGACTTTGCTCCTTGGAACTGACTCGCCTATCTTGTGTAGCCTACAGCGATAAATCGCTCCATCCGTCATTCAGAACGGATGGATTCGTCCCATGCGGGCTGAGAATCTACGAAATTGGTATAAGTGCATTCCTTACGTCCGTCCAACAACGGGATATGGGAAGCTACTACCATTTATTACAATTCCATGCTGTTCGGTTTGGAACGCCGCATACACTGCAGGTTCAGGAAGTATAAAATCGTTTGCCAAGAACCCCATTCGTAATCGTTATCCTAATCGTAAACTCCGAAATTCTAAAGCGCTACTCTAACGATAAGCGCAGGGCAGCAGCTAATTCACGTGCGCTGCGTTTAATCAGAACGATTGTCCAGAGATTGTCAAGGGAAGATCTGAGTTCAGTTAAAAGAGAGACCAGAGAGGAGGTTGAGGAGCTGCCAAGGCGGGTTTGTGTTGAGGATGAGAAAGCTTGGAAATTGGTGGAGGACTGGATGCATAATGCATTAGGGTAGGAAGTTCTTGAAGAGGCGAGCTTCATTTTGGAGTGGAAAGCGACAAGGAAGTAAAGTAAGCGAAGTTTTAAATGAGCTCACCTCATCTTTCCTGGTTTCGACAACCGAAGAACTCCGTGATTATTTAACTGATGCATTGATCAGAAAATGTTGATGTTGAAAATTAAAGCTTTCTGAACGCAAAAACAAGACTGCAATTTCTTTCGTATTCAAAAGACTTTAACGAGTTTGTTGAAATTAATTGAAATCTCCAAGGACTATCCTCTGAACCATACAGCAAGCGGAACTTTCAGAACGCGGCCTAATGAGAGTATATATAAATTCCCTATATATAGAGAATACAAGTCTGATCGATAGAGGCGCTGGCGGTTTACGGATGATGACGCTTGTGGCGCTCGTAGCGGCGGCGGCAGGAAACTGTGCTATTTTGAGCACGTGACCGAAAAAGAAATGCCTCAGAGAAAAGAAGCTACGGCAACACGTACGAACGCAGGCACAATCGCAGCGTAACATACATGGCAGCTTAAAACGAATTGAATGCAAAGCACGATGCGGCTCTAAAAGAACGATGCACGATTGTTCGTATATTTTTCGATCTCACCAAATAGGAAGCAAAGAGCTAAGAGCAGACGTTAAGCTAATCTCTGGAAGCGCAGACGTCGTTGTGAGGCCATCAAGAAAGCATTATGTCGCATAATATGGAAAACTCTTGACTTCAGAACGGTCGTCTTAAATAGACCTACCTACTTTAACCGGCCGTGGAATGTTGGGGCTTTTCCACATTTTAGGCAAATCATAGATTTTCGCATTGTCAGAACAGACAGACCGGAATTGGTTTGGTCCAGTTCCAACTGACAACACTTCTTAATTTGTTGAGAAGAGTGGCGGTGAATCTCCTAGACATACATGTATGGGCAGAGAAAACTATGACGTGTTGGAGCACTGAAAAATATGGAGTACTTGAGGCTCTATTCTCGCTATTACTAATTTGTGCAACATTTGACCTTGCTAACGTTGCCATTGACCAGTCTAATCTAATCCAATTTGATTTAAATTATCTAATCTAATCTAATCTAATGACTTCTATTGAGCCGCTATTACAATGTCCAAGACATAAATCTTTGGTCATTTCCAGTAAGATCGCAATAAAAAAATCACAGTCCAACGGAGAAGCGGGTAAAAAAATCAGAAATCGATTCATGGTTCCTAAAATGGCATTCATGTGATATAAAGACGCAGTAAATACTTGCTTGTTACAGGCAAAGGGTTCTTGGGGCTTTTCCATATTTTAGTCGAATCGTAGATCCTCACCAACAGATCTCGCTCAATGTTTACTACGAGTGCCATCGTATCGTATCGTATCTAGTTATTTATAAGGCGCCTCTAGCAGGTATAAACTATTCAGAGGCGCCCTCAGTGCAGTTGCCCCGTGGAAACAGAAACGCCTTGAGCGAGCGAGAATAATGCCGGGAAGATTCCCGTCATGAGTTCAAACACGTAAAGGCCATCTATGTTGTTTCACGCTGTTACGATGTGTTGCTACTAGAAGCCACAAAGAAGACCTTCAGGTCTCCTAATGGGCGACACAGCAAGGATTGTTTCTAGTTTCAGCGTCTCCTATTTAAAGCAGTTTTCCAATTCTGATTCGACGTGATTATCACAATGCATAAGTTCATAATTAGATTATCGTAATCGTAATCTCGAAGTTTCTACACGTTACTTAAAACTAAAACGCAGAGCACCAGCTTATTCACGAGCGCTGTGTAGTATCAGAGCGGTTACCCGATATGCAAAGTGGATGTCTAAGCATGGAGAATGGAACAACCTCACATAGATCGTTGACACGTTTACCATCAGCTGAGTTCGTCCCAAAAAGAGAAGA
This sequence comes from Allolobophora icterica, assembly GCA_963556255.1. Taxonomy (NCBI): domain Eukaryota; kingdom Metazoa; phylum Annelida; class Clitellata; order Crassiclitellata; family Lumbricidae; genus Allolobophora; species Allolobophora icterica. The sequence continues at coordinate 20,362,338 of OY744615.1, read as the reverse complement.
AGATTGGTCGCCTGCTACATAATTAGAATGTCCTACTGTATATCTTGATAAGCTTACAGTTAATGTCGATGCCACGTGAACCGAAGAGCCTTGTCAACCAGCTGTTTGCAATTGTCTTTTCGTGTTTGAACTTTGACAGAGCGATGTTAAAACCCTGCAGAAGAACTATGGACATGATGGATTGCTCACGAGAGTCCGTAAAACCTGGGCTACAACATTAACCAAAAATCCTCAACAAATGCAATCGCTCATGCTGGGAAACGACATGGTGTTCTTTTTAAAATTTCAGATTCATTCATTCATTCCGGATATTTCTATAGCGCCTCTTGAAGTCAACTACTACTCAGAGGCGCTCCCGACTACAGCATTAGATGCTGTGCCGGAATTTTCACGCCGAAGCGCCACGAGCAATTGCGAGTGAAGGACTTGCCCAAGGTCCGTACGCAGCGGCTAGAGTGGGATTCGAACCTGCAACCCTCCGGTCACAAGGCGCCGAACTAACCAATGAGCCACCACGCCCCACAGATGTCCACACAACAGTTGTCGCACATACATCTCCTTGATTTATTTGCTCATTTCTGCACAGGTTTATTCACGAGATGACTTCTTCGTTAAACACTAATTTACGAATCCGAAAAATATTTCCAGTTGAAACAAGAAATTATTTTAAGACAAAAAGGGATTGAAACCCTTAAACTCTCATCAGTTGAGCATTTTCCTTAAAGTAATATCATATAAATCTTGAAGCTTTTGTCATCGAGTTTTAAGGATCGTCAGCCCACAGTGGTCGACCTCTGAGTCTTCGCGCGACTTATTTTTGTTAAATAACTTTCCCGATAATTCAGAGTCGAATATAGGAGTTACTGGAGGTCTGAAAATCTTATCTAAGGAATCTGAAGCTGTGAAGCATCAGCGCCTGGCTGAATACCAGTCTCCTCCCTTTCAAGGCATGCATACGGCCGATCGCCCGCATGAAAAGGAGACATGGACGCTAATCAAGGACTTGGAGGCGAAGTTCTTTGCTCTTCAACAGTGGAGCCTGAGGAGAATTCTGCGCCTTCCCTACACCTCTCATGTCACCAACGTAAGTAAGCAAGTAATCTTTGATCATTACTAGATAAACGCTCATACTTTACAAAAGCAATGCATACAGTGGCGACAAGTAGAGCAATGGCACAATAGCAAAATATCAGTAGAACAATGTCACAATATCAGTAGAACAATGTCAAAAATCTGTAGAACAATGTCACAACATCAGTAGAACAACAGCACAATATCAGTAAAATAAAGAAGGCAATTTATAAACAGTTTTAGAATGTCTGATTATATACAGTTCAACCTATAGCTATGATCTGAAGAACACGAACTTTACAAGTTAAATCTTTAAACAAGCATTAAAACTAGCATTATCGTAATTTTTATAGTTGAGCGACTGATGAAGGATTCCTTATGCAGCAGTGTATGAAAGTATGGTAATTCATGCCCCTTTTTCGGAAGTTGAATTTATGAAGGTGCTTTGTGGGCAGTGATTGTTGAAGACAGTGATTGGGTGACTGGGTGCTGTTAAAGAACATCTATAGTTCAATTTTCTCCCAAATCTTCCCCAACGTTAGACTATAATCGCTCAAGAGGTTGCTGCGCCCAGCCCTGCACAAAAACGATTCAATTCTTCGACCCAAAACCGTTGACTGGAAGTCCCCTCAGAACGGAAGAACTTAAGTCAGCCGGGAAACTACAAGGACTTGGAAAATATTCGTTAGTTTAGTGTAAAGCATTCCTTGAGATCGGAGGACTTTTAGGCGTTGACTGCATGGGTGTTTGGAGGCCTCTCGACGCACGACTCACAATCTGAGATGATACAACTAAGGATGCTAAGACTGGTTGGACACGTGATAGAGATGCATGAGCTATGATTTTCCAAGATATTGAAAGAGATCAACTGATCGCCCGCATCACCCATAGACGCGCACTCTATTCAGTCTTACCAGTGATCGCTCTATTTCGGACAATAGGGGGACCCGTAGAGTAATGGATAACACACTGGCGTGAAGAGCTGAAGGTACCAAGATCGAACCCCGTAGACACCCGTAATGAAAAATTATGCCTTCCACTCGCTATGTGGCGGCGGTGGTTAAATGAATAGTAGGCCGTGATTTGACGCCGTTTGATGGCTGCCGCATAAGCAGTTATATTCGACTCCTGTAAAACTGTTATCATGTGCTTCTACTTAATACATGTATGTAAGACGCCCTGTGTATGTTCATTGTACTGCGCAGCGCGTTTGCAGGCGCTTAATTAAAGAAAGAGATTATTAGATTATTATTATTATTATACACATCCTGTGGACGAACAGAAACGGCTGGTAGCATTGTAGTGGAGACGGCAAGGATCCATAGGAGAGGGTACGCCACCGATGATGACCAACTGTGTGAAATGTTCAAGAGTGGTGTCAAGGCTCGAGAGGAAGGATTTCATTTTCCCAGGAGTTTCGACTCATTGAGTGATACCATCTTTGGCTCACTGATTACAAAACGGGCAGTACATTAGATCTTATGTCGACAACCTACTTGTGTAATAACTCGTAGATTCGCTCCCATCGCGTCACGTATATTAGAGAGACACGCGGAATTACACATACGTATAGCAGGAAGCACAGCTAGAGCCGGCGGAACGGATGCAAACGGAATGAGAAAAACAAAGGCATCGGACAACCAAGCGAGAAAGCCTACAACACAAACAGACTTCTACATACGGTAAATCCGCGGTGAGGGCAGCGATGCGCATCAAATGAACTCCCTGTGGTAGCATCAACGATACATAACAGAAACAGAGGCAGCGTCAGAAGCAGGAGGACAAGGAGGAAGAGCAGGAGGAGGCAAACAGGCAGACGGCACCTAGACACACTGAAAGACAGACAGAAAGAGACAGAGGTTATATCTGGGGAAATGGGGCAGATCAACTGTATAATCACAGTCGCAGAAGAACATTTAGTCGAAGCCACGTGCAATGTTGCGCAAATTCCCTTATTTGTTCCTACACGTATATATATGTTCATTATTTTCTTTCGTTCTTCATTTCTCCCTTACTTACTTTTTAAGTTAATTCATTTTGCGTTTTCTTTATTCCTGTCTCTCCTTTTTCCGTCCTTCTTTCTTTCCTCGGTATTATATGTTTCTTTTCTTACTTCCTTCTTTATTTCCGTCTTTCCCTTCTTCGTTTCTTTCCAAATGCTCTTTCTGGTTTCCATTCCTCTTTCCTCTGTTACTTCGTTCTATGTTTTGTTCCTTCCTGTCTTCTTTCCATTAA
>OY744615.1:20351532-20354032 GCA_963556255.1 Allolobophora icterica | reverse complement strand
ATGGATGGATGGATGGATGGATGGATGGATGGATGGATGGATGGATGGATGGATGGATGGATGGATGGATGGATGGATGGATGGATGGATGGATGGATGGATGGATGGATGGATGGATGGATGGATGGATGGATGGATGGATGGATGGATGGATGGATGGATGGATGGATGGATGGATGGATGGATGGATGGATAGATAGATAGATAGATAGATAGATAGATAGATAGATAGATAGATAAATAGATAGATAGATAGATAGATAGATAGATAGATAGATAGATAGATAGATAGATAGATAGATAGATAGATAGATAGATAGAGAGACAGACAGACAGACAGATAGATAAACAGATAGATAGATTAACAGATAGATAGATGCAAAGAAAGGTTGACGCCATGCATTACATACCCGTTCCATCATCCAGTCGGGGCGCACATGCTTCTACAGCGCAATGCTTGTCTATCACACGAGCCTTGAGAAATCGTCTCGTACCTGAAGGACTTGTCCCGATAACACGATAGGGTCGCTGACTGACGTGCCATCGAGCCGTTCTAATTAAAACATGTCCGACGCCGAGATGTTTGCTCCGCAGCCTCCTCCGACATCTGCCAGACGTTGATCCGCGCGTTTGATTTAGCACGCACCTATATATGGTTAGGGATCTCGTGCTACGTCGTCGTAGATTTACAGGACGCTAGTAAGGCTCCTCCGTTGCTTCTTGTTTTCAATTTAGCCGAGGCTAATAATGCGCCGACGAAACCCTGCTTTACAGCTAGCAAATGCTAATCATATTTCTCGGAAGCCTTTTTGCGAATAGCTTATGCTAATCGAGTTTCTAGGGAACCCTGATTCACGTTTAGTAGATGCCGAGAACTTCGCGATGGAACCATATTGTGCCCATTTGGTATAATGTAGATCATGATCTTATGGAGTTTTTTTTCTTGTTTGATATTCCTTAAACATTGCTGGAATTATTATTGGTAAATCTAAAACAGTATTGCGCTGGTATCTTATTAGCAGTTCAATTCAGTAAGTAAGCCTACTAAGATTAAATCTGAAAGAGGCATTTTGGAAGATTTATCAGTTGTTCCAGCTACACTTCATTTTTCGTTTAGCCGTAGAGTAATAGTATTTTAAATCAACGTCGCTATTAATAAGTTAAAACATTCGCTGTGTCAACTCCGCTCTTCTTTTCACTTTTATCTTCGCTTCTGCTTTCCTCTCACTTATATAATCTGTACTTTTTCGTTAATCTACCTCTACTTACTAATTTACCTATGGCAGTGCAGGACTGTCAATTCACAAGAACACAGTCCGAAAACTCTTCAAATATTTCTTCTTTCTGTTCAACACACAAATCTATATGACAAACGTGCACTCTACACTCTACACTCTTCAAACATCAAATCCGACTGCATCGGCTAATTTCTGCGCGCCACGCGTGCAATGCGTATACAACTACCAGTACAAACAGCTAACTTTAATGCAATTCCGAATACTCAACACCAGGTCCTGTTAAGCCGAGCGCAAGGATTGCCGCATTACACACACACACACACACACACACACACACACACACACACACACACACACACACACACACACACACACACACACACACACACACTCTCTTCTATATACTGTATATTATATATTATATATATACAACACTGCTGTCAATCAAACGTCCAGACGCGAATGTTAATTAAAAACTAATCAACTTTAATCAATTTCAATGCTTTTTTGACGAAAGCGCGTTCTTCACACGAAGTCTGTCGATTAATCTGATTTCCATTTGAAAGACAGCACCAATATTATTGCAAAGCTATTTTCAATTTGTTGTTGAATTTACGTCTAGAATTACATAACGGGCGACGACTCTCTCTCTCTCTCTCTCTCTCTCCTCTCTCTCTCTCTCTCTCTCTCTCTCTCACTCTCTCTCTCTCTCTCTCTCTCTCTCCTCTCTCTCTCTCTCTCTCTCTCTCTCTCTTCTCTGTCTCTCTCTCTGTCTCTCTCTCTGTCTCTCTCTGTCTGTCTGTCTGTCCGTCTGTCTCCCTCTCTCTCTCTCTCTCTCTCTCTCATCTCTCTCTTCTCTCTCTGTCTCTCTCTCTGTCTCTCTCTCTGTCTCTCTCTCTGTCTCTCTCTGTCTGTCTGTCTGTCCGTCTGTCTCCCTCTCTCTCTCTCTCTCTGTCTCTCTCTCTCTCTCTCTCTCTTCTCTCTCTCTCTCTGTCTCTCTCTCTCTGTCTCTCTCTCTGTCTCTCTCTCTCTCTCTCTTCCTTGGAGCAGAGTTCTAACTGGAATCGCCAGAGCGTAAGCGTTAGAAGCAATGTCGCCTGTGCTCATCTGCACTCAAATGTAGACACACACACACACACACACACACACACACACACACACACACACACACACACACACATTCTGTTATAACCAACAAGTATACGCATAAGAAGATATATACATATAGTAAATGCCTTTTTTTCTTTTTCCGATATTCTTCC
>OY744615.1:20341814-20351332 GCA_963556255.1 Allolobophora icterica | reverse complement strand
ACGCATAAGAAGATATATACATAGTTAACGCCGTTTTTCTTTTTCCAATATTCTTCCTCATCAGTAGAGTTCCAACCTGTGGTTCTGTTCATCGATAGGACTTCGTCGAATATTCTTCTTCTTCCTCTTCCTCTTCCTCCTCTTCCTCTTCTTATTCTTGTTCTTCTCCTCCTTCTTCCTCTTCTTCCTTCTCCTCCTGCTCCTTCTTCATCTTCTTCTTCTTCATCATCATCGTCATCTTCATCGTCATCTTCATTTTCATCTTCTTGATCTTCACCTTCATCTTCTTCATCTTCTTCATTTCTTCATCATCGTCATCTAGTTCCTCCTCCTCTTCTGCTCTCTTCCGTCGGCTGTGTGCCGACGATGAGGTTTGTACAAGATGGTTCCATTCTTTTCTGTCTCTAGTTGTATCCAGAGCCGTTCTCATGTCCACGTCTTCTTCTTTAAGATCTTATATCACGTTTTCCATCCATGTCTTTGTTTGTCTTCCTCGACTCCGTGTTCCCTCCACGTGCCAATGTAATGCCCTTGCTGGTAATCTCTTGTCGTCCATTCTTGTTACTTACCCAAACCATGTCAGTCTTCTTTTTTCTAATCTTGTCTACCAGTGTTTCTCTCTGTCCAACTCCTTCCGGATTTCCTCATTACGAATCCTATCTCTTCTGGTCTTCCCTGATATTCTTCTTAGCCATCCCATTTCCGTCACGAGAATCTTTCTTTCGTCCTCCTTCCGTAATCACCAACACTCAGATCCATGTAGAATATTCACCAGGATTTAATTTAAAAATCAAATATAGCCTGAGAGAAGAGGTACGCATCAAACGGTAATGCGCCGATCAATGTTGGTTAGTTAAACCGTCGCTGTGTCATAACAAAGATGATTAGCGTCGCCCACTCCCGATCAATGTTGATTTCTCAGTTCTTATTTATATCTGATTATTTAACTATAGACCGAATTAGGAATTGCGTGTGTGTTTGAGACATTAAATAAAAGTATAAGTTCTTCCCGGTATTAAATTCCTATAATATCTTCTTATCTATGGTTGTGAGTATCTTAAAAGGCGCATTTTTACAAATAGTCAGATACATACATACATGCATACATACTGCATACATACATACATACATACATACATACATACATACATACATACATGCATACATACATACTACACACACATACATACATGCATATACACACATACATACATACCTTCATACGTACATACATACATACGCACATACATACATACATACGCACATACATACACACATATACATACATACATATAAAAAAAATACATACATACATACATACATATACACACATACATACATACCTTCATACATACATACATACATACATACATACATACACACAAACATACATGCATGCATACATACATATACACACATACATACATACCTTCATACATACATATATACATACATACATAGTATTACATACATACATACATGCATACATACATACATGGTTGTAGACTGTTGCTCAACCTTCCTAGCGATTGTCATCCTAATGAGAACTGACCTTTCCATTCTACTCTTATAGGTCGGTGCTTTCTTGCGGTCTTCCCCCTCCCCCTCTCTCCTCCATTCAGAAACAGTCACAATTGATGGCAGTAGCTGATGGGAAACGTGGACAGATTTTGTCCTAAGTTCAACGCCAGAGACAAAAACCTGCTTTGTCTTGCGGTTCCATTTAGAAGGCTAAAATAGTTCCTTTAGTATCTGTTAGAATTATGGATAACATTATACACAATTGGAGGTTCCTGATAGCTAAAGCCAGTGGTTAACGTGCGTTAGGACCCTACTGTCAACAGACAGGTATGTATGTATTAAAAGACCCACCTGGGCAGACACATATTTTTAGATTTTGGTTCCATTTCCACGCCTGGCCAACTCAGCTATAATGAGTAGGCCTACATTGATCGTATAATGTCGGTGGGATGAAGAGACGGTGGAGATGACTGGTTCTCGCTCTCGTATGCCGGGGCTAAGAAAATGAAGTCGCTGGCATTTCGTATCATGGCTGCCTCTCGGTATTAGCTTAATGGAATGCTCTTCTTCTACTTCATAATCATCTTCTTTATCTTCTTCTTCTTCTTCATCATCATCTTCTTCTTCTTCTTCATCTTCTTCATCTTCTTCTTTTTCTTCATCTTCTTCTTTTTCTTCTTCTTCTTCTTCTTCTTCCTCAACATCGTCTTCTTCTTCTTCTTCTTCTTCTTCTTCTTCTTCTTCTTCTTCTTCTTCTTCTTCTTCTTCTATAGCAATTTAAACCACGGTTAAGCTAGACTGCTAGAGTGAACTCTCTTAAGCTAACTACAGAACATCACTTCCGATGTTTTTAATGTTAACCCTAATTGGGAATATTAAAATCTAGTTCTCTAATGACCTATCCTGGATTTAATAAGTCATTCCAAACTATTTTAGAACACTGGTATGGTAAAGGATCACTTGTTTCAAATGTGCCAAAAGCAAATGGCTTCACACTGGCTTTGTTTACTTTGCTTTATGTGAAACAACTGTCATAACGGTACTCTTGTAATTGAAACCACTAACCCAACGAAAAAGTATGGTCTCAATCTTGATGAAGATTTCGATAGCATCTATGTTAAGATAAAAGACATAATGACTACCTGATTCCGATTCATATGTGGTGCGTTTCGCTTTCTTGGTTCCGAACATGAATTTTACTCTCATCGATAAATTAAAGGCAGAGGTGACCAACGAAGGGGTGGTATAAACTAATTAGATTGAACTGCAAATTGATATTAATAGTCCTCCAAATGAATAGTTAAACTCATGCACCAAAGCACTTTCAAAATTGGTAAGTCCATTTTATCACGATTAACAACCGTTCCATGTACTGAGTCTTTGAAAGGACACATTTTTAAATATGGAGGGATATCGTTTGATCAGTGTAAACGACCAGGCAATGGCGGATTCGTTTAGGACCTAACCGAAGTACTTCGATCCCTCCTACTTGTCAGCTGTGTGCATGATAAGATTTTGTCTGATTCTTTTGTTTATACAGTCAAAAACTATATAATTGTTTTATTCTAAATCTCATCTTTTTGCGACTTATCTCTCTCTCTCTCTCTCTTGTCCAGTTCATCCCAGACAAAGAAATCAGTTTTCTCTGCCAGAGGCGAAGATGTTAGCAACAACGCAGAATTACGTCTCTACCAAACTACGCAGTTCAGGCTCGCATTATTGTCCAGTAATTTTATTGCTGCTATCCACAATAATTTTAATTAGTCATTAATATTGTTTATTACCGAAATTTAAAAAAAATTCTCTTTCATTTAACTGTCATTCAATCTTTCTTAGCGTTCTTCCTTATTGATGACAGTGGAAGATTTAGGGAGAGCTTCTTTGACATAAGAATTACGTCATTATCCCTGACAGCCACGATTAGGCTATACCTGGCAACCAGTAGTGACAAAATCCTGGAAAGGTTGTTGCTTGAGATGAAAAGTGACTTTTCATCTCAATAACTGCGTCTCTCTTATCAATCTCCCTATTGTAAATACTATTCCACAGAAACTGCACTACTTATTGTTCACATGTACACAATCAGCTCCATGAACAAAGGAACAGTAATTGCTGGAATCTTTACTTAGGCCGCTTTTGTTATTGTTGATTTTGATAAACTCCTTCGCAGTCTCGAACACTGGTTGGACTTTCTGGTCCTCTTCTCTGTCATCTTCTTTACCTTCAATAGCTTGACATCTTGTTTCTCTGCCTTACAAGCAGTGGCGGCGCAGGCGCTAGCATGGGTCGCGGTAGGTTGACCTGCCTATTTACTCTTGACCTGCCTTATGTTAGAAACAGGTCTGGTTGACTGTTTCTGTAATGTCGTGCGTCTTATTGACATACATGTCCATGATGTTCTGAGTAGCTAATCAGTACTTCCAAATCTTTAAAGATCTGTAAAGTAAATAAAGTTAAGAGTTCTAAACTGGTGAATTGTTTAAAATTTAAATATGCTACAGCAATTAGGCTATAAGCGTTCAATAATACTTTTATTCGTTTTACATACCTAAGTTATGCTGCTTATGTTGAGGTTATGCTGCTTGATGTGTCAAACTCACACATTAATTTCTTCGACCTGCTGAATAACTCCTATGACCCCGACGCGACCTGCTGAAATCGCATAGCTGGCGCCGCCACTGCTTACAGATTTCGACCCCGGCTTCTTTAAATAAAATTAAGACTTTGACCACAGTATCTCGTGAAGCAACTGTCGATTTTATGCAATATGAAAAGGACCCTAAAGAAGTCATATTAGCTGCACCGGATTTAGGCATAAGCTAAAAAAAAAGGCAACAACCTCGGGGCTCAAATTCACGGAAGCCCTCCAAAATTCTGAATTTTGGAGGGAGCTTTTAAAATGTTATGTCTACTGTATATAATATATATATAATAGAAGATATATTATATATATTTATTATGTAGAACCGTTTTAAACTGCTTATGTAGTAAATTCCATCTCGCCTGAGTAAATGCATTCAGTCCAAGATCATTTCAATTGTTCACTCTCAATGCCTAGCTATTAAATAATTAAAAGGCTTGTAGGCCTATATTTTCCAGTTTTCTGAGCATTACTGGTGTAGTTTTTTAAACAAGGGATCGCCAAGATTTAAATAGCGCAGGGCCCCACTAAGTCTAAATCCTGCACTGCATATGAGATTATTATACTAAATCAGAGAATGATCAGATAAGAGGGCAAGAGGATATACCGAAATGATTGGATTTGAATTTTGAAGTCTATAGTAGGGCAAGTGGATGATAGCATTTCATCTATAATATACAGTGTCGAAAATAGAGTTTGAAACTTGGGTCTTTGCTGGAGGGATATCCCATACGGGAGGTCATAACAGTCGACCGAACCAATTTTTTCATCACGCCTTGGGTTTAAACTATGGTCGAGTTTCCACCTCTGGAAAATCCAGCCATGATTTTAAGGATTCTATCTGAATAAGCGGACACAGTTTTCGAGTAGTTAGATGATTTACATTGCACTAGACTATGAGGCAATACTCGTATCGCGTAGAACCTAAACCGTTTAGACAGTGTCATAAAATCATAAATTTAGCTGTGCAATAGTGTGTACGGACATCGAGCGAGCGTGTAATTGCCTTATCACCATTTGCCATCTTGCGTGCAATATGGACCAGGAGCTAACTCTGAATATGGCTTCAGTGATGACCCGCAGATGGTGGACCTATTTAACTAGTCGGCTTCCTCAACAGCTTTCCTATATATATGCAGAACTTTCCAGCTACTTTATTAGGCCCTATAATGCAGCTGAAGATGCGCTTGCCATTCTCCAAGACGTCAGTGACTTGTGTAATATTTCGTTTTCAACTTTAAACTAACCTCTTTCAAATTGCTTGTCCAGCATAGGCTGCCTCTTTGTCTTACGGACTGATTTTCTGGATTTTGACCTGATTACGGCTTGATTTTGGTGTGCCATCGGTTGATGTCTTGTGCATTAGACACTGGCGCAATAGAAGTTACCAATTAGGCCTACAATTACAATTACGTCTATTAACATTTAAGTCATATAGGAACATATTTCAGAGTGCTATATAAAATGTTCTGAGGCATACATAGGCAGATAAACACAGTAATCGGGCTTAAAGGACACTGTGTGATATGATTTCTGCAGAAATAATAATTTAATATTAAGTCTCATGTTTTACATGTCAAACAGCCATAAACCAAATGTTGTGGTGAGGTAGTGCTCTGATAGTGCACTATATAAATGTAATGCTGCCTATTTTGGTGTATCTTGGATGGTCTCTAGATGCGATCACGTAGGCCTACAAATATCGAAGGCTTCCGACGAAGAAGAAGAAGAAGAAGACGAAGAAGAAGAAGAAGATGAAGAAGAAGAAGAAGAAGAAGAAGAAGATGATGAAGAAGAAGAAGAAGAAGAAGAAGAAGAAGAAGAAGAAGAAGAAGAAGAAGAAGAAGAAGAAGAAGAAGAAGAAGAAGAAGAAGAAGAAGAAGAAGAAGAAGAAGAAGAAGAAGAAGAAGAAGTGCAAGACGAAGTAGACGAAGACGAAGAAGAAGAAGAAAAAAAAGAAGAAGAAAGAATAAGAGCAAGGCGAAGAAGAAGAACGAAAATAAGAACATGAACAACAACACGATTAACAACAAGAATTAAATGAGAACAAGAATACGAAGAATGAGGAGAAAGAGAAGAGGAGGAAGAAGAGGAAGAAGTTGCAAAGGATGAAAACGAAGACGAGGAGGAAGAAGAGGAGAAGAAGGAGGAAGAAAGGAGATGAAGAAGAAGAAAAGGAAGAAGAAGGAGGAGGCGGAAAGGGAAGAGAAAGAAGAAGAAGAACAAAGAGTAGAAGGAAGAAGAAGAAGAAGAAGAAGAAGAAGAAGAAGAAGAAGAAGAAGAAGAAGAAGAAGAAGAAGAAGAAGAAGAAGAAGAAGAAGAAGAAGAAGCGCACCCCTTATAAAGGCTCACAAAAGAAGAAGAAGAAGAAGAAGAAGAAGAAGAAGAAGAAGAAGAAGAAGAAGAAGAAGAAGAAGAAGAAGACGAAGAAGACGACGACGACGAAGACTACGACGACGACGAAGAAGAAGAAGAAGAAGAAGAAGAACAGCAACAAAGACACAACGGACAACGTCATTGGTTGGTCGTCCGCCGTCTTCGACACTGGCTTAAGATGTCGGCCTAATTGGATCCGGTTTCCAGCCATTGTGGATTAATAATCGGATAATTGGACGCAATATCTAATGATCATTATCAAGACAAATGCAGGTCGTACGCCAAAAGATCACGGCAGATGGTGTTTATTGTATGCTTCGTGATCTACGTCGTAGATGCCCGGATGCCACTTACGTGCAATTGATCGTATTCGTGGCGTTGGTGGTAACAGTGGCTGTAGGGAAGCCGTGGTAGAGACAGTTGTGTTTGTACTGTTGCACTTTGGTGTTGGTTTATTCAATGGTAGGCCTACTAATCTGGCGTTGATATATTGAGGTTACAACGCATTTGGTGTGAGTCTGGTTAGTCCTTTGAACGGATTGTGTGCAACTGAATTGTTTAGAATACAATCGGTCGGTAAAGCTCTAACTAATGTGTACGTGTACGACTGTCTTCCAAGCAGGCTGTACAAAGGAAGTCCTTACCTACCTACATACATACATGTATGCATAGATACACATATTAACATAAATACCTACCTAAGTATACATATACATATATACACTTGCATAACACATATGCATACTTACGTACATATATCCATGCATACATAAATATATACATACTTACACACATACATACATACACACATACATACATACATACATACATACATACATACACACATACATACATACATACACACATACACGCGTACATACATAACTACATGCCTACATGCATACATAAGTACACACACATGCATACATACATATAAGTATACATGCGTACTTACATGCATACATACATACATAGACGCATACATACATAAACACATACATACATGCATATATACATACATATACATTCATACACGCATACATACATATACATACATACATACATACATACACACATACATACATACATACTAGAATCAATACATACATACATACATACATACATACTAGAATCAACTTTTAAGCACGTGGGTGGCCGCTTGTTTTTTTTATTCGACGCCGGCAGCCTCGTTGAAGTTAAGACACACCGAGCCGTGACACGGTGGTCGTCCGTGGAATAAAACGCCACCTGGCGCCCACTCTGTCCTTGATCCTTTCTTGGGCGTTAAATGAGCAGCGCCTCAATTTGAAAGGTAGAGAGATGTTGTGTAGTTTGATTGCCTTGGTACTACTTCCGCCTCGGCCAGAGAATCGCTTGATCTCGGGGAGTTGCTGTAGAAGAGTGTAAACAAGGGTGCTGCCTTTTTACCTTTAGAACTGCGCCAAAGCCAATCGGCAAAAGCCTTGAGACACTCTGATAGCTTCCTCGTCTACTTCTCTCGGCTTCTTCCATTCTACCTATAGGTGTCTTGTTACCTGGCTAACACCTGCCTGCCTACGTGCGGTAATTGCTGCATACCTGAGGACTTTCACAGAAACCTGACTACCTGCTTACTTTTGTGGTAAAGGCTACTTAGTTATTCACCTGTCTATCCATCCACCAGTGCAGATATATATTTATGTACTCACACGTCTAGTCTAATTGTATGCCTCCCTACATACCTACCTACCTATCTATGTTCCTCTCTATCTACCTATCTGCCTGCCTGGCTGCCTACCTACCTACCTACCTACATACATACATACATACATGCATGCATACATACATACATACATACATACATACATACATACATACATACATACATACATACATACATACATACATACATACATACATACATACATACATACATGCACACATACATACATACATACATATAAACATACATACATAAATACCGTGCTTTTTCCTAGAAAAAAGAAGGTTTTGGAACTGAACAATAGGTTCCGGAACCGAACAATTATGGAAGGACTCAAATCCCGAGAAATACGGGATTGGGGTTGGGAGGGGTCTCAATAAACACTGAAAACAGTTCACAACACTGACATTAAATTAAAATAACTAAATAATTGTTTTTATTATTAAAATAAATACATTATTTTTTAGTAGATGAAAAAAGGTGCCGGAACGCCGTTCCGGCGCGTTCCGGCTGAAAAAAGCACTGCATACATACATACATACATACATACATACATACATACATCAATCAATCAATCAATCAATCATAAAATTTATATAGCGCCTCTTCAAGAGTTCTACTCAGAGGCGCTCCCGAGCCAGGCCTGATCATAGAGAAAAGTCATGCATGCATAATCAGAGTTGATTTACTATCATAAGGGCGACTTCGAAAGGGCGTCTATCAAAAGGGCGCATTCAAAAAGGCGCCCATAGAAAAGCGCATGTTTAAAACGGCGCTGATAAAAAGAGCGCACTACTAAAAGGGCAACAATCGATAAGGCGAGAAAGTTCGCAGTTGGAAGAAGCATAGACTTTAAAACACAAACAACTCGGACGAAGGTTGGCATAGGGGATTCAGTCAACTACTTGGAACATCTCATCCCACCCTTTGAAAGTTCATAGGCAGTTTGAAGAAAGAACAGAGTCTCAACAAAATGAAGTTGGAGCAATTCGTTTCGGGTCAACATCGTTCGCATGGAATGAAAATCTACAGGGAAGTTGCCAAACGTATCAAGAACATATTTGAAAATTATGGAGACAGAACAAACATGGATTATCTTAGAGGGATCGCTCACAATCTCAACCTCAACATTTGAAAATATCAATAAAGTAACGTTGAACTAACATTTGAAAAACATACATTGTTATTATTATCTCTAAATACAGTAGTAATAACAGTATTAAAATATCAATAAAATAACGTAGGACTAACATTTGAAAAACAGACATTTAACCTATT
>OY744615.1:20294314-20334314 GCA_963556255.1 Allolobophora icterica | reverse complement strand
AATGCTGAGCCATGGCTACTAGTCAGGACCAATAAACAACCAATTAGCCACTAGAGGGAAGTTCTAGATCTGACAATGAGGAGACTGAGATGCCCTCCGAGAGCAGCCATTTCCTGAGATGGTTTTTGAACAAACTGAGGGTTGGAAGAAGTTTGATCCTTTTGGGCAAGAGGTTCCAAAACAAGGGGCCCCTGCATATTATTGTAAATTTACGAGTATTTGTTCTGGCATATACACGCCTCATGTCTGCGGCAGTACGTGTGTTATGACATGCATTACTGGGTCTGTATAATTTCAGACACTCAGCTCAACGAACGCAATTGATACATACGTCACAGCGCGTATTATCATTACAGTGAATCTTGAATATTGAATATGAATATTCATGTTAATTATCACGTGACAACATCGGACAAAATTGTTAAGACAAAATTCAGTTGTAGGCTATTAGATTGCAATTTTAGTGAAAAATGAATACAGATAGCGCATTAGGAAGAATCAATTGATACAGAATTTATAGTGGCATAGGGATTCGTTTCAAACGAGCCCTCGTGTTCTATGTAATACGCGGATTCATCGTAGTGTTTAAGACTCATTGTAATGTGCAGAATAAACCGATTCGCTGTAACATAGAATTCAGTCGACACAACGTATTCAACAAGTCTTTATGTTGAACTTTATGGTTGTTCTGCCAAGCAAGCGCAACTCTTCGGCGCTTTATTGAGATTAGGGTGCAGTCGGCGGCGGTAAGAACTCGCCCACATTTCGACATTGAACTGGCTGCTGGCACAGTTAAGGTGCGTCAGACCATAAAGGCCTCACTAGGCTCAGGCTGCCAGGGTCAGCAAGTGCATGTCTCGATGACTCATGGATTAACTCCTTTTTAATTGATTGCTTTATTATTTTGTCGATATATTAATGGATCAGGCAGTTATCCTACAATGTCTGCCGTCATTCATGTTAAGAACCGCAGCCTACTCGCACGTTTGATGTCAATATAAAAACGCTCAACTGTTTAGACAGCGTATGCTCCGGAAATGGGTGTGGCGAAAAATGTTCTGCTAGTGCGAGTGCATTCGAAATCGCGGCACTTAGTAGCACTTGAGGAACCCGTCTCATAGGTCATTACAATATTGTTGTATGTCTGTTTCGTTTGTCTAAATCTATTGGTATACAGTCCATGCTATACTGAAATGTTGCATATTAGAAATAAACCTGGCACCTCATTAATGAATTATCGTGTTTGTAATATCGAGATTTCTACAGCGCGCCAAAAATCGAAGTCGTGGCAACCAGCTTATTCACAGGCGTCAAGACAAAATCGATAGGCAGGTGGGGTAAAAAATCCGTATTAATTGGACTGAAATTGTATGTCACAATGAATAAATAATATCACAAGGAATTTTAATAGAACGAGACTCCTCCCCCACACCCCACCTTCCGTTTTTTCTCGGGCTTCACTCTTGATTTAGCCCTGAACATAATTGTTCAGTTCCGGAACCTTTTTTTACTAGAAAAAAACACTAGTAATTATTATATGTTTTTAGTAATTATTATGTGTGATTAGTAACTATTATGTGTGATTAATAACTATTAGGCCTATGTGGAATTAGTCATTATTATGTGACTATGTGTGATTAGTATAATCTGCAGATGTAACGACGTGATGTTGAAGCAACGAATGGGTTGGCTTCAGCTTCGTCAAAGTAGCTGTATAGCGTAGACCAGGAGAAGGGTGGATTAATTATAATGTCTAGACGTAATTGTCTACTGCAAAATCACGAGAAGCAATAGTGAAAGACATGACCTTTGCAAGTAAATCCTAGTCATTTGGATGAGCCATATACAGACCCGTAGCCAGTATGAGTGCCTCGTATAGTAATTCTCAAGACGAGGCAAGACGAGGCATGCCTCATCTTACTTCGACATGAGAATTAAGACATCGTGTAAGAAGCACTAGAGTATTAATTACCTTGTCTGGCTTCTTCTTCTGACCTAAGTAATATTAATTAGTTCTCTCTGCTGACCTTTGTATGTACGAACGCATTCTAGGTAACTATGGAACCAGTCTATAGAATTTCAAATCGTCATTTTGCTTTCTAGATAGGGCCTACTTCTAAAAGTAGTTAAAACGTTGAAAATGGTATTTTAAATACTTTGAAAATGCAATTTGCCCATCACTTGTATACGCAACGGTCAAACTACGAAACTTAGAGCTGTAAAGTAGAAAAACATATATTTATTTGCCAATAAAGTGCCAGAATTCTGGGAATTGCAGTGTCAATGAGTTTGATGAATGTATTCAACCCAAACTTACACAGACAGACTAAACTAAACGAAATAAGTTCGCACAATTCCATCATAAACAGCATGCATTTAGCGAGAAAGAGCATTGCTAACCATTATAATTTTATTTCCTAAACATTTTTCGGGATTTGGAAGAGAAAAACTATAGCTCGATTTCCCTTTGGCGTATTTCACGTATTTTCATGCTTCCAGTCCATCTCTTGGTTTGCAGCATGGACCAATAATACACACACACACACACACACACACACACACACACACACACACACACACACACACACACACACACACACACACACACACACACACACACACACACACACACACACACACACACACACACACACACACACACACACACACACACACACACACACACACACACACACACACACACACACACACACACACACACACACACACACACACACACACACACACACACACACACACACACACACACACACACACACACACACACACACACACACACACACACACACACACACACACACACACACACACACACACACACACACACACACACACACACACACACACACACACACACACACACACACACACACACACACACACACACACACACACACACACACACACACACACACACACACACACACACACACACACACACACACACACACACACACACACACACACACACACACACACACACACACACACACACACACACACACACACACACACACACACACACACACACACACACACACACACACACACACACACACACACACACACACACACACACACACACACACACACACACACACACACACACACACACACACACACACACACACACACACACACACACACACACACACACACACACACACACACACACACACACACACACACACACACACACACACACACACACACACACACACACACACACACATATATATATATATATATATATATATATATATATATATATATATATATATATATATATATATATATATGCTTATAAGTATCGAGTCCTTGGTTTCAAGCAACGAGGTTTCAAGCAACAAAGTTTCGAAACCAAAGACTGCAGATCAAAACAAGAGCCACTAATTACTGGCCGCAGCACTTTACGCAACGTATGGATTACAGCTCATAATATAAAATTTAACGGGAATCCATACATAGCAGAAATGAGTCTTGGTATCGAGTATCGTTTATATAAGGCTATACGCGTGCGATACCGCAAACCGGAAACCATCGCAATATCGCTGCGATACTGAAAGGTGTGTCTGCGATACCATGCGATAGCGATACTGTGCTGCATTATTAACGGTGCAAATAGTGAGCACATAGTTGAAATTGTATTCCTATTTCTCGTTACGCCTTCTTTCTCTCTTTGACTCTGTTTATCTGAATTATGATTTGTTATAGGCGTCTGATGCCTACTATCTACGAGGATGTTGAGTGTGGATCAAAACCGTAGAGTGTTGTCTTGTCAGAGACATGTATACGATCCGCACGGCGGGCTCGGTTCCATGGTAATGGGATTGATTTGGGTGCTTGAGATGCGATGGCGTAACTATCGACGTTGTCTTGTAAATCTACGTTAACCTAAAATGGTCGAGTTTTACTGCACAACAAACAAATTAAGAGAGGTTGAAGGAAAAGGAAAACGACACCGAATCAGATAACGCATCGTCATAAATAGTAAGCAGATGCGCGCACGATTAATCGAGAGAATTTCGCGACACTCCCTATATATAGTTGCGCAGTTTTGGCTGACATCATCACTTGATTCCAGACAGCAGAGACTTAACTGAAGAAGGGAGGAATTAGTCCTACAACGCCTATTATAAATTCCACATAAAACGACTACGTGATCATTGTTAATATTAATTTGTAGTTTCTATCACGCCGATGCTTAATTAATGCCGAGGACATCGAATGATAGCACACCAAGACCAAGCCATAATCAGGTCAATCAATATCCAAAAGATCAGCTCTGATCTTCTGGATAGTGTGAGTGAAATCTTCAATGAAGAAGAAGAAGCAGAAGAAGAAAATCAGCCCCTTAAGCTAGCCCTGAGGCAGCCATGGGTATGAAGTGTTAGCGACTTCATTTTCTTGGCCTCGGCATAGGAGGGCAGGTGGACAGTCCTCTCCCTCGCCGTCTCATCTTCTCATCGACAGTGTAGGTCAGTGTACTCATCATAACTGAATTGGCTAGGGGTGCAGATGGAACAGAAATCTCGAACCAAATTTTTGCCTTGGCGAGGATTTGAACCCCCGACCTCTCGATTGACAGTCCATCGCTACTCTATCGAACACCCCGTGTTTAATAAACAGGAATAGAAAGAGAACATTCCCTTGAAAGGCATCCATTGGCACATATGTATGTGTATATATATGTATGCATGTATATATGCATACATCGAGAAACTTAATACGGATGTATGAGCTATAAGCCTATACCGTGTCCAAAAACGGTTTCCGATTGGTTAGAGCGATATATTAGAGAAATAATATATTGCTGATGTTGCTGTAGGTCCTATATTTAGACAAAGTGCGTTGGCCTCTTGGGAAAGTTTGAGAAGAAGTGCGAAGTTTCGGATCAAAAGTCCACCAAGAAAAGAACCTGACCTAAAATTACTGTGACAATTACTAAAGCAAGTCAGAACTTATGCTCCTGTCATTCTGCCTTCGTAAAATTCTTATATACGTTCAGAATTATTTTTTTGTTTATCATGGCTTATACGTAAAAGTCTAATAATTACATTAGTCGATCGTGTTAAGTATGTACACTATACAAGTAGGCCTAATGCAATCCATTGCTATGGGTTAGATGTCTTGCAAGGGAAGCAGGACCTGCATTGAGTTACTGCTATCAACGCTTACTGTGGTAAAGACCATAGGCGCCGACTTTTGCTTTTGTCTCTGGGTGCCAGTCAGGGGCGGATGCAGAAGGTTTATCAAAGTTTTACAGGACCAACGAAACTTTTTTAGGAAATCATCTCCGAAAAAACTGATGACCTTTTCTTAGTCATCCGGAAAAATTCCACATTATTTCGTCATTTTCCATCGTCTACAACGTGTTTACACATAAACAAATTTAAAATGGGGGGCCATGTCTCCTAAAATTTGACGACTTTTTTAGGAATTCATCCCCCGAAAAAATTTGACGACCTTTTTTCAGGAATACCCCAAGAAATTGAATTTAAGGTCCGAATTCTTCTGGGGCCAGGCCCCCACTGAACTTTTTCTCTGGGTGCATTGGCACCCAAGGCCCCAAGAAGTCGGCGCCTATGGTAAAGACACAGTAGCAGAGTTTTTCAACGACCTAAGCCACCGTCCGATGTTAGAAAAGCTACGATGGGTTAACGAGGGTTTTATACAGCAGCGCCTCGTCATTAGAAAGGTAAGTTTCTTGATTATTATTATCAATAGCAGCCTTGGCAGCTTCCATAACTTAAGAACAACAACAACAAACTGTACCTCGCGTTACCGATCATTGTATGCGGAAATGCGGTGCAGCAAGTGAGTGAGGTACGGAGTAAGTGAGCAAAATAGGGACAGAGAGCGAGCGATTCAGCCTAAGAGTGAGAGTGAACGACTGAGTAAACCAGACTGAGTGAGAGGTTTTGCAATGCAAATCAAACTTCTCTTCATTGCTGAAATATGTTCATATGTTAACTCCAACACAACAAAATCACTTGTGTAAAGCAGTGTGATTCTCGTTAACGTTAACGATGACGAAAATGTTCGTTAACGAAGCAAAAATGATTTCGTTAACGATAACTATAACTGTAACTAAAAAATATCATTAACTATAACTATAACTATAACGAAAATAACACTAACGAAAATTCATCGCTATTTTCGTTAATGAAATAAAAAAAAGTGCAATATGGATAAACATGGCGAATTTAATCAAAAGCGATAGTTTATTCCTTTTAAACTATCCTGTTTATTGTTAAGAGATAAAATGAGAAAATATGCTGCATATTCTCCTTCCGAATATTCTGGTTTCTTTTCGAAAATCTAATATTTCGAGTTTCTTTTTGATGGAAAGATAATTTTTCTTTCGATTGTTAATTTAAGAGTGAGAAACTTGTTTTTATTTGAATCTTCTATGTTAAAAGGAATATTATAAAAAGTTATCATGTTCAAATTAGAAATGTTCATAATAAAAATCAAACTGAATACACATTTAAAAGAAAACGAGATTGTATTTTTTAATGGAAAAAGTCCATTAAATATCTGTGACAGACAGTGATTACACAAGTACTGTAGCCATTAAGTATCAAATTAAAATCTGAATAACAACGTTTTGTTTTTTGGTAATTTCAGTTTTTTGCATGTTAGAGTCATAGAAATATTCTGAGGGTGGAGTAATTTTCTTTGACATAATTTTGTTAGGGTGTCCTTGAATGCTTGACAGTTGATGACAAGGGGAGGAGATCAAAAACTTCCTAAAATTTGCTGACATAATTAATCGATGACCCCATATATGGACCAGGAGGAGTGCCATTGGGGTCACTTGTAATTATGTAGTAACTAAAATTAACTAAAATAAAAGTCCAGTAACTATAACTATAACTATAACTAAAAATAATACTAACTATAACTGTAACTATAACTAAAATAAAAAACCATTAACTATAACATAACTAAAATAAAATCTGTAAGGAGAATCACACTGGTGTAAAGCTGCTAAGAATTAACTTCTAACTGAATTAAACCCCTTTTTCCATGAATTTGTAGAAGTTTCACTTGTAGGAAATCAAAACTGTTTAGATTTAGTCTCACAGTGAAACCCCAGACATCAGGGTGACGGGAAGACAAGAGGGTTACAGGAACTAAGTTTTTTTGCAATGAATAAAACAGTGGTATAATACAAATAGTTTTAAAAGTCTTTGAAAAACGATATGGTAAAAAGCATACCTTTAACAGAATCCTAACTTAACAAAATGGTTGAAAATAAACGCACAAGAATTATACACTGTTTTAGAAGCCCAAAACGACCACTGCGTCTATAACCTGTAGAATAATCGTCACTTAAGCCTCATCAACATAAGTAGATTGCTCTCTGAGAATAGACCTTGGCGTTGAACGAGGAAACCGAAAGAATAATCCCTTTGATAAGCCTCTAAGGTCAAGAGAATAATTTGCGAACAGCATATAATATGCCTTTGAAAATCGAGCATAAAAGAAGCCGTAAAATATGAGCTGTCAAAACACAAAGAGCAAAAACTGGTCATATAAAGCATGGCCCACGTCCTCCCAGTTGGAGAATTATCGCGTCCCTCATGGGAGAATCGCCGAAAAAGGAATGTCCCATTTCGTCGCGAAAGGCAACCGACGAGGCGACCGTTACCGGTCTTTGTGGTTTAGTCCGGAATACTTTGATTCCCAGAACAGATATTATCAACTAAGCAACGATTCCTGCCAGCATATTTGCTGCTTCGTATATGCAGCAAATGCAACTCAATATGTATGTTATATTCTTAAGCTCAAAAACATACACATGGTTATGCACATATAGGATATAATTATAGGCCTACACGGTGAGTCAGAAAAAATGTGTCCATACATATTTTGCTTTAACTTCGTCAGAAATCAGGTTGTGTTAACGAAATTTTAAGTAAAGATCGAAGAGTTATTACTGAGCATTGAGAAAGTTAAATTTGTGTTCAAATTGACCTCCTTGGGCATCCACCCATGCGCGAAGACGCGTACGCAACTGCCTGACGACTGGAATTGGAACGTTTGAATTTTGTTTGTTTGCTAGCCTTTGTGAGTTCTTGAGCGCGTCGCTTCTTTAAACATTGCCAAATGTAAATCACTCTTGACGATTCTCCTAACTGACGACTGGCTGGTTCCTATTTCTCGAGCTATTTCTCTCTCGGCGTACGACGCGTTTGCGGCATAGTTCCCTGTCTGAGCACCAGCGATTCAACCTGTTCAGCACCGTGGACCGTTCTGGCCGTTCGCATGCGTCCGCTACCTGGTTGACGATGAAAAGATCCAGTATTATCGATCTTTGAAATGAGAGCATTTAATCCATTACGAGTCCACCCTTTATCTCAAAATTTCTTTAAAAACGTTTCGCACAATAACGTTTAACCTCTCTTTCAAATGCTACGATTTGTTTATTTTCTTCGGTAAACACCATTTTGTCGGGGTTGTCGTGGCGTAACTGTAGTTTAGGCTGGTCCAGCATTCTATAAAAAATAATTTATAGCCTATAGCCTAGCACTTCGCTAGTTCATCAAGGGTCATTACTCTGAAATTTCATTAAAATTGATAGTTATCTGTATGAATTATGTTAAGTTATGTAGGGACACGTTTTTTTCTGACTCACCGTGTATATAATAATATATACACGCACATAAGCTCATACGCCTTCATAAGCATATGAATATGAATGTCTATGCGCAAAAGCTCATACATATGTCATGGATATTCAGTTGAGTGTGCATTATTCACAACAATATAGGAGAAATCCATGACCTTATATGCCTTATTGTTCTACTGTATATGAGCTGTGTGCGAATTATGTCTATATATGCATGCATGTCTATATATATGCAGTACTGCACAGTACAGCTATATCTGATGTTGCGCTTCTACCAAAGATCAGAAGTGAAGCACCGACGGCCATACAGTCTGGTCAGACATAAATCAAGAACTATTCTTGGTAAACGAGCTCTTTCGGTTGCTGGATCTCCTTTTTGCAAGGAACTCTATTATCTCTCTTTCTCCTTTTTGTCTCTGTCTGTCTCCCCCCTCTCTCTCTCTCTCTGTCTCTCTGTCTCTCTCTCTCTGTCTCTCTGTCTCTCTCTCTCTTCACTCTCTCTCTTCACTCTCTCTTCACTCTCTCTCTCTCTTCACTCTCTCTCTCTTCTCTCTCTTCACTCTCTCTCTGCTCTCTCTCTTCTCTCTCTCTTCACTCTCTCTCTCTCTCTCTCTCTCTCTCTCTCTTCACTCTCTCTCTCTTCACTCTCTCTTCTCTCTCTTCTCTCTCTTCACTCTCTCTCTCCACTCTCTCTTCTCTCTCTTCTCTCTCTCTTCACTCTGTCTCTCTCCACTCTCTCTTCTCTGTCTCTGGCTCTGTCTCTGGCTCTGTCTCTGTCTCTGTCTCTGTCTCTGTCTCTCTGTCCCTCTGTCCCTCTGTCTCTCTGTCTGTCTGTCTGTCTGTCTCTGTCTCTGTCTGTCTGTGTCTGTCTGTCTGTCTGTCTGTCTGTCTGTCTGTCTCTCTCTCTCTCTCTCTCTCTCTCTCTCTCTCTCTCTCTCTCTCTCTCTCTCTCTCTCTCTCTCTATCTCTATCTCTATCTCTTTCTCTCTGTCTGTCCGTTCTGCTCAGTCGCTTGTGTAATTTCGTTCTCAACTGAAAAAACTTAAAACTTAACTCTTTCGAACTGCTTTTTTCTCTCTATTCCACGGACTGATCTTCTGGATATTGTGTCTATATATATATATATATATATATATATATATATATATATATATATATATATATATATATATTTGTCACAAATATATACGTATGTGCATATTTGCGAAAACTGAAGTTGCTTTGTGTCAGATTTTAATATGAAACAGAAGCAACTTACCTCAAAATTAGCCAGCGGTTATCGAGTCGTATGCTTCAAATTAAGATATAATTGAAGCAGACCAGAGTAGCTAAGTCAGCTGTAAAAGAGTCAGCCATAGAGTCAGGCGTTCAATTATTCCAAAAATCATTCAGCTAGATTAGGCCTATTAGCAGTACAATTAATCATTCAAAAATGGATTTAGCTCGCTCATCATATCGGTATTTCAGTTGCTCTGCAGTTTATCAGTCAACTAGTCAGTAATTTAATCACTAATTTATTCGGCCATTTATTCAGTCACATGTTTGGTAATTTATTCGGTCATTTTATTCAGTCATTTATTTGCTCATTTGTTTTGTCATTTTGGGGGTCCATAGAGTAGTGGTAACATCACTGGCGTGAAGTGCAGTAGGTAGCGGGATCGCCTCCCGTAACCCTCCCAAGGTCCGCTCAGCCTATCAATTCGTGAGATGGCGCGTTTGTGAAAATGAGATGTTTGACATGATGGGCGCCTTGCATGGCTGCCGTATACATTTAAAATTCGACTCCTGTAATAACTTGTGATCATCCGTTCATAATGATTTGTAATCATACTGCGTAATTGTCAGTTTGAAGATATTAAACGAAGATTATTATTAAACGAAGATTATTTTATCCAGTCATTTATTCGGTCATTTTACTCAGTCATTTATTCACTCATTCGTTTGGTCATTTTATCCAATCATTTATTCAACCATTTGTTTGGTCATTTATTCGGTTATTTTATTCAGTCATTTATTTGTTCATTTGTTTGGTCATTTTATTCAGTCATTTATTCGGTCATTTATTCAATCGGTCAGATTTTCACCAGTTGACCAGTTTAGTCGTTCAGTTGTCATTCATTCATACTAAAGCTCTCAGTACAGAACAACTCTGGTCATTAGATATTCAAAGCAAGAGACCATACTATTGTTGCTCTTCGCCTCTCTTTGTATCTTTCTCATCGTTGCTCTCCAATCCATTCTGCCTCTTTGTCTGCCTCAATCTGTCTTTGCCCTTGTCCGTCTATCTATCTCTGATTAGACCTCCGCATTTCTCTGCATGTCTGGTCTTTCATTGTCTTATCCTACAGTTGTGGCTGCCTTTCTCTCTCTCTGTTCCGTCATGCATGGATCGGTCAGACACTCGTCCATCGATGTATCACGCCTGCCATTCTGACCAAGTGCTAACGTAAGATAAGGCGAATGAAATTAGTCACTCATTTGTTTCCAAAAACAACAGATCTCCTTGGCGCACTTCTCCGAAACGAAAGCCCGAAACCGGCAATCTTTAAACACCGGCAACCTCCTCTTGTCGGCTCTTAGCCTACTTATCTATGGCGAAACTCCAACCAGTCTAAACATTTCAAAGTATAGGACCTATTTGAAATCTATAATTCTCTTCCCGGATGTTGCTTCAGCTTATAGATTCTTTTGTAAATTCGGTCTCAACTTAAGGCTTCCTTTATCCTGGCAAAAGACTGTCTTATTATTATTTTTCTCTCCTGGTGAAATTGACCTGACTATGGTTTGGTTTTGGTGCAGCATCGGTTGAAGCCTTGTGCATGAGACACCGGAAGTGTAAGAAGTTGTTGATTAATACTAATAAATTAATGATCCATCGACACAGCGCTAAAAATCTGGCGTACTGTAATGTATGCAGCCAAAATCAAGGTTTTCATAGTCTTGGCGCTATGGTTCTATTTGGTTATCTTGTGCCGTTTCAAATTCATGTTTGTCGCACAGCGGCCATAGTGATCGTTAACGTCAAACTCTCGGATTTACTCCTAAACAGAATGAAAATCAGTGGCTCCTGATTGCTGAGAATATCACCTAAGCCAAGCAAAATCACATTTATATACTTGTCATAGCTCAAGTTGGCTCCGAAAATAAATGATACATCCCTCTTTCTTGAACACCTCAAATTTGCTGCTAAATTTTATTACAGTGCTACAAGAGCTCAGAATTGCCACAAAAACTCCGCCACTGCACGTTCGTGGCTTTGTGCCAGACAGTGCCAGTCCCAAGTCTGGATGAAGAAGAGGGCGACACTAATGATATTTATTATCGCACAGTGTCGTTAAACTGAAATTGCTACAAAAGCGCCTCAAAATCTGACATCACAGTGGGCGTTAACTGAACTGCTTTCGACTGTGTGTCTAAGACTTGAAGAGTAACTGCAGAATTTGCCATTAAAGCCCCATGATCAATATCGTTTCATGAAATTAATTAACTTATCATCATAATGTCAACAGTCATTGCGTCCAGCCACAAATCTCATCCCGTCCTTCGCCTGTCTCTAGCAATCTATGGACCGGATAATGAGGGTGCCAATTCTCGGCTAATCTTCGACGGATGACCTTTCAAATCCAATCCAATTTTCTGGGATTTCTTGTCAGAGGTAATTTGAATGGAAAATCTCACCTGCCCCACCTACCAGGTGTTCTATTGATTGAGCCACCTGAAAACTAATATAGAATTAAAGCTCGAAAGTAGCAGCATCAGTAATGGTAGCAGTAATTGTAGTAGTAGTAGTAGTAGTAGTAGTAGTAGTAGTAGTAGTAGTAGTAGTAGTAGTAGTAGTAGTAGTAGTAGTAGTAGTAGTAGTAGTAGTAGTAGTAGTAGTAGTAGTAGCAGTAGTAGTAGCAGTAGTAGTAGTAGTAGTAGTAGTAGTAGTAGTAGTAGCAGTAATTGTAGTAGTAGTAGTAGTAGTAGTAGTAGTAGTAGTAGTAGTAGTAGTAGTAGTAGTAGTAGTAGTAGTAGTAGTAGTAGTAGTAGTAGTAGTAGTAGTAGTAGTAGTAGTAGTAGTAGTAGTAGTAGTAGTAGTAGTAGTAGTAAAAATAAAAACAAAAATTATAATAATTAGCAGCTACTAGTGTATTTTTCTTGTCCCTGAGGAAAAACACTTGCCTCGGTCAAAATGTTATTAATAATTATCCTAAAAATAAATTTAATAATAACAACAATATTAATGGCAATAATAATAATAATAATAATAATAATAATAATAATAATAATAATAATAATAATAATAATAATAATAATAATAATAATAATAATAATAATAATAATAATAATAATAATAATAATCTTTCAACGTTTGTCAATATGCACACAGCGATTTAACGCCGTAGCCTTCAGAGGTACGTTTGCACAACTGCCCTGGGACGAGGACCACTAACTCCTGCACGATGATAATATCTAAGAGCCTGAGGGATTCTTTTTACCTCGGGCGAAAAAAAATAAAAAAATAAAAATAAAAATAAAAATAATAATAATAATAATAATAATGTGATAATAATAATAATGTGATAATAATAATAATGTGATTATAATAAGTATAACAATGACAATTATGAATGATGACAATAATAATCATAATATTGAAATTGATAACAATAATCTCCCAATTAATAAACAGCGACGAGAACCGATCTTCTGGAGAGCTCCGTTGGGTTAGGTTATGATAGCTGTACGCTAGTTTGATTTACTCGACCAATAGCAATATGCAGTTGGTATTTTCGCAATATCTCGTTGACCTTTCGTTGACCTACGATATCAGCCCCATCGACTCCAGTCACCAGCTCCACGTCAGCTAGAGTCTGCCAAGAATCAACAATGGTCGTCATATAATTCCAGACCAGATATCTATCTCATCGCAGGGGATTAATATGTCGCCACCGGTCTTTGACTATCTAACTCGTCCTGTTGGCTCTGCGAGGATGCTTCAGCGAACGAGCTGTAGGTGTAAATCAGGAGCGACAAAGAGGTTTAATGAAAGAACAACATATGCCAAACCAACAAGCAACTCTGAAGACTAGTTGTCGTTCGTTCAATGTTTTTAGATCGCTCCTAAATTCTAGCACGACTTCACCATCGAAGCCGCATTAGAACCATGTCTCTCCTGATAAGGGCGCTCAAATACTGGACTAATGGTAATAATTATACAGTTGGCATTTTTTGGAACTGTTACAGTTAAAGCTCACATACTTACGGCAACCGCCTTAGCTAATGTCAAACAGAGAACCCTAGGCTAGTCCTGCACGCTTTCCTCTATCCGACGATGTTATTCTAAGTGAAGCTGCTATAAATGTGATTACAGCGACTCTAGCTCGTATAAAACTTCTTCCGCGGAACCTTTATTGCAGCTCTGCAATTACTGATGCCCTACGACTACTGCTCTTGACTACGCTTTGGCGTAGCAGTTTCATTTAGCATCCCCGTTCGTATTTTTTGGCTGAGCTTAGCTATCGCGTTGCCACTAGAACTACGAGTACCACCGCGACTGCACGGTCCAGTGGGCACTTTCTTTCCTTACTCATCGCTATCTCCTGCCGGCTTGGAACGACGCTTACCTAGGTCCTTCTTACTGCAATTCCGTTTGATCAGCGAATTTCTTTTCTAAGTGAAGCTTGTCTATTTTGTTGCTGGTATATGTGCGCGACTACAGCCATTCTCGCCTCTGCTGCTGCTTTAGCTGCTGTTATTGCTAGACTATGACTGTTACTGCTGCCGCTGCTGATGAGGTGGCCTGTTTCAGAGTTTACCTCTCACTGTCATCTTGCTCACCTTGGCTGCATGCCAAGGTGTGTGTGTGTCTGGGTGTGTTTGTTTGTTTGTGTATGTCTACGCCTCTGTATATGTGTGTCTGTGTGTGTGGGTTGGTGGTTTCATACTAGTCATAATGCATTTCTACACTCGTTTGCCCTTTGCGTGAGACTGTTGGCGGTGACGTGCATCTCTTCTCCTTCTTAATCTTCGAGGTGATTACTGTATTATCCCATAGGCCGGGCTTATTTTTGATTACAGTATTATTGTACCTACCTTAACTCTGTAACAAGTTGCGCATATGTCAGCTTGGATAGAACAATAAATTAAATTGATTGATTGATTGTATTGTTTATGGCGGCCATTGCATTACAATCAAAGACCCACATTAGTTCTGCAGCGCACCTATGCAATCTGTCACAGTTCTTAGGATGCGAAGATCCAGCTTGGACAAGGGCTCGTCACATGGTATCGCTGACGGAAGCGTGTTGCAAAGGTCTGCAAGGTCTTAAGTGACAAGTTAAGCCGTGTGAGCCATCTCCCGAATATTGGTGTTGATGATGTGCCTCCCTTCCTTTGTGGATGATGGGGAGGTGAGAGCAGAAGCAGACAGCAGAGCGGAGATGAAGGGTGCATCTGAGTCGATTTGCAGTAGACCAATTAAGACAAATTAACGTTAACATTTTAACCTTTAACTTTAGAGTTCATGTCAGCACAGAGAAAGACGCAAGCAGTTGCATCGTTAACACGGCTACAGTAATTGGAATTGTGATTAATAACTTCTATTGCGCCCGTGTCTAATGCACAAGGCATCAAACGATGGCACACCAAAACCAAACCGTAATCAGGTCAACATCCAGAAGATCAGTCCACAAGACAGAGCGGTAGCCTATGGTGGATAAGCAGTTTGAAATAGATAAGCTCTAAGTTGAGAACGAAATGACGCAAGCGACCGAGCAGAGCGCACAGACAGTGCTCTCAAGATGTGAACTAGTAGTAAGCTGAGCACTTTAATGAGGAGTTGCATTGGTTTCCCAGTCGCTTTTAGTACACTGTCGGCGTTAAAGTGTTAAACGTGGACAGTTAAGGCAGGTGCTAACTCAAATCCAGTCAAATGCAGTAATATTAGAAAGCACATAATAATTTATCCCCTGTCGAACCTCAGCTGTCGAGAACCGGTCCACGCCGATGGAATCCTCTGTCCGAAGACTGTTAAGACATTTCTTTTTGACCGGGCCTGGCTCGAGAGAGCCTCTGAATAGATTCCTTGAAGGGGCGCTATATAAATGTTTTAGATAGATAGATAGATAGATAGATAGATAGATAGATAGATAGATAGATAGATAGATAGATAGATAGATAGATAGATAGATAGATAGATAGATAGATAGATAGATAGATAGATAGATAGATAGATAGATAGATAGATAGATAGATAGATTAGATAGATAGATAGATAGATAGATAGATAGATAGATAGATAGATAGATAGATAGATAGATAGATAGATAGATAGATAGATAGATAGATAGATAGATAGATAGATAGATAGATAGATAGATAGATAGATAGATAGATAGATAGATAGATAGATAGATAGATAGATAGATAGATAGATAGATAGATAGATAGATAGATAGATAGATAGATAGATAGATAGATAGATAGATAGATAGATAGATAGATAGATAGATAGATAGATAGATAGATAGATAGATAGATAGATAGATAGATAGATAGATAGATAGATAGATAGATAGATAGATAGATAGATAGATAGACAGACAGACAGATAGATAGATAGACAGATAGACAGATAGACAGATAGACAGAGAGACAGATAGACAGACAGACAGACAGACAGACAGACAGACAGACAGACAGACAGACAGACAGACAGACAGACAGATAGACAGATAGATAGATAGATAGATAGATAGATAGATAGATAGATAGAACATTTAAAAAACCCTCTTTCGCTGCCAACGTTTCCAAAGAGCAATGCCAGATAATCCATATATTCTAATTACTGCAATGGCGGCGTTTAACAATGCACTGGATTACAACAATCGATTGCGCACGGTGAAACAAACTGACAGTGTCAGATGTCGGCCAAAACGAAATCCGAATTTTCATTTATCATGACATTTTACTCAGCGTGATTAGATCAGCAAAAACGAGCGCTACGTCAGCAGTCCGCTGTCCTCTGGAGCTGCGCCGGAAGTTGTTACTGAACTCATTGCTGTAATTTTTTAGCTGCTCGAATGACTAAACCGGAAGATATTTTTCAGTGCGACTGGTTTGTTTTCTGGCCGACGCGTAGACTGCAACTGCGGAAATTGTGTGCTATAGTTGAAAGGACGAACAATGAATGGTAGTGATGTTTATTGCCGGAATAGAAGGCAGATTGTGTTCGCATAGGAGCGAGGCCGTGAAGAAGAGAGGAGGCAGTGGTGGAGGTGAACGACCGCGGGTGAAACAATTGTTTACGGTCCGCTATAGGATTTGCTCAGAGGAATTGTTTTTGTTTCGGGGCTTGAATCATGAGGTTCCCTCTGCTGAAGCATGATTCAACGACAGATTCTTTTTAAACCCTAACATCGTGCGGTGATATTCGTGTACAGACCACAATGGAGCGCTCATTTGGCACAGTCTGCTTGGTAGTCCATGAAAAAACACTCGTCCAAATACTAGTCGGGTTTGATGTTGATTCACTTAGACTGTCGTATCTGCCATATATCAGGCAGAGAAGGAGAAAGCAAGAGTTGGCTAGACGCAAGGACGGTGAAAGAGCACAGATATGGAGAGGAAAATAGGAGAAAATAGGAGAAATAGGAGAAAATATATGAGAAATAAGAGCGAATAGGAGAAAATAGAAGAAAATAGGAGAAATGGGAGAAAATAGAATAAACATAGGAGAGAATATGAGAGCGTATGAGAACATAGGATAAAATAGGATAAAATAGGATAAAATAGGAGAAGGCAGTGAAGCAGCGGTGATGCGAATAAGACAGTGCACACACAATAGACATCTACATCAGCATGACATCAGGAACAGGATTAAGGTGGCTTGGCAGAAATGGAGAGAACTAACGGGAGTGTTGTGTGACGCCAAAATGCCAACTCAACTCAAGGGAAAGGTATACAAAACAATGGTAAGACCGGTGATGCTATATGGAGCAGAGGCCTGGGCGCTGACAAAAAGGGATGAAGGGTTACTGGAGAGAACAGAGATGAGAATGCTACGATGGATACTTGGGATCTCACTGAAGGACAGGAAAAGAAATGTGGACATCAGAAAGAAGCTCGGGGTGGCATGTATAACTGACAAAGTACGAGAGACCAGGCTGAGGTGGTATGGACATGTAATGAGAAAAGAGGATGATAGTTGTGTGAAAAGAATCATGAATGCAGAGGTATACGGACGCCGCAGCCGGGGACGACAGAGGAAGAGATGGGAAGACACGATACAACAAGACCTAAAACTCCTAAAACTGAAGAAAGAAGATGCTCAAGAAAGAAACAAGTGGAAGAGAAGGATCCGAGTGGCTGACCCCTCTCCAAAGAGGGATTAATTCGAGCCTGAAGGAAAAGAAGAAGAATAGACATCTACATCCAACGATCCGTTTAGCGCATTCTAAATTAGCCTGATCTAAATTAGTCATAAATTTACAAATTCTGGAAATTTGTTAGACTAGAATAATGTAGGCTATTTCAAAAGTCAGCAATTGGCTAGATCTAAAGACTTTCAAATTTGACCAAGAAAGTGTAAAATGCGCCTTGCATAGGTTTCAAAAAGGCGATGTAAGGAAAGATAAGGATCTTCCAAATCCCGAGATTTGGTAACTCTTTTTACACGTTTAATTATTCTTTTGCGTGTGTGAAAATGGCAACGCTTGGGACTTAGTCGAAACTGAAGAATTGCCGGTGCACAGCCCTTACCCTTCCTGTCTAAAGCCTACACCGTGGGACGTGAACAACATATATCCTTGGCTGGATATCGGAGACGAATCACATTTTCCGGAATTAGTGCCTA
This sequence comes from Allolobophora icterica, assembly GCA_963556255.1. Classification (NCBI taxonomy): domain Eukaryota; kingdom Metazoa; phylum Annelida; class Clitellata; order Crassiclitellata; family Lumbricidae; genus Allolobophora; species Allolobophora icterica. The sequence continues at coordinate 20,315,817 of OY744615.1, read as the reverse complement.
GCAACCTACGACATGAGAATCTCCGTGGGATAACTTTACCTCTAATCAATTAGCCCCTGCAAATACCATCTCGTTCAATCGTGGTCTTCTGTTGCCAGGTCTGGAGCGCCTTTGATGATGAGTCTGTCTTGAAGATGCGCAATATACATCATAATCTGTCATGTCGATTACATTTACATTTAATACATTTACAAGTTTAAAAAAGTGTTGCTCCACAAAATTCTGTGTAAATGCGGCAACATAAACCTATATGTAACCTGCAACTTTTGCATCTAATAATAATAATAAAAATAAAAATAATTATAATAATAATAATAATTAATAATAATAATAATAATAATAATAATAATAATAATAATAATAATAATAACAATAATAATAATAAGACAATTTGTATCGTCGCGCCGTAGCACAGCCGAGGCCAAATTAAGGAAAGGGTGCTGTACATGAGTTCAAAGTTCAATGGCAGTCATATGAATGCTTAAAAAGATAGGTCTTGAGCTGTAATTTAAATATCTCCAGAGATAGAGTATTCCTCAAGGTGGTCGGGAAGACTGTTCCATGCGGTGGGTCCACCGACAGAGAAGGAACAGTCGCCAAACCTCGTAGAGTCGTAGACGACCTCAAGACTTGTAGCAGATTTCTTTGAAGAGGATCATAGCCGACATCTGTTCCAGTTGTCTGCAATTCGAGTGCATAAGTCTGAGATGTAGTCTCGCATAAAATCGTGCAATGCTTTATTCAAAACCAATAGTTAGATGCATATAATATATAGGTCCTATGTATATAAATATCTATATATATATATTAATTTATATTGCACCTTTTAAAGAATCTCTTATTATACAGCGTGGAACTAACACATTTATACCGCCTTTATGAACCTTGTATTAATTAATATTTTATGCGTCCATGTACAGGTATGAAATATGCATAAAATCTTTCACAGGTGCAAATATAAACACAACTGGAAGATGCGCACGTGTCTCAGCGTGTGATAAACTGGTCGGATGATGAAACTGAATCTGAAACGATGTGGATGAGGATGACGTGATTCGCTGTCATTCCAGTCGATGAGTTTGAAAATCCATCACGTCTCTGCATGTGCTTAGAGTGGCACCTGAAAATTGCTTCTGTGGCTATAGCCTCATCTGCAAACAGACTCTCTCGCTCTTTCTTTCTTTCTCACTCTTTCTTTCTCTGTCTCTCTGTCTCTCTGTCTCTCTCTGTCTCTGTCTGTCTCTGTCTGTCTGTCTGTCTGTCTGTCTGTCTGTCTGTCTGTCTGTCTGTCTGTCTGTCTGTCTGTCTCTCTCTCTGTCTCTCTCTCTCTCTCTGAATCTCTCTCGGTCTCTATCTTCGTCACTCAGTCTCTCTGTCTCTCTCTCCCTGAATCTCTCTCACTGAATCTCTCTCAATCTCTCTCTCTCTCTGAATCTCTCTCTGATTTTCTCTCTCCTTCTCCCTCTCCCTCTCTCACTCTTTCTAAATATATATATATATATATATCTGAATCTTTCTCTCACTGAATCTCTCTCTCTCTCTCTCTCTCTCTCTCTCTCTCTCTCTCTCTCTCTCTCTCTCTCTCTCTCTCTCTCTCTCTCTCTCTCTCTCTCTCTCTCTCTCTCTCTCTCTCTCTCTCTCTCTCTCTCTTAATCTCTTTCTCTCTCTGTGAATCTCTGTCACTGTGTGAATCTCTCTCTCTCGTTCTCTATCTTCGTCACCCTGTCTCTGTCTCTGTGTGCACTGTGCGCATATTGGTGCCTTCCCATGTCACGCTAGATTGTATTTGTCTACAAATACATATACCCGAACATTATTGAGACTTTAAGAGAAGGACTACATATATGCTTAATAAGCTATGTATATATCACACACAAATAGTCTATGCAGGCCTATCACTGTAATAACTTTCGAGGTGTCAATCATCTCTGAAGTAAAATTGACAAATCAAAAACTAAGAACTAACAAAAGAACTAAGAACCCCGACTTATGTAGACAGTTCGTCGTTCGTGACCTGGTGAACTACTGGACGTTGAATTAGAGTCAATCAATGGCCGACTACATCATTTCGCTTTCGCTTTGCAGAACCTGCGATTTATAGTCCTACGGCGTAATCTTTCGTTCAATACTGCCATGACCCTGCAGTTCATCCATTTCCACTGAAGCTGTTGAGTTATGTTACTCCATGTTACACGACTACCGAGTGTGTTAGGAATGTGTCAGCTCCAGCTGATACCAAACTATTGCGTCCTGGAACCAGCCAACCAACCAAATCAGTGACGGCGCTACCATGGGTCGCGATGTTTCACTTGACCCGCCTATTTCACTCTTGACCTGCCTTATGACCTGCTCATTTTACTCTTGACCTTTAAAGATTAGCAAAGTAACTAAATTTTAACGTTTTAATTGCTGAATTGCTTCAAACTTTAATACGCTGCAACAATTGGACTATAAGCGTTCAATAATAATTTTCTTCGTTTTATATATCTAAGTTATGCTGCTTATGTTGAGGTTATGCTGCTTTATGCGTCAAACTCAAACAGTAATTTCTTCGACCTGCTGAATAACTCCCATGACCCTGACGCGACCTGCTGAAATTGCATAGCCGGCGCCGCCACTGGACTAAATACTTTCATATATCGGAATATAAACGCTGCACTGGCTGCCTATGGAAGAACGGATTGGATTCGAGATCATCCTACTTGGGCCATTCTGCGATGATGACCATTGCCCCGCAAACGTCAAAGAGCAGTGTTTAATCTGGACACATTTTCGGGGGGGGAATTTCTCCCCCAGGATTTATGTTTCCCCCAGAGGCCCGCAATATTTAAATGTAGACACCTTTTTTGCGGGGAAACCCCCCCCCCCCCAGGATAGATGTTGCGCTCCCCCACCTCCAGAGACGAGTAAACGAGTAATATTATAAGAATAAAATTAGAGAATAAGTCCGAAAAGTGGGAAGAATTACTAAAAAAAAGGTCAGCAACTTTTTTGTAAGATGAAATTCACAAAAAACCTCGTTGGACCTTGGAACACGGAATTAAATCCCCCCCCCAAAAGGTCGCCCTTGTTGCCCTCCCCCCCGACAAACCTTGTCCCCCCCCTCAGAAGAGGGGGACTAGATTAAACACTGGTCAAAGAGCAGTGAGTTTTGAGTTAACCCGATCGTCGATCACTACGTTCTTCCGTCCATGGAGCTCATTTATGGTTCCGTGTGCATCGTCGGACGTTCCTCGTGGAACAACATTCCTTTAAATAAGTAATAGATATTTCTCCACTGACCCAGCTCAAAACGCATTTATTTTTTATCTGAAGTCGCACTTGTTTTGACCAATTAGATTACAGTGGTGCATGCAGCGATTTTGGGAGGCGCTATATAAATGTCTTGTTACATTGCATCACAATTACTGGTGCTTTTGTTAGTTACGTGAAGGTCGCTACGCTAACTATCTAGGTGTAGGTATACAATGAATAATTACATATATATATATATGTGTGTACAATATTATATATACACTACGCATTATATTTATATACAATTTATTATATGACTCTTTCCATTGTATCTTGTTCAGTATAGTCCTCATTTGAAATATTTAGAACTGACCTTGTATAGGAGAGCCAGGATTGAGGATTGAGGATTGGCGAAACTGACACTGCAGCCATTTCGCTGCGGCCCTGTTGCCTAGCTGACGATTCATCTAAGAAAGGCCTGTCTCTTGTTTTTCTCGCCTCTTGGCTTCAGTGTTTGTCAGGGCAAACTGACTCCGTTCGATGGATGCACGGAAGCCAAGGAATTTCTGGTTGTTCTCAATATGAAGGGCTACGTTTGGCATAATTATTAGTATTTTTTCCCCGAGGTGCATGTAATTCCTCAGGAGTCTAAAAAATCATGCTAGAAGCTGTTGTTGAATGTCTGAAAAATCAGGCCTCGTCCTCCGCAACAATATTTTGTTGTTGTTATTAGTATAGAAAGAATTACTATTATTATTATTATTATTATTATTATTATTATTATTATTATTATTATTATTATTATTATTATTATTATTACTATTATTATTATTATTATTATTATTATTATTATTATTATTATTATTATTATTATTATTATTATTATTATTATTATTATTACGAGTCGATTTCTAAAGAAAATGTAACTAAATGCTCCGCAAATGCGCTTATATGCAGCTGCTAATAAGATGACACAAATAAATAAGTCTTCAACATCCTTCGAGAGCCCTCAAGAGATATCTCAGATATAGAAGTGCAACAGGCAGAGCCTTCCATACTGTTGGGCAAGATACGACGAACGTCCTTGCTGGCTTTCTCCGTCCATACTGGTTATAACTCGCGGCAGAACGCAGATGAGACCGTCCTGGCACCGATGATGCCAGCATACAATCACCCTCCAGATACGGTGGTGCAACTCCTTGCAGGCGCTTGTAAACCAGGTGGCCAACTTAAAGATGATCATCTTACGTAAGGCAGCCAGTGCAAAGTTTTGAACACAGCAGTCAAGTGACCAATTCCGTGCGCCAGATATGAATCTAGCTGTTGCCTTCTGCACACTTTATAGTTTCTCCAATAGTCCTTCCTGAACACCAATTAAACAGCAGGATGTTGCGGCAGTCAAAATGACTGCTAATAAAGGCGAGTGCCAGGCTCTTTTTGACTTCAAGTGTCAGTAGCGATCGAACTCGTCATAGCTGGCGTAACTGATAATAGTCCGATTGGTCACCTGGTCCTTCACTGTAAGCTCAGCATCAACGATAGCTTCCCGGTCAGCAACTGTGCTGCAGAATGGAACAGATGTTGACTGAAACTGGAGCCCAGCGACAGTGACCGTGGCCAGCTTATGTCTAGTGCAAATCCAAACGAGCTGAGTATTTTCCATATTCATTTTCAGTACATGTTTGTGGGTGTGGAACTCTCACTGTGATACTTCTCGTAGTATGTCGCCCCCACACCCACACCTCCAGCCTCACTGTGAGTGTGTGATGCTTCTCGTATTACGTCGCCCCCACACCACACCCTCACTGTGGGTGTGTTATGCTCCGCGTAGTACGTCGCCCCCACACCCACACCCTGACTGTGGGTGTGTCTGATGCTCCTCGTATACAGTACATCGCCTTTGACCTGGCTATGAAGCTTATGATTATTCTTGTTTTGGCTTTTATCATTTCGGCGAATTGCAAAGCATTCGTCGTTCGCCGCAATTATCAGGACTGTTATGGTTCGTCTGAGCAGTCATTAGGTCCTGTCAACAATGTTGTGTCTTATGGCAAGTATAATAACAACGACTGAGCGTCTTAAACTTAAAGCGACCACCGGCTGATGCCTCAACCATTATTATGGTGGCGCTATCATCTTCAAAATGACAAAGTTTACCAAATGCGTATAATCATCTTCATTATGACAATGATTACCCAATACGTCTAGAGTATCATCTTCATAATGACACAGATAACCCATCTTCATAATGACAATGATAACCCAATGAGTCTAGAGTAGCATCTTTATAGTGACAATGATAACTCAATGCGTATCATCTTCTTAATGACAATGTTGACCCATCTTCATGATGACAATGATAACTCATTGCGTCTAGAGCAGCGTCTTCATAATGACAAAGATAACCCAATGCGTATCATCTTCATAACGTCAAAGATGACCCATCTTCACAATGACAATAATAACCCAATGCGTCTAGAGTAGCATCTTCATAATGACAATGATAACAAAATGCGTATCATCTTCATAATGACAATGATGACCCATTGCGTCTAGAGTATCATCTTCATAATGACAATGATTATCCATTGCGTCTAGAGTTTCATCTTCATAATGACAATGATAACCCAATGCGTATCATCTTCATAATGACAAAGATGACCCATCTTCATAATGACAATGATAACCCAGTGCGTCTAGAGTAGCATCTTTATAACGACAACGATAACCCAATACGTATAATCTTCATAACGACAAAGATAACCTGTTTCATGTGGGATTATAATCTTCTTTATTATAACCTACCTCTAGTATAATAAGTCATTGACTTCTAAGATGTTCTATTGCGCCGCTGTCTCAATGCTTAAGGCATCAGTCCATAATGTTACCACTTAAAACCAAAGTGTTTTGCCAAGTCCGTTGTTACTCAGGTTAAGACTTCGAAGTCAGAACTGAAGGTCAGACAAAAGATAGCGAAACAGCTTACAGGGAAATTTGAACGTTCAGGTTGAGATGAGCTGCTATCGGGCGTGGTCTAAAAGCAACAGTAAAGCTGCAGAGTGACGCATACTGAAACAAAGCCTCGTTGTCTAAGTCTGAAAAGGCGAGCCGACTCAAAACTGGTCTCAGGCGATAAGTACTTTAAAAATGTAACACATTTTTTTATAGCGACCTATGGCTTCGAACCTGCTCATTTTTAACTGAATTAGTGAAGTGATATCGTTCACCAACGCTGCCCATTTGAATGTGTGCCTCGCCATTTAAGTTCCCCGTGTACGGACAATGCTATAGCCCAAGATTTAAATCTATGAAATAAGCCACCATTGGGAGACGAACCGGGATCCGCACTCATAGTGGTGTACGGGACATACGCTTTAACCGAAGTAGCTAACTAGATTGTTCATGGCACTCTAAAAAATCTAAGCAGATATTTCCCTTCAAACGCGTTGATTCTGGTCTCATGCATCAGGAGTCAGCGCAAAATGCAGACGAACAGAAATAAAAACAAACTTTATAAACGATTAGAACATTATTCGTAGACGATGCGCTTCTACGGGAAGCCACTGCAATGCTTTCAGGATTCCTTACGTGCAGTGCTTTTTTCTAGACAAAAAGGTTCCAGAACTGAACAATCATGGAAGGGCTAAAATCCAGAGAAAAACTGGATTGAGGGTGGGAGGGGGTCTCAATAAACACTTAAAACAGTTCACAACACTTAAATTAAATTAAAATAACTAAATTATTGTTTTTATTATTTAAAAGAATATTTTTAGTAGCTGAAAAAGGCGCGTTCGTACTTCCGCGTTTTCTCGATAGCTCTTGTCAGGAAGTTTCAATTGTGTGAGTTATCGGTAGAAGTATACTGTTTTTGGTGCGTCTGGCGGGGTTATGTAAATTCGTGATCAAAAGTGCAATTATTATAGGCTTATATACATGCATGCCCTACATACATAAATACATACATACATACGTACGTAACAGTTAATGCAGGGGTAGGCCTATGTATAGTGTAGGAAAGTTGTTCGTATTAATAGAACTCTGATAAATTGTTTGCCTGCAAATGGATGGATCCATGCAGTCAGTCACTGCAGCGTGGCCCGCTAGATGTAATCGTCTAAATGAAACGAGAGCGGCAAGATCAAAGCACACGTCGCCACCTGGCGGCAGCGAGGATATGAACATCGATTAAGCTAAAAGCAAATGGCGCGGTTGAATATACACATACACAGGAATGCTTCTAGGCATTGTGCATTTATATTCACAGATATACACAACTTAATATATTAGCGAGAATATATGTAGCAGTAAAACAGGTTAGACCTGAACTATATACGCAGATAATTATGTATATATCTATGTATATATATGTGTACATATATGTATATATATATTAGGCGGAGGCAGTGGAAAGGATAGAGATGACTGGAGTTAGAGAAGGAGTGAGTGTTGTGAAGTCGACCACGCAGAGAGAGAGAGAGACCTTGATGGGAAGACCTGACAGATTCCACTCTGGAAAAGTGAGCGATCGTTATGGCACCAATATCCACTGGAAAAGCCAAGCGTCCTCCACAAGGTGGCGCTGACAAACAAGGAGGATTAGCAATCGCCAACGGCTCTTCCCTGCTGCGTGTCTTGCTTACTCTGTCGTTTCCTATCTGTCTATACCTGTCTGTCCGTGTACTTGTACGTCTGCGTCGGTCTGCCTTTGATCCGAGACGGTCATCATTAAGTCTGTACATTCTCTGCCGCAGCAACCACTAAAGGTAGACGATGCGCTTGACCACCGCTGTGGACCATTAGTTCGCAGCGCTACATCAACCTCAGCCTGCGAACGTATATCACAAAAAAACATGTTATTTAGAGGTCAGCAACATACATACACCCACGCATAAGAAACTATAAAGTCTCTGATGAGTCTTTCTTGAAGTGGCGCTATATAAATTTGCGATTGCAATTTGCAATTAGAATTGCAATACACGCAGAATGATGGTCTATTCGATAGAACGCCAGGTGTGTAAATCCATCGATTGCGGGTTCAACCAGACATGAGCTTAAGATTGGCGAGCTTCGTGTAACGCCTCTATAGACAATTAAGTTGTTCTCGCACACTAATATCGCGCCTCAGATTCAAATGTACTGACTTTACTAATAACGTGAATAAATGAATATACATGTTTTTAAGTGGCAAGTGATCGAAATTTGATAAAAGTACAAACAAACGAGCAATGTTGGACGGTGTGGACAGTTCTGAGCTGTATTTCAACGTAGATGATTGTTTGATCATTAACTGTCGTTGAGTACAGTTGAAGATAGCAATTGAAAGATTTGCGCTTGTCAAATATTAGTGTTGCCCATGAAATGTACGATCGTGTTTGAACTGTTGATTTAATGTATAAATTAAAGTATACAATACAATCGAAATAGGTTTATATGTGTATTTGGTCAAATTAATGTTGACAACAAATCTGGCATTTCTACGATCGAATCGAAACGTTGAAAGGTCGCCGACAGAAAGGCAAGGTAGGCCTAATGTATGTAGGGGAAAGGCTTGTATTATGGGCCTCCTAACAAATTGTTAGATTATTTAGTACAGGAGCAATTGGGTGTATAGTTTTGTTTATTCCATGCATTACTTGGCATTAGTTATGACCAAATGTAAAGGAATGACTGCTTAATCGATGTAAATAAATTTTTAAATAATTATTTTTAAAATACCAAAAATGGCCCATATTACACAACCACGTGTGTAATATGGGCCACCATTGTAGAGATAAAACAATACTATTACACGTGTTAGACAACTGCCTGATTTTGCAACAGAAGATGAAAATGATTAAAGTTTTAAGGCAATTATCATATTTCAGAGCTTGATATTCTCAGTTCATGCAATTCGCGACGTTTCCGAGCTGTTTACTTGTATTAAATTTATGTCAAAAGTTATTAGGCAAAGGCTGGCAATTGTCATAGAAGTAAAACTTAGGATGGTTTAAATTTGCAGTCTTCATGCGACCAGCGTTGACATGTTGTGCACTGCACCCAGTTCTCTTCGTATGACTCCCCACACAAAATGTTTCTTCTTCACTAAGTTTTTGAACCTTAGGTCTCTTATAATTTTTTTTATGTTTGGCTGTCGAGATGGTTGTAGGTTTCTCTGAAGCCCTGCCTTTGTTTTCCCTTCATTAATGTTCTGGAACCCTTTCCGTCTTTGAGAAGAGTTGAGTTGTTTTTTGTTTTCTTCTGTTCAACTTTCTCTTCCGCGAATTCCCTGTGAGATCCGGGATGATCTGGTCGTTTTCGATGTCTCCTATTAAACTTGTATTTTGTTTTGATTTTGACTTTATTTTGGTCCATTTCTTTAGCAAGGTTGATTTAGATACGATTGTTTTCGTGGCTCTAGTCTTTGTCACAACTTTCATTTTGAAACTGCCCGTAAAGAGTGTGTAAAACGAAAATAAAATGAAACAAATTGCACTTGTGAAATCAGCTACAATCACCATGTATTATGGCTATAATATGGGCTGGCCCATATTACACAGGCCATAATACATGGGCCTGTGATGGAATGTGTAATATGGGCTGGCCCATAATACACATTCCATCATAGGTCCATATTACAAACATGGTATGATTCGGGGAAATCAATTGTAGCGTGACCGACTAATGTTTTATAGACCCAACAAAGGTATTTTCTTATTTGATAAAGAAATTGCTACCTTCTGAAACAACACGGCATAGCATAGCTGATATCTTAAGAAATTAGTAGCTGTTGAAGTTGAACCAATTTTATAAGCAATATGTACCAAAATTTAAATTGTTACCGTTCGTGCAGAAGTTATTACCAACAGCTCACATTCAACACATGAAGTCGAAATTAGTAGACGGATCGTTTCGCACGGTAAGAGCTATTCGCAGACATGATAGGTGGGAAAAACAGCCGAGGCCCATATTACACGGTGGCCCATAATACAAGCCTTTCCCCTACCTTAGCCTATTATTCCACGCCTCTATCACCTCCCTCCTGTCGATTATAATTATTTTGACTAAGCGCCTGTGAACAAGCTGGTTCTCGCGACTTCGCTTTTTTGGGCGCTGTAGAAATTTCGAGATTACGATTATAATTATTTATCTGATCAATGAATTGTGGATGGATAAAGCATTTTACTGCTGCTAGTTTAGATTATGGTTAATATCATTACCGACATCTAAAACCTGAAGGTTTTAAATTCAATTTTAATCAAACTTTATGGAACCTAAAACCAAACGTATAAGAAGGTCTGTTACGTAAACAGTTGCAGTACAGTGGACCATCTTTAGCTCTATATTTAGCCTTTAGTCCTAAATCTTTCAATCCAACTTTGAAGTCTAGTTTAATCTAAGCTAATTCTTTCTATAGCGCCATAATAATAACGCACAAAGCAAGCATCAATCGTTGGTCGCTCAAAAAGATTCCCAATCAAAAGTCATAAAAAGTCATAATTTCGGTAACCAAATATTGTAAGGATAAACAAGACATAATTATAATGCTTATAATAGTCACAGTTAACATAATCTGGCTACACAGGAGACCAACAAGGGGTCATAGAGTGACACAGACCCCGGACCCCGCTACCAGGGCCACCTGGGTAGTAATACAATTTGATGAAAGGCAGGCGATCTAACATCACTAGATATGCAATAGTAACATTATACTTAACTAAATTAAAAACTTACCTAGCTAACTAGATATGCAGTGGTATCATTATACTTAACTAAAGACTCGATAGCATATCATTAGATATGTAGTGGTAACTTATACTTAACTAAGGACTCGAAAGCACATCTTGAGGCTATAACTGAGAGAAATCAAAAGCCAGGCTAGAATGTGTAAGCAGGTTGAAAGAGGTGAGTGTTACGTTTGGACCGAAATAACATAAAATATTAATTTATGGAACGAACTGAATTGGGAAGTAATTTCTAAAGCTGTGAACCAGTAACAGAGGAAGAGCCTGAGAGCCCAACAGCGCTAAAACTGGCTGAGAAGAATCCTACAGCGAGAGAGGTTGACGATGGATATGACAGCTGGGCCCAAGGCTTTGGAGAGTATTTTTAGAAGGAGAGTAGGAATAGCGTATAAGAGATAACAAATGGGGACAAGATATCTCTATATAGTATTTATACTACAGAAGTTGCTGTTTGGAATTGGGTGAGAACAGGTGGAGGAGACTACGGTATGATATTTCATAGGAGTTGGAAAGCTTATGGCAGAGATCTCGAACTCGGACTACTACTGCCTAGCATCGAGCCTTTGCATTTGCTGGTCCTCTGCTCTGGAATGATCTTCCCTTTTTGGCTCGTTCTACTATTTTGTCGGGGGGTTGCTGTTTCTTCTCGCCTTCTTAAGACTTTTTTCGCACTGGGAGCGCCTCTGTTTAAGCTGTACTATGAGAGGAGCTCTATAAATCTGTAAATACAATGCAACACAATCTTGCCAGAAGGGAACTCTGTGAACCCGTGGGCAAAAAGAAGAGTCTGATAAGTTGCTAGGTAGCATATTGCATGCGCTGCGGTGTAGGATCATAATTTACCTCCTGCAATGAAAACTTTAGAGAATAGGATCTCTCAGATGCTACAAGAGAAAAGAAGATGAGTTTGGCTGATGAATTTGAGCAGATGCTAAGGTAAACGGGTAAATAGCTGCTCAGCTTCCTGGCAGCGGCAATATCAGAGTTGCACCATGGCTGAGGAGGTCGTACAGCAAGCCTCTTTCACTTAAATCAGGAATGTGTTTATCTAGGATTTTAGATGAAGTTGAATTTAGCTCGACGGCAAGTTCGGTACCTGTCTGTGTTGGGCGCAACCGCGGATAGAGGCGAGGATGTCAGCTTTGAAGTTTGATACATCGAACATTTTCCCAAGGGTGGCAACTGATTAACAATTTAACGATGAGAGTGTACTAAAATCGACTGGGAAACCAATGCAGCTCGCCGTTAGTAAAAGTGTTGAATAGTAAGTGGAAGGCGGCTTATTGTGTAAAGAAACATGATCAGTAAATATGGCATTATGGTTGGATAAAAATGACTCGGAAGGAGTGATATCTTTAACAGCAGAACTACTAGATCGGATTTCAAGAATGTCAACAATGTGTGATACATTTCATGAGTTTGAAAAAAGATGTTCTGCTTAAGATCGAAGCAGAAGAGGAGTTGTTGGACGTTTTAACCATAGTTAAGAGTGTCCGCGCGTGTCACTAAGACAGTACAATTAAACGTTATGCATTTATCATATATACATATACACGTGAAACTAAAGTAAGCGCACTAAATATATACGCTAATATCTCGCACTGCAAGACTGTACACAAAACACAGTTCACATTACCTCCTTCCTTTTTCTGGAATTGAGCAAATTAAATTTCAAAATTTGCGAAATTACCAAAATACATGAAACATATATATATCTAACTAATCAATCAAACAGTCTTACGATTACTTATAGTCTTGACAAACAATCAGCAATAACATTCAATCTGCCCTTTTTGTACTTCACCTCAACATCAAAAGTTTGTAAGGCTAACGCCCAACGCACAAGTTTAGCAGACTTAGACATTGACTCAGTCAAATATGTAAGAGGATTGTGATCAGTAAAAATGAAAATTTTTGATCCAATTATAATTTCTTTTAACTTGTTTAGAGCCCAAACAATAGCATAGGCTTCCTTTTCCACAGTAGCCCATCTCTTCTGGGTATCAGTTAATTTCTGACTGATAAATGACACAGGGCGTTCTATTCCCTTGTCGTCCATCTGTGTTAAAACAGCACCGACTACAAAGTCACTACTATCGCAGTACAAATTAAATGATTTTCCAACTTCAAAAACATATAATACTACTTTGGATCGCACAGCCTCTTTAAGTAAATCAAATGCTTGCTGATGTTCAACAGTCCAATCAATCTTATCAGAAACACGTTTACTAGTTAAATCAGATAAAGGTTTCGCAATCTGTGCAAAGTCCTTAATAAACTGTCTGTAATAATTAAAAAATCCAAGCAGTTGCTTAACTTGCTTCTTAGTTTCTGGGATCTTCAAATTACTCAAACTTTCAATTCTGTCTGGATTCATCTTTATCTTACCAGACCCAACCACATGACCGATAAACCTTACTTCACTCTTACCAAATATGCATTTTTTTCAAATTCAAAGTAACGTTATGCAATCTCATTTGCATCAAAAATGCATCTAGATGCTGCAAGTGAACTTTCCAACTGTCAGAATGCACAGCAATGTCATCAACATACGGTTCTGCAAAGTCACTTATAGGCTGTAAAACTAAATTTATCGCCTTAACAAAAGTTCGTCCTGAATTTATCATTCCAAAAGGAACACGAGTAAATTCATACAGTCCATTATGCGTTACAAAAGCTGTCTTCCATTGATCAGATTGTTTTAGAGGACAAGTCCAATAAGCACTTCGACAGTCCAAAATGGAAATCACATTAGACTTTCCAACTTTGTTCAAAACGTCTCTGACAATCGGCATCGGATATTTACAATCCACTGTGAATGAGTTAATGTATCTGTAGTCACAGGCAAGTCTCAAAGATCCGTCTTTCTTTTTAACAATAACCAAAGGGCTTGCCATTCTGCTCGATGATGGTTTAATAATGTTTGTTCTTAACATTTCTTTGATCTGACGTTCCACTTCTGCTCGATAAATCAAAGGAATTCGATATGCTGCAAATTCCTTTTCACGAAATCCTGGTTTTAGTTCAATTTCATGTTCAACCAATGTACATAATCCGGGTTTTTCTGAAAATCTGTCACAGTATTTGTTTAAGACGTTCAACAACTGTTCTTGTTGAGTTACTGTCAAATGGCTAATTTGTTCAGGATCGAGGTTGAGTGAATTCTTGTCATCTTGAACCTCATTCCTCATTGGTAATTCAACCACTGAATCAAAATCTTCATCTTCTTCAACGATTAGACCACAACTTAATGCTCGAGTAACATATTTTCTGATCTTGTTGGCGTGAATTATTTTTCGACCATTTTCACCCATATCGACTAAATAAGAGTACTTTGATCTTCGATGTATGATCGTACATGGACCATGCCATCGAGAAATAAGTTTGTTCGTTGACGTTGGATATAAAACGATGACTTTCTCACCAGCTTCAAATTCTTTGTGCTTTGCTCTCTTGTTATACTGATTCGTGTATTGTAATTGCTTTTCTCGAGAGTAGGATTCTGCAAACAATAATGCTTTCTCCATATTTTCTTTGAGTTCTTTCAAATACTTTTCTGGCTTAACTCCAACATGAGGTGGTAAGTTTATTTCTCTAGTCCAACTCTCTTTTAATATTGCCAATGGTCCTCTCGGAATTTTCCCATAGACAAGCATATATGGTGATACTCCAGTAGTTGCATTCGGCACTTCTCGTAATGCCCACACTGTGAAAGGAATTATCTTGTGCCATTTCCTCGGGTTGTCTATTATCACATGATGGATCATCTTTTTAAATGTCTGATTCCATCTTTCTACTAATCCAGCAGCCTCTGGGTGCCCTGGTGTGTCGAATCGTGGACTACAGCCCATTAAATTGAGAAATTCTCTTGTCAAACTGGCTGTGAAGTTCGTTCCTTGGTCACTTGTAATCACGGACGGCACACCAACGTTCATGAACAGTTCCGTCAACGCTTCACACACAGCCTTCGCTGTCAGCGATTTCAATAAGAAGATTGTAGGCCATCTGGTGCACGAATCCACAATGCATAAACAATACTTGTGACCTGCAGCAGACACTGGATCGATCGGGCCAACGAGGTCCATCGTCATTCTCCTGAAGGCGACCTCTTCTCTTGAGACCGGAGTGATGGGCACTCTATCCATCACCAAACTCCTTGCCTTTAGTTGACACTTCTCGCAAGACTTACAAAATTTCACAATGTCTCTTCTCATCTTTGGCCAAACAAAAGACAACTTTATTCGTTCTCTTGTTTTCTCTTCTCCTAGATGTCCTCCAAACACTGATTCATGCGCCAACTCCATCACTTTAATTCGTCTCTCTTTTGGTAACACTAGTTGATATATCGTCTGGTCTAATATCTGATATTTCTTATGCAATAAACCGTTGATCACACAGAATTCAGATTCTTTCTCTTGTGCTAACTTCCACCACGGCTTCAACGATTCATCATTTCTCTGTTGCTCTTCGAACTTCTTCGAATCGGCAATCTGCACCTTTTGTTCTTCGTCCATCTCTTCATCTCTATACAAGTCTCCTATCCCCACATCACATTCATTGTCTTCTTCCGTTTCATTTAATGTGCCATTCTCGCATGCAGCCATCTCTTGCTCGTTCATCTCTGCTATTACACCATCTCGCAATAAGCTTCGTTGCTCATTACTTTCGTTTTCCTCGTCACTTGAACTTTCAGTTTCATTCTTCTCATCAACATCTACCATTTCCTGTTTCCGACTCTGCGCTCTCGTCATTACATTTGCTCGTACACTCACATCTCCTTGTATCGTTTTGACCTTCATCTGTGGTACGGCTTTTAATTCGGCAATTATCTCTGGATGCAACAAGAATCTTTCTGTACTGCCCATCTTTGCAATACTAGCACACATCATAAGGTGTAAGTGAACACTGGATTTTACGCGGACATCCCTCTTCTTCCACATCGCTACCACACAGTCTAACATCCACCTTCACTAACTTCGCAGGAATAGCATCTCCTGCCACACATTGCAAGTTCACTTTTCCAATTTGTTCCACCTTCATGCCTTCCAGTAATTCTTCACTAATCACCGGAATCTCTGCACCCGAGTCGCTCAGTGCTTTGACTTTCACTGGCTCTTTACCGTCTACTCCACGAATTTCGACCTCGACATATTGCAAGAACGATTTCTTCAATATTCGATTGTCATCTTTTCCTATGACTTCTCTCTGAATTCCAGCATCCAATAGAATTTCTTTTTGAATACCACATTTCATTACCGACTTTACTTCAGTCTCTTGGTTTTCTTGACTCGCGGTTTGATTATCTGTATCACTAACCACTTGAATCAAATTCACCCTTGTGTGTTCTTGATTTCTGCTAGAACTAGCTGCTGCCACTGGAACTGGACAAAATTTAACCAAATGTTTGTCTGAACCACAGTTGTGACAACGCTTCACAACCATGCCTCGTTGTTCATTTCCTTCATTTCTCTTATACTGCGTAAACGATGTGTTGCCTTCCCTCTTGGCAAACGGCGCTGGCGATTTGTTAAATCCCTGACGACCAAACGTCACTTCTCTGGTCTCATTGGGTACAGGGACACTAGCCTTGACTTCTTTACCTTTGAACTGATTCCCTGTTTCTGGATTACTTTTCCACTTTCCACTCTGGCTTTGGTTTACGGAACGTTGAGAAGGATAACTGTTTATATTTGGGATCGCAAACCCAATTCGATTGTTTACATGAATGTCTGCTAGGTCTGCCACTGCACTAGCTTGAAGACAGTCAGTTCCTTCCTTCGACAATACAAACTGTAGTGGACCTGGCGGTAAACATTCTTTTAGCTTATCCGCTACCAGCAAATCAAAGAGCGTATCATACTCTCTGTTCACGTTTCGACTTCTCACGTAATAGTTTAGCAAGTTCTTCAGTCTTGCCGTAAACATCGTATAAGTCTCTTCTGTTGTCTTCTTAGCATCCACAAATCTGGCTCTGTATTCTCTCGAGGTCAATTTAAATTCTTTTAATAAGTGCTGCTTGACTTTATCGTAATTGTCTAGATCATCGAATGACAATCTATTCAGAACAGTTCGAGCTTTCGACGTCATCAATGGTAGTAATAATTTAACCCAAAACGGCTTCTCCACAGCAAAGCTACGAAACGCGTTCTCGACTGTTTCAAAATATAATGGCACCTCCATCATATCAGTTGGCATTTGAGGCAATACATGCTTCATTGCATCACCTATTTTCTTAATTTTTGACACCAAAGTTTCACTTTCTTGCTGTTTCCTTCTTTCTGCTTCCCGTTCTTCTCTCATTTGTGTTTCTTTCAATGTCAATTTTGATTTCTCCAGTTTCAGACGTTCTTGTCTTTCTGCCTCTGCCTTTTCCAAACTTTCTTTCTGAAATTTGAGTTCTTCTTGTCTGATCTGTTCGGCGCGTTCTAACTCTAACGTTCGCGCTTTTTCTTTTTCTTCTTCACGCATTCTCTTTGCTTCAATCTGTTGCTGACGAACCTCTTCATCACTTTTTCTAGCTCTTTCAAATTCAATCATCTGCTCCAGTCTTCTTCTTTCAGCATCTTCCCTATCTCTTTTCAACTGTTCTAACTGAATCTCAAACTGATGCTTTTGCAATTCAAGTTCTGCCTTACGCACTTGTTCTGCTTTATCTTCTCTCTCTCTCTCTGCAGGCGCAATTCTTCTTGCCTTGCAAGTTCCGCTTTCTCTTCTTTCTCTCTCTGCAAGCGCAATTCTTCTTGCCTTGCAAGTTCCGCTTTATCTTCTTTCTCTCTCTGCAAGCGCAATTCTTCTTGCCTTGCAAGTTCCGCTTTCTCTTCTTTCTCTCTCTGCAAGCGCAATTCTTCTTGCCTTGCAAGTTCCGCTTTCTCTTCTTTCTCTCTCTGCAAGCGCAATTCTTCTTGCCTTGCAAGTTCCGCTTTCTCTTCTTTCTCTCTCTGCAGACGTTCTGCTTTCTCTTCTTTCTCTCTCTGACGACGTAATTCTTCCTGTCTCAGCTCTTTCTCTTCCTGTCTTCGTCTCTCTTCTCTTTCTTTCTCTTCTTGCCTCGTCATCATCATCCACTGCATCAACATCTCCATAGACATAGGCACAGTAGGTTTTTCAATAGCCTTTTCTACGGCACCGCCAACTGCACCTTCTTCTTCGACTTCTTCTTTAACCCACACTTCAGCGAGTTCCTGTATCATGTCACCACGTGACATACCTTCTAATTGTTCTTCCTTAAAACCGGCTTTCAACAAACGCTGTTTTAGTCTTTCCGTAGACATCTTCTTAATATCTGCTTGTCTTTCAGCACTTAGTTTCTCCATCTTACTTGTTTACTTTGGTGATTTCTCTTTTCAAAGAAGTCACGGTTTTTCTTGGTGCGTGAATCGATAAACAAACGGGATTTCTTTTGTATTTGTTCGTGAAAAACAACGAAATTTTTTATACCGTTTTCTCGTGTTCCACCGTCGTTGATATCGTAGACACGTCACACAGCAACAACGCGTAGATTCTTCTAACACCGTCGTAGATTCTTCTAACACCGTTGTAAATTCTTTTATCACCTCCTTCGGCGATAACGAGAATTGTTATCCACGTGAGTTTATATCCACCGTGAGTATTTATTCCACCGTGAGTATGTATTCCACCGTGAGTATTTATTCCACCGTGAGTATTTATTCCACCGTGAGTATTTATTCCACCGTGAGTATTTATCCACACCGTAGCTGCCACCAATAATGTCAACCCAATCCTTCCGTTGACAATCCTTCTGATTAAATCCTTGTTCTCTCTCTACTTAACGCTTATTTAACGTTCACCTTTTGAACTTAATTCTACGTATAAGTAGCTTTATTTTCTACTGTGTAGCCTCGCCTGAATTAATCAGCAACACAGTTTAATATCTTTTCAGTTTAATAAGAAACAAACAGACAGAACTCAATTCGATTACAACTCAACTAGTCAGCAACACTACTTCAGCGAACATCGAATTCAAACTTCTCTAGTCAGCATAATTCTTCGCGCCTCTTGACACACCTGTCTTCTGTGCGCCTAAGCGAACTCTAATAATATACATATAGCGCGCCGCTGCCCAGATCGGCCGGCCGCGCGTGTCACTAAGACAGTACGACTAAACGTGATGCATCTATCATATATACATATACACGTGAAACTAAAGTAAGCGCACTAAATATATACGCTAATATCTCGCACTGCAAGACTGTACACAAAACACAGTTCACAAACTTGAACTTTTATCGCGCAAATGTCTAAGCTATAAGGCATCAACCGATAGGTCAAATATTGCAATCCTTTCTGAGTGTGCCTCAACCAAATCCCAATTAGTCTGTTTGCTTTGATCTTTCCTGTGCACTTCTAGGCAATTGTTAATGTAATTAGTGACTTCTATTGCGCCGGTGTCTAATGCACAATGCATCAACCGATGGCACACCAAAACCAAGCCGTTATCAGGTCCATATCCAGAAGATCAGTCCGTATACAAGACAGAGAGGCAGCCTATGGTGGGTAAGCATAGGCTGCCTCTCTGTCTTACGGTTGATCTTCTGGACGATTAGCCAGTGGTTAGTGTTATAATGTGCCATCGGTTGATGCCTTGTGCATTAGACATCGGCGCTGTAGAAGTTATTAATTACTAATTGATCTTTCAGACACTCTTCCGTCTACAGTTAACTAAAATATTTATCCATTCCAGTTAATCACTATAAGTTTAATCATAACATGCTTCGCCAACATAAATCAGTTAAAGCCCCGACAACTAAGATATTTATAACTGCGAATATATCTTCACAATTATTATCGTTGTTATTGCAAGTTTGTCTTAGCTTTTATTACTGCTACTCCCGTTATATTAAAGTAGGCCCTACATTAAGTTGCTTCACATGATGTAATTATTAGGTTCATGTGATATGTTGGTGTTTGTTTTTGTGTAGGGAGAACGTCCACTCTATCTGCAACTGGACCCTGGCAGGACTCAGATTGCAAAGGCGCTGGTTCGAATTCTGCACGCCAACGACTGGCACTATGCATCTCTCATCATCGAAGACACCTACGCTCGCGACGGCTTCGTCGAAACCTTCTACCAGCTGACGAAAAACGCCACCCTCTGGAGGGTCGAGGACTACATCCGCATTTCCAGACGAACGCCTCATGAAACGATCGAATACCAGCTTCTGAATCTGCGCGAGAACCAATCTCGCGTCATCATTCTTCACTGCTCGTCGAAACTGGCCAAGGTCATCTTCGAAGTGGCCGAGCAGAACGGATTCGTGCGCGACTACGCCTGGTTCGTCACGGATGAAGTGATCCGGAACGAGAAACTCGTTGAGGCGTATCCGATCGGTCTGGTCGCCGTCAACGTCAGCCAGGACCACAGTCCAAAGGCTCTCCTACCGGACACGGTCCGACTGATCGGCGCTGCACTGCGCTCCAACATCGACGCCACTCCTGGGACAGGCGTTGAGTCATCGCAGGGAAGCGGACGAAGGATCAAGGAACACAACGGCGGGTGCTGGATCTCAGCACAGAACAGATCACGCGAAGGAATCAGACTGTACAGGTCAGCAGTAAAAACCGTAACGATCTATAAGCTTAGTTTTCACGCGGGATTTGAACCATGGAAGCAGCGACGAACTGTCGCCGCTTTGCCACTTTGCCACCACTTCCATTCAGTTCCGCAAGTGGCCACGTGATGAATCTGGTTAAAGATTTCTGCGTTGCCATGACAACAAAGTCGTCCTACGACGATATGGATTGCTTGGATCGACAGATCGATAGAGGGAAACGGAGAAAGAGAAAGGAAGAGAGACGGACGAAGGGAGGTTAACGCGGACAACTAGACGAAGCAATTGACAGAGGGAAAGATGAACAGATGCTATCAGAAAAGCGAACAGTGAGTGAATGGCGGGAAATGAACGATTGACACGATGCCAAGTGAGACAGGCGCCTGGATGGAGGACCGGACCTCTTCTTATGGAGAAACTCACAGACGACAGAGAGAGATAGAGAGATAGAGAGAGAGAGAGAGAGAGAGAGAGAGAGAGAGAGAGAGAGAGAGAGAGAGAGAGGAGAGAGAGAGAGAGAGAGAGAGAGAGAGAGAGAGAGAGAGAGAGAGTGAGAGAGAGTGAGAGAGAGTGAGAGAGAGTGAGAGAGAGAGAGTGAGAGAGAGTGAGAGAGAGTGAGAGAGAGATGATGAGAGTGAGAGAGAGAGTGAGAGAGACTGACAGAGAGATTGAGAGTGACATAGAGTGAGAGAGTGTAAGAGAGTGAGATAGTGTGAAAGAGAGTGTGAGAGAGTGAGAGTGAGAGTGAGAGAGTGAGAGAGTTTGGGGGAGAGAGAGTGAGAGAGAGTGCGTGAGAGAGGGAGAGAGTTTGAGGGAGAGAGTGAGAGAGTGTGTGTGAGAGTGTGAGGGAGAGAGAGTGAGAGAGGGCGAGAGAGAGTGTGAGAGAGTTAGAGAGAGAGTAAGAGAGAGAGAGTGAGTGAGAGAGTAAGTGTGACAGAGAGAGAGAGAGTGAGAGAGATGAGAGCGACGAGATGAAGAG
>OY744615.1:20269314-20291814 GCA_963556255.1 Allolobophora icterica | reverse complement strand
GTATATAGGCCTATATGTCTAGGTTTTTATTCTATAAATATTTATGTTGTAATCTAAGATTATATATATGTACATATTATATGTACATATATTATATATGTACATATATATATATATATATATATAATTATACGGGTGCTTTGGTTTTTTAGCTTCTTGACTATCAGTTCATAGCCTAATGCAGTAGATGCCAAAACCCTGATGGAGGATTTTCTTAACTGATTATCTGGCTTAGTGAAACTCGCGCGTCGCATTTCACACGAGATTGACGACAAACCCCATGAAGGGTGAAATGATGAACTTTAATTATCAAGTAGTTCCATATATATACCAAACTGTCCTATAAAGCCTCTACTGATTAGGAGTTTATGTATGTAGGTATAATAATATTGTATATCTGTGTGCATATAGCCTATAGCTATGTATGAACGTATTTATGTATGTATTTATGCATGTATGTAGGCCTATGTGTGTATGATTGCATGAATGTATGTATGAATGTATGTATGTAGTATGTATGTATGTATGTACGTATGTATTTATGTATGCATGTATGTATGCATGTATGATTGTACGCATGTTTGTATGTGTGCGTATGACGCATAATATTATGTGCATGTATATATTTAATCATGTACGCATATATGTATATACATATATATATATATACGTAAGCGTGTATGTCTATAATTAGGCATGCTGTTATCTGAGTTTTTATAGCGCCTTTGCAGGACGTCGCAAAAGCGCTTATGGAACCTCATTGCATTGCATAATAGATGCGTCAGACACATCAGCGGAATCTGTCGTCAATTGTGTCGTCTGAGAGAAGAACAAAAACTCCGCAACTCTTCTCTCTTTTTGTATACGTGCAAGAAACACGGAACCAGCGTTCAGACGATGAAAGAATTTCGAATTCACCTTGCTGATTCGGGTCTTCCGGTTTCATGCATAAGCTTGAATCAGAATGAATGAATGAATGGGTGAATGAATCGATGAATTTATGGGTGGGCGAATGGATGAATGGATGAAAGGATGATTGGATGAACGGATGAATGGATGAATAGATGAGTGGGTGAATGTATGAATGGATGAATAGATGAGAGGATGAAAGGATGATTTGATGGATGAATGAACGAACGAACGAACGAATAAAGGAGTGAATGTATTAGCTTACGAATAACTGAAAAGTTTAATGATTGAATGATTGAAGGGCATTGAATGACGTGCAGGTTGATCAACTGATTGGTTGTTCTGTGGATCAACTGGGTTGCTCGGCTGTTGAATTGGTGCAGAGACAGACTGACGGATACTCAGACGGACAGAGGAAAGGACAATCACAAGGGCATGATGTAGACGGACACAGGGAAGGACAGTTAGAAGGGCACGATGCCGCCTGCTCTGGCAAATATTTTACCCCATCTTTTGCGACGTCAATTATGTCTACTTTCAAGACTTGGACGACGACCTCGTAAATAGGAGTCAAGGAATAAAGGCGGAAGGTATAGAGGAAGGAAGGAAGGATTAATGGAAGGACAGGCGGAAGAATGGATGGACAAATGGATAGATCGATGGATGGATGAATGAATGGATAGATGAATGGGCCAACGGGCGGACAGACTTACTGACAGATGGCTGGGTCGATGGATCGATGGATGGATGGATTGATGGATAGATGGATGGCTCGATCGGTGTATGGATAGATGGAGGGATTGAGCGATGGATGGGTAGATGGATGGATGAATGGATGGATGGATGGATGGATGGATGGATGGATGGATGGACGGACGGACGGACGGACGGACGGACGGACGGACGGACGGACGGACGGACGGACGGACGGACGGACGGACGGACGGACGGATGAACGAATACACAGATGGACGGATGAATGAACAGATAAACTGAGGGTGTATGAGTACGCAGAATGCGGAGTCTAAGTTAATTAGGGAAGGATGAAAGAATGGATTGTGTAACCACTGATTGGTTGATTGATTACAGCAATGATTGTGTGAATAATGAACCAGCGAATCTGTGTCAACGGGTGACGATGGCAGTTTTGCTTTCTCTTTTATGTCATTGTGATCTCCACTCCTTCATTCGCTGCATTAACTGCCTCTTGTAGGCCTATACGTCTATAGTGGCTCGGCTCTGTTGCCTAACCTATCATATACTACAATTGCATTTTCTCCGTTTCTCTCTATAACCAATGGGCAGGGGCGTCCATCCCCCTTACGTCTATGACGCATCCCCCCATGTAATCAGATTCTCCCCCCCAACGACGTCCCCAGACTATTGGCCGACTGTCGACAAAAGAGAAAATAAGCCTATCGATTACCGAACTCTGAAGCACAGTTTTACACTTGAATTCTGTAACTTTCAGTTCGCTAATAAAGCAACATGATGCATTATAAAATATGAAGGCTTGACGATGATGACGAGCAAAAGACACATCTGTCGAAAGGACAGTGGATTGAAAGTACATGTAGTTACGTTAAGACAGAGGCATACCGCCATAGCGGCCAGACAGTACAAACGTAGTAACATAAGTAGGGACAGTAGAAAATCACGGTAAAAAAATGCCAAAAACACGGCATACTTTTAAAAAAATCGCGAAAAACACGGCAAAAAACACGGCATCAAAATTTCACAGTTTTCTTGTAACACATTATATGTTTATCTTTCATATTCATTGTTCGTTGACAAATTGACAATTGTCAACCATTTGTCAGTCATTGGTTCCTTGCTGTAACAGCTTAGCTGCGAGTATTGAATACCATCACAACATGAAGCGCTAAATTGTCATCTGTCAAATTTTGACGCTGAGGTGCATTCACCAGTGTATATTGACTAACGCTCCGTTCTGCCTCAACAGAATTGCCAGGAACTGACAGATATCGACTAGCAAGCTCAAATACTTTCGACTGTGCAAAACTTTAAACTGCCACAACCAAAAAAAATTGCAACAAACACGGCATTTTTTACGAAAACACGGCAAATGTCAAAAATCACGGAAAACACGGCAAATGCCGAAAAACACGGCTTCCGTGTTTGCCGTGTTTTCGTGATTTTCTACTGTCCCTAAACATAAGTACTAAAATTACAACAGGTGCCTCTTCAGAGCAGCAGAGTGCGTAGCCAGGCGATTAACAATTTCGTCTAGTTTTAGTGATGGAGTAGCGTCTCGTTAACAGGCTGATACTGTCCGAGGTGCAAACCAGTCATCAACCATGGTTGATCTCGGTCGATTTTTCACAATGCGGATGCGACTCATTAGTCATTACTCACTCAGCTGAGCAGCTGGTCACCGCAAGGGAGATCAGGATTTCAATCCACATGTCCTTTCAACAGAATCTGATGTGTCTTTTGCTCGTCATCATTGTCACTGTCTAGTTGAATTAGTTCCAGTTTTTCGTCGTCTGGAATCAATTCATTAAGAGGCACATGGTATTGTACGGCGCGATATGCGTGTCGAAACTCCTCGAGCTCGGTTTGCACTACCTGTGGGTATAGTGCGAACCGAGCTATGTATAAATTGTGTGCAATTTTTATATACCTTGTAGGCCTACTTGTAGTCTTCCACTTGTGGTGTGTAGTACAATGTAGGCCTATGCGCCATTTGTCACTACGGATAAGCATGCCACATAACGGCTCGCAACATTTATACTTCATTAAAACATTGTCTCTGGGCACGATTACTAGTAAGATGAAATTGCAAAGTATTAACACATCAAAATTACGAAACGCTTATAAATCAAAGTATCTCATCTTGCGGGACACTACGTCAACCGAAGAGTACCCCTCCATTCACCCCTTCGCTTCACCCCTTTAGTTAAGAGGCGAGGAATCTGATACCGGCCGACTTTTGTGCAGGCGGGCTGCTATCTGCCTTCCTCTCTGCCTGCCTGCCTGCCTGCCTGCCTGCCTGCCTGCCTGCCTGCCTGCCTGCCTGCCTGCCTGCCTGCCTGCCTGCCTGCCTGCCTGCCTGCCTGCCTGCCTGCCTGTGTTCCACCCTACCGGCCTGGAGTCAGCTCTGCAAGGTTGATGGGGCTGCAAGGGAACGTGGAGAAGAGGGCAATACAGGGCTGTATAAAGTGGACTGTTACATTAAAACACTGGAAACCTCCTTTGGTCTGAGATTGAATATGCGCGTACGATACGCCAACATTATGAAATTGACTAATCGATTAATCACTGAAATGGAAAGAATGAGCAGACGTTTAACTTTAATGTACTAAAAATTTCTTCTTCCCCCCCTGAAAAGGCTATGAAGATTTCTGCTTCATTCCCCCCATAGGATGGACGCCCCTGCCAATGGGTATTCAGTGACGCTTGCAATTTTACAACGTTTTCATCTATTTCTTCCTTTCAGTTCAGCACACAATGAACTCAATTTTACACAGTGATTGCACTGATTGTCTCTTGAAGGTGGCTCAACACAAATCAACTCTAAAATCTCTCACATCAGCAATTCCTTTGCGCGCCTCACGTGCGACTGTAATGCAGACACCTGTGCGACTATCTCATAAAATATGCAAGGCTTAAGACTTAACACCAGTTCAGCCAAGCGTATACACTGGCGCATTATGCACACTCTCATTGTAGATATATGTATGTATATATATATATATATATATATATATATATATATATATATATATATATATATATATATATATACATACATACATATAAACGCACAATATACAGCATACTCAGGGCTGTAGTCGAGGGTATACGCGGGTATACAGCGTATACTCACCTCTAGCGAAATTTGAGAGCGTATACTCAGCGCTCTAGACGAGGGTATACGCGGGTATACAGCGTATACTTACCTCTGTAGAGACCTGAGTAATGAAATTTGGAGGAAAAAGAGAGGTTTGACAGGTTTTTAGAGGCTTTTAGGGCGAATGACTAAAAAAAAAGTCATCAACTTTTTCAGAGACGAAATCGTAGTAAAAAGTCAGAAAATTTTAAGGGAATTTGTGAAAAGTCTGAAATTTTTCTTAGTTAGACGAATTCCTAAAAAAGGTCTTCAAATTTTTTGTACGCCGCTGGTCACCGGTAGCGTATACTCACCTCAGATTTTACCACTACAGTCCTGAGCATACTGCTGTCAATCAAACAGTTGAACGCGAATATTATCATTTAATGATTTTAATCTCTTCAACATAGAGGCTCACCAATATGTCACGGTTCTCAAGAACCACGTTGACAATTATTAAAAATTAAAGTCACTAAGGTGGTTAGACGAGGCTTTTTCCATTCAACATATGCGTGTGTGTGTGTGTGTGTGTGTGTGTGTGTGCTTGTGTGTGTGTGCGTGTGTGTGTGTGTGTGTGTGCATGCATAGGTCGGTGTATGTTGTCCATATAATTGTATGGTTCCTCATCTGCTTGTGTCTTGTTATCTGGTATACAAATGGTTCAGTTAGCGATTCAGTGTCCAACAGTTAGGGCCTACCACTAAAATACTCCCGTGATGTATTGAATCAAATGCCTTTGAATAGTCTAGAGAACTTTAAATACTGAATTGAAATCAAATACTCAATACAGCCAATGTATTATATATGTATGTATGTATGTATGTATGTATGTATGTATGTATGTATGTATGTATCTATATATATATATATATATATGTATATATATATAGTCCATTGCGGAAATACCAAGACATTTGATATAGCGCATTTTTGGAACCTCACGAAAGCGCAAAGTCAATCCATCAGAATTAGAACGATTGCCAGCTGAGTCATGGTGCTTTCTGCACTCGTGAAAATCTATCTGTACGTCTTCTCTCTCTCTCACTCTCTCTCTCTCTCTCTCTCTCTCTCTCTCTCTCTCTCTCTCTCTCTCTCTCTCTCTCTCTCTCTCTCTCTCTCTCACTATCTGTCAGTGGACTGACCGCCTGGATATTGACTGATTACGGCTTGGTTTAAGTGCGCCATCGGTTGATAAAGTATTGATTGAAGTATTGATTGATTGATTAAGTATTGATTGATTGGTTGATTGATTGATTCTATTTGCATCAGACACCAGAAGTGCTAATTAATTGATTAAGAATTCTTCTGCGCTTTCACATTAGGCTCACAGGGTAAACTATCTTGGAAATTTTTCTCACGAATTAAATATTATACAAGCTCAGTTCTTTTGTCTAAAGTGTCGATATTGAATGTAGGTTTAGCTTCTTTACCAAACATTAGTCTTCATCAATTACTTGTTGTCCTCGAGACCATGGTCTTGATCTCGAGTGCACTTGAGATCGTTTTAAAAGTCTTGGTCTTGGTCTTGAGGTTCAAAGTCTTTGTTTTGAGGTTCAAAGTCTTGGTTTTAGTCATGGTCTTGAGGCTCAAATTCTTGGCCTTGGTTCTGCAAGACCTAGACCAAGATTCAACTGTCAATATGAACAGTCATTTGGCACAACGCAAATTTTTTTAAAAATTACAAAATAATTACTAGTACAATTTCTGAAGTATTTGCACGGCAGCAGCAACAGTTATGCTGTACCTGGAAGCCTTGCAGAGACTTGTTTCAGAAGCCAGACGGTATGATAAACCATGGAAGGATTTTAAAAAAGACTCACGATTTGTACATTGAAAAGCTGCTTGTCTGTGCCATCGACTTCAGCACCTGTTTTACTTTTAAACTTTTTCAGCAAGTAAATGTCAATGTCATAGGCAATCAATAAATCAGCCGTAAAAGATAGCTTAATAGCAACACAACAGTACCTGAATATCCGTAGAGTCTTGAGTTCGAAATCTATCATAGTTGGAGTGTGAGACTGTGAGTGTTAGCAGAACTAGAAACCACCAGTGCCCCTGCTCCAGTGTGACCAGTCAGACACTGGCACAGCTTGCAACCAAACATAGTTAAGGGTTGGCAACGTTCTCTGAGCTGTGTCTTATTCGTCGTCGTCCTCTGATTCTGAGTCAGGAACAGCCACTGCTCCCACTCAACTGTGGTTTCTGTATAGTCGACAGCCGAAATCTTATCCGCCACTGTCAATGTAAGAAAAGGCCCAACAATAGCCCAACGAATTTTTACGAATTTCTTCGAAATTCAAAATTAGATAACAAAAAATTCACGCATTTTTCCGAAATTTAAAACCGAAAGTCACGAATTCTCGAACTATGCATACATACATACAGGGTGGCGCAGAAAAAGAGGGACCGCCTCATGAAATCTTGTTCAATATATTTCAAATTATGTTTTGGGCGGTTTTTAAAAACTGAAAAATATCCTTGCTCACTAACTCAACGTGTGACGTCACTATTTTGTGAACTTCCTGTCGCCATCTTTATACTTTATGCCATTTTTACGGTGTTTATAAATGACAAAAATAACAGCAGAAGATCGTATTCTCATTAAAATGAATGTCACCTTCATCATGTGGCCCCCAAATAGCCCAGAACTAAACACTGTAGATTATGCTATTTGGGGTGCTCTTCAACAAAAAGTCTACCTTCGTCGTAAATTTGAAACAATATCAATTGAAACTGGCCATTGTTGAACAGTGGCAAAAAAATCTCTCAGCGGTTTGTAAACAGAAGCATTGACCAGTGGCGCAGACGTTTAGAAAAAACTGTTGAGAACCGAGGAGGACACATTGAATTTGATTTCTGATTTTGTATAAATTCTCATTTGGCAACAATTTACTTGTTTTTCTTAGAAGAAAAACTTACACAGGAATTTATTACTTGATTTTATACTAGGCAGTCCCACTTTTTCTGCGCCACCCTTTATATATATACTTACATGGAAGAAAAGCACATCTGTTTTAGACTGAACTTCGAAATAAGTAGTGACGATAATGGGCATGATGATGACGATATTGCATATGTATTATTGTGGTTAGTGCATTATTATTATTTTTTTTATTATTATTATTATTTATTATTATTATCATCATCATCATCATCATCATCATCATCATCATCATCATCATCATCATCATTATTATTATTATTATTACTATTATCATTATTATTATTAATGTACTTATCATAATCTATTTATCCGTCAATAACCCATCCAAATCCTGTTTTCCTAGGACTCTGAAAAGCTCTTCCCTTCCAACTTCCTTCGGACAACTATCCTTCGACGGGGACGGCGTTCGAACCAGCGTCCACGACCTCCAGGTCCTGAACCTCGTTCAAGACGAGGACGGCTCAAAACGATGGAACGTCATCGGGACTCTGCAGAACGACACTCCTCACTACTCGACGATCGTCTGGCCAGGGAACACGGTTTCCGGTCCGACGGCCAAAGGACGAAGGACCCTGAGGGTGGTCACTGTGGTCGTCGAACCCTTCGTGATGGAGCAGCAGGATATGGGTAAGTGTCTGACCTCGGTACCGTGCCTAAGGGTCAAGACGAAGAACAAGGACACGCTGGACGATATCTTCAAAAACTTCGTCAAGCAGGTCCCGAACAATGGAACGCTGTACAACGTCAGCTGCTGTCAAGGCCTTTCAATTATGCTTCTCGAAAAGCTGGCCCGCGACCTGGAGTTCGAAATTCAGCTGTACGTCACCTCCGACGACCAGTACGGGTCGATGGAGTCCAACGGATCGTGGAACGGAATGGTGGAGGACCTGACGAAGGGTCTGGCACACATGGCCATCTCGGCCTTCAGCGTTACGAAGTATCGGACGCAGGAGATCGACTTCACCTATCCATACTTCTACTCGGCCTTTTCGATCCTCGTTTCGGAGAAGAAGCGAAGTCCTCCGATCTACGCCTTCATGGAACCGTTTGACGGCTGGGTCTGGATCAGCATCGTCTGCAGTGCCACCGTCGTCGCCGTGGCCCTCAGTCTCCTCGAGTGGAACAGTCCGTTTGGACTGAACCCCTGGGGTCGAAAGAGAAAGACGAACTACACCCTTGGGTCCGGACTGAACATGGTCTACGCGATCCTCTTTCAACACACGATCAAGACCAAGTCTCCGAAGGCCTGGCCGTCCAAGTGGCTGCAGAACTTCTGGGCCGGGGCTTCCATCTTCATCTACTCCAGCTACACCGCCAACCTGGCCGCCTTCCTGGCCGGAAAGAACTCTCGCGTCGTCATCTCCGGCCTCGACGACCCAGGGGTTAGCAGCGCTTTCTTAGCAAATATCGTTATCATCATCATCGTTATCATCATGTTCATCATCACCTGCTTCTTCTTTTTTCTTAATTAGCATCACCATCTTCTCCTTTATCTTCGTTATCATCATAATTTTCTCCTCTATCTTTGTTATCATCATAAACTTCTCCTTTATGCTCGTTATCATCATAATCTTCTCCTTTATCTTCGTTATCATCATCACCATCATCTTCTCCTCTATCTTCGTTATCATCATAAACTTCATTTTTATCTTCGTTATCATCTTCATCTTCCCTTTATCTTCGTTATCATAATAGACTTCATCCTCGTCGTCGCCTTTATGACTGCCTCAGTTATCACAATTGCTGTCGTCGGTAATCCTATTACCTGTTCATCTTCATTGTCGTTATCATTATCGTTACCGTCGTCGTTATTATCGTCGCCTCTGCAAGATTATGTTCAGTATCATGATTGCCGTCATAAACGGCAGTGCTTGCATGCTAGGGTGACATTCTGGCGAAAGTTGGAGATACGCCTTCTGCCTGTAGGAATAAATCGGTTATGTTTCACAAGTTGCTGAAGTTTAGTTTATACTGTCGTGGTTGGGATGTGAGCGCCTCTGAGTAGCTAGCTACCTTGTGAGGGCGCTTTATTAAGTTTTCAGAATGAATGAATGAATGAATGAATGAATGAATGAATGAATGAATGAATGAATGAATGAATGAATGAATGAATGTAAGTATGTAGGCGGCTTCTATCAGTGGCTCTTTAGCATCCGTGTGAGGTTCCGGACGGGTGCCTAGATAAATCGCCGGCTACAGAGATTGATCAGAGCGCCATCTGCCTGAAATGAATCCTTTGTCCAAGAGGAGGATAATTCGCACAGCAGCTGTGCGATTTTAATCTGGAGTTGATGGAATCTGTGGCCTTGAGCTTTAGCGCGACGAGCTGTCATTTGTGTTGGCTTTCCAGTGAACGAGAAGCAGAAAGCCATGGTTTATCAGTGCTGGCAACCAATGCACTTACAAAGTGACAATGAACCAGACTTTCGGCGCTTTCCCTGAGCATAATACATCCTGACTAGTACGAATCTTACTTCGTGTAAAGCGAGAGATGTTGCCTAGCACTTTTGCCTATCAGATGTTCAGAGGCACTTTAGAGAGAATAGGACACCAGTGGTACAGACAAACGCGAGTACAGAGAAAGAGAGAAAGACAGAGAGACAGAGAGAGAGAGAGAGAGAGAGAGAGAGAGAGAGAGAGAGAGAGAGAGAGAGAGAGAGAGAGAGAGAGAGAGAGACACGGAGAGTGACCCAAAGATGAAAAAAACTCGAATGAAACGAAACTAGAAGACAGACGCCGATACAGATTGAAAGATAGACAAAAGACAAAAGACAATTAGAGAGATTGAAAGAGAGGTGTATATATAAATACATAGAGAGAGAGAGAGAGAGACAGAGAGAGAGAGAGAGAGAGAGAGAGAGAGAGAGAGAGAGAGAGAGAGAGAGAGAGAGAGACAGACAGACAGACAGACAGACAGACAGACAGACAGACAGACAGACAGACACACAGACAGACACAGACAGACAGACAGACAGACAGACACAGACAGACACAGACAGACAGACAGACAGACAGAGAAGAGAGGTAGGGAGAGAGAGAAGAGAGAGCGAGAGAAGAGAAAGGAGAGAGAAGACTGAGCGAGAGAGACAGAAGAGAGGGAGGGAGCGAGAGAGAGAGAGAAGAGAAGAGAGAGAGAAAGAAGACGGAGAAACAAAGAAAAAGAGAAAAGGAGATAATAGAGACATACAGACAGACAGACAGACAGACGGAATTAAGTCCAAAGACGGCTGCACGCTTTTGAACTGACTGCTGTGCTAATAGCAATCGACAGTAACTTGGTTTCCTGCACTGCAGTTTGCGTTGAACTGATTTCCGTAGAATGAGATGAGATTGAAGTGAACTTCACTTGAATTGCTCCACCACCGTCAGAAAATTGAAACTAATACAGATTAAATTACATATATATATATACACATATTATATATATATATAT
Organism: Allolobophora icterica; assembly: GCA_963556255.1. NCBI lineage: Eukaryota > Metazoa > Annelida > Clitellata > Crassiclitellata > Lumbricidae > Allolobophora > Allolobophora icterica. The sequence goes on along the minus strand of OY744615.1, from coordinate 20,280,675 downwards.
TATATTATATGATTGGCCGTTGTGCATAGTCTAATGTGGTTGGCCTCATTTGCTGCTGTAGCCGTTCATTTGCCACAATGTAATACTATCTGGTTGGTTTTACCTGTACTGTGACAACCATTTACTATACTATAGTACATGTATACTGCCTGAGCGTTGAAGCCATTTATTGTAGTGCGCTATCCGGTTTCACCTGTACTCTTCCACCCATTTACCATAGAAAATACCGTCTGTGCAGCAGAGCTGTACTGTGACGCCTTATTAGCCATAAAGAAGTTTGTACATAATTATGACCGAGTTCCGGTTATAGGCATAAGACCCTTTCTTTGGAACTATCTTTCGGAACTCGATCGACTTGAGGCGTGTCTCATACAAAAATCCAATTTCCAATTCGACACTCTTTCCGTGATTCCGTGGATTGTTTTGATCGGACTCATCCCAGGTTTCGGCACAGAGATCGATTTTGCTTAGAAGCCCCCATCGATTGATGCTTTTAGCTCTTATATGCTTTATAACAGTTGTCGTGATTCGATTAGAAATATATATATAACTCTGAATAGAGGCCTGATTAGAACGCGATCTCTGACTCTGATAATACAACTGATTAGAACGATTTTTGACACCTAATGAAGACTTAATTAGAACGATCTTTGACTTAGAATATAAGCCTAATAAGAACGTTCTCTGATTCTGATAGAAGACCTGATTAGAACGATCTTTGACTCAGAATATAAGACTGATTAGAACGATCTCTGACTCTGATAGAAGACTTGATTAGAACGATCTTTGACTTAGAATATAAGCCTGATTAGAACGTTCTCTGATTCTGATAGTAGACTTGATTAAAACGATCTTTGACTCAGAATATAAGCCTGATTAGAACGATCTGTGACTCTGATATGTAGACTTGATTAGAACGAGCTTTGACTCAGAACATAAGCCTGATTAGAACGATCTGTGACTCTGATAGTAGTCCTGATTAGAACGAGCTTTGACTCAGAATATAAGACTGATTAGAACGATCTCTGACTCTGAACATAGGCCAGATTAGAACGATCTTTGGTCATGCAGCCAAAATTGTCCGACATGTCGAGGAGCATTTAATTGCTTGCTCGTAATCGTAACCATAAGTTTCAAATTTCTACATCGATGATCTAAAACTTAGCGCAGAGCACCAGCTTATTCACGAGCGCTGCGTCGTATCAGAGGGTTTGTCCAGAGAGCGATAACCAGAGGAGATTCGAGACTGGTTGCTTAACCGCTGCTAAGGCGGATTTCGTTGAGGACTAGAACGCTTCGAAGGCGTGCGATCGGATTGATTTGGGTAGGAGTTCTTGAAGAGGCGAGATTTCAGTTTGGGGTGGAAAGCCTATGGATTGATAAATAGAGGAAGCAGATGACGGTAGGTCAGTGGTGGTATTGGTGGAGCAACGGAGATATGTGGAATTCAGAGGGAAGTTCGTTCCAGGATCGAAGTGCCGCAACTCTGGGACATGGATCATTTGGAGAAACTGAGGCAAGCAGTGACTGGGTGTGGGAGAGAGTGAGATAGGAGGAGGATCGGGTTGAGCGGGTTGGTTTGATGGTGAAGAGTTCGCCAAGGTACTTTGGCTGGGAGTAGCCTATTGTGTTGTCCTGTATTGAGTTGCAGGTTAGCGATAGGACTTTGAAGGGGATGCAATTGCTGGTTACACAGTTTACTTTGAAACACGTACAGTATTTAAGTTTTCACTTGACCATATTTGACTACACCTTCTGAAAACTGTCGCTAAATCCATCTCACCTTCCCATGTGCGGCATGCATGTACGAGTATGTAGTGTATTTATGTATGTATGTATGTATGTATGTATGTATGTATGTATGTATGTATGTATGTATGTATGTATGTATGTATGTATGTATGTATGTATGTATGTATGTATGTATGTATGTATTTATGTATGTATGTATGAATGCATGTGTCTTAAGATGGCTTGAAAATGTTTCTTCACCTGTCTATCACAATCTTTGACGAAATAGTTTTTGTGTATTCCCAAATACATTCCTTCGTAGACCATAGTTATTTATTCTAGAGTTTATGTAGGCCTATGTGTGTGATGTGTATTGGATCGTATTCTGCGTCACAGCTTCTGGAGCCTGGGAGGAGAATTGGCATCCTACGAGGAACGGCCGTCGAGGACTATACCCGCCTCGTCAACTCTCGACTCCTGATGAAGGCCGAGCGGTACAACGCTAGTCTCCCAGTCGATCAGGCTGTCGCTCTCATTCTGTAAGTTGGACTCAGATGTTGTCATATGTACTACTATTGAAATATGTTTTCTCCACGCTAAGTGGTCTCGCAGAAATGTGAATATGAGGCGCGAGGTGAAATGCAGTTAGCTATCGAAATAGTTGAAAGCCAGTGAGAAATAGTGAGTTTTGTGACGTCTGTTACAATGTGACCTCTCGATTATTACTATAAGCTTCGACTTCTCATCTGTGTAAGAAAATGCCAAGGATTCTGACTTTTCCAGCGCCACCATAAAGATTAGTTCATTTGATCTTCTCAGCTGACCTGGATGACAATCATGCAAATGTACATATTATTATACATATACACACGTATACATACGTCGTATACATATATATATATATATATATATATATATATATATATATATATATAAGCACATACAAATGTCAGTTTTAGGTTTTACATCGAATCGTGTAGTCATCTAAGATTAGCATTCAGATGTTATGATTTGCATTAATTAATGTGTTAAATCGCTCGAAGCAGTCATACATTTCTGCCATGACGAATTGGTTAAATCGACGAAAGCCAAGCAGAGCCTTGAGGAGGACAAGACCAGAAGCGCATCCCTTATAAAGGCTAACTAAAGCCTGAAAAGAGTAGGCCTAATAGACAATGGTGGCGCCAAAGCAGTTGTGAAGTTTTCCTGAGAAAACTTCTGATTGAGACTAAGAGGGCCTGCGTATTTTTCTGCGCCATTAATGAACCACATCGAAAGCATCTTCCAACTGATGCGTGGTAATTAAAGTCATTTCACTGTTCGGTGAACTGTAACCATTCAGACCATACGACACAGGAGATCCAGCTCTGGCATCTGCGTAAAGCAGAAGCAGACGGCCATCTTGCAAGCAGCCGGGATTTTACAGTGATATTGTGCAGCAGTGTATGTATGTATACGTATGTATGTATGCATATGTATTATAGATATGTGTATGTATGACATTGTATATGTAATTATTTATGTATGTATATGTATTCATGTATGTGTAGGTATGTATGTATGAATGACATTGTATATGTATGTATATGTATGTATGTATATGTATGTATACGTACGGATGTATGTATGTATGTATATGTATTATGTATGTATGTATGTATGACATTGTACATGTAATCATGTATGTATGTATATGTACGTATGTATAATGTATGTATGTATATATGTATGTATATGTATATGTATGTATATGTATGTATGTATAGGTATGTATGTATATGTGCATGTATGTATATGTACGTATGCATACACATACGTATTTATTTATTTATTTTTATTTATTCCGGATATTTCTATAGCGCCTCTCGAAGTCAACTACTACTCAGAGGCGCTCCCGACTACAGCATTTGTGCCGGAATTTTCACGCCAAAGCGCCACGAGCAATTGCGAGTGAAGGACTTGCCCAAGGTCCGTACGCAGCGGCTAGAGTGGGATTCGAACCTGCAACCCTCCGGTCGCAAGGCGCCGAACTTACCACTGAGCCACCACGCCCCACATATGTATGTATGTATGCATGTATGTATGTATACGTATATATGTATACATGCATATATGATAAAAGAACACTCAATATAAAGCGCAGTTAAGTACTTCACAGAAGAGCTGAATCTCTGCCTGGGGCTTTCAAGGTAAACATTCGATGTTTTGCTTCCTCTGTTCACAGGAAGCATTTCCAGCTTATCTCTTAAGATATACAATTTCATAAGTAGACATATTCTAGCACCTTTAGGCGATTATTAAAAGGCGCTATACAAATACCCAGATGTATACATGCATTCGGAGATGTAAATAAAAAATCAACCACTGAGGGACAACGGTTTGTTTTCATTTTGTTATTGGGTTGAACCTAATGACTCAATCATTTGTGTGAGAATATGTATGTATACGTACATGTATGTATGTAACTATAACTATAACCCACAATATGTTCTTTGCCCATACTTTCCCAAGTGCAGACCCACTCATGGGCGTCCGGATGGGGCAATGGGGTGGCATTTGCCCCGGATTTTGACAATTGTCTCGTTTTCTGTGTTCATGAATGCAAAAAAAATCATTTTGCTCCTCCTAGAAAAAGTTTGCCCCCGAGAAAAGTTTTGCCCCCTATAAACAAAATTCCTGCGGGGACGCCCATGGACCCACTCTTTATCTTTTTCGTCCTCGGGCTCAAAACTTCTCTCTTCCAAATAAGAATGATGAAAACGTTATATCGAGGATTCTCTACCGAAACTTGTATTAGCATTGAGAAGGGCGACAGACTGCTGAGAGATTATCTAAAAACACCATTATCTATCAAAGATTGTAAACCAATTGCGTTATTATGTCAACTGGTATGAGAAATAAACGAATATTTTATTTGACTTGATTTGAGAATAATTCCTAGCTTGTAATGGGGCATTTACGACTTAGCCAAGGAAATAAAACTAGCATAGGCGTAACTTTGTAATTTGAAAAGCTCTGGTGTCAGTCACCACAACTTTTTGCCCATTTGCTGCAATATTTTGCGACATGGAAGCGTTATTTTGGGAAGGGAAGGGGAGTTGGAAGGGGAAGGGTAGGGAGGGATGAGTTGGTCACCAACACGTTGTAGGGCAGTTGCGTCATTGGAAAGCAGGTGGAGATTATTGCCATGATCAGCTGCCATGGCGTTAATTAAGTTTATGAATAAGTCACTTGCCATGATGACCAGGGATGATTAAATTCCATCTGATGCCAAAGTGGTGAGGGTGCTCGATAGTGTAGTGGTTAATGTGCTGGATTGTCAATCGAGCGGCCAGGAGTTCAAATCCCCGCCAGAGCAGAAATTTGGTTCGAGATTTCTGCTCCGCGTGTGCCCCAGCAAACTCAGCTAGAATGAGTGCACTGACTGTACAGTGTCAGTGGGAAGATGAGACGGCGAGGGAGAGGCCTGGCCACCAGCCCTCATATGCCGAGGCTAAGAAAGTCAAGTCGCTAGCACTTCTACTTATGGCTGCCTTAGGGCTAGTTTAAGGGAATGCTTTTCTACTTCTTCTATGCCAAAGTGACAGTGAAGCAAAATAATTTGCTAGGTGATAGGATACGACTTTGGATAAGTCTTTAGGTCATCCAGTACATTTAGACCGGTGTATCATTCATAGGTAGGCTATAAAATTATATACAATTTTGTGGTTTCAAACAATTACTCTCACTTTCAGATCATGATGATAGCGTACGGATCTCCGACCTTTCGAAAAAATATGAAATTCGACTTCGTATATTGCATGAGTTTCTGATTTTGAATCCATCACGTGAAACTGTTAAGGTTTCATGTCCGCATGATTCTTATTAGATTCTCATGAAAGAGCGAATGTAGGCTAACTGAACCGAACAGAAACCAGTGAATGAAATCAGACCAGATTGGATTCGATCAGAATCGTTAGGATATGGACTGACTTCCTGGAATGGAACAGAGGTTGTCTTATTGACATTTAATGACAATGATTGCTTTTTCGTTGGATGTAGGCCTACACTAGAGGGCGGTTTGGCAGTTGGTTTAATCAGGAATATACTAACTTACATAACTGACTATGGTGCGGGCGTTGATGCACCACAGTTCTATGCCTTGTGCGTTATTGCAGCGACGTCATGGAAGTTACAGCATTAGCTTTGAATCATATCCGAACAAATCAGATTGAACGCCTAAATTGGATAGAATGAAAATGAATTGAATTGGCCGGAATAGAATGGAACGGACTGTAATGGACAGGATTAGGACAGATTGCGTGCGCAGATCGCATCGTCAGCGGACAGATAAAAGCTCCGGCTCCCGGATTCACCTCTAACCGACCTCCTCAGTCATCAGCCAATCCAAAAACTAGACTTTGCGCTCTCCATAACCGATTACGATTGGCGGACAACGACTTGTTGTTTACCCGATCCTCAGTGGTCATATCGCGTGATGAAATACAACAGCACTGGGTGTGATAAGATTCCCATCAAGTCTTGGGTGAATGAATGACTTTTATCGTATCCAGGGAGAGCAAATGAACGAACTAATTGGACAACCAGCAGAATTTTTTTTATCCAGGCTTTCTGGCAGATTATTATGTCAAGTTGTGTAGTGTGTATTAGAGTTTGCACGGTTTTCTCTTAGAGCGGGATGCCTTTGTCACGTATGTCGTAGACAACGGTTTTCTGAGGTAGGCCTACTTAAACTAATCGTAATCGCAATCTCGAGATTACTACAGAGCCCAAAAGCGAAGTCGCTGAAACCAGGCGCTCAGTCAAATCATAATCGATAGGCGGGGTGAAATCGGTTCCAGGTCAAGTTCTAAAGGGGTAAGTCAGACAGACAGACAGACAGACAGACAGACAGACAGACAGACAGACAGACAGTCAGACGACTAAGGTGGATGGTGTTTAGAGTTGAAACGGTGAGGGAGGTTAAGGGAAGAGAAGGAGTCGGGATAGGATTTGTAAAAGAGCAGCGTTTTCAGTTTTGAGTGAAAGACGTGTGGAGAGATAGCAAGAGGTGAGGTTTAGGTGAGTTCGTAGGATAGGTCTGATATTTCTCGTAGACTGGTGGGAGTTTGCTCAAGTGGGGTGGGACAACTATGGCTATCAAGCCATTTGCAAATTTTAGTGATAAGGTGACGGAGGGCGGAGAAGTGTTAGGGCAGAAGAGGAGCGGGTTGAGCGGAGTGGTTGGACCGTAAACAGCTGACAGAGATAGGAGTGCTGGAAGGATTGGAGTGTATTCTAGGTGAGTGATGCGATTTATATTCTATTCGTTCTGGTATTTTAAGCCAGTGGAGAGATTTGAGGACGAGTGATGTGGTTGTGCTTGGAGTTTAGTCACAGCACGGGCGAGGGCATTCTGAATAGCTTGGAGGCGGTTTATTTGGGTGATGTCTTTATTCGGAAAGAGCGAGTTACAGTAGTCTAATTTAACGTGAACTATAGATGTAGCGATTGTGGATGGAGTTTAGAAGTCGAGCATAGGGCAGATTCTGCGAAGGTCACGGATATGCAAGAAGCAGGAGCGGGAAAGTTGGTTGATGTGTTCGGAGAAGCTAAGGTTTTGGTTAAAAATCACGCCAAAGTTTCGGACAGGAGAATTGGCAGTGAATGTGTGAATCGATGCAGAGTGAAGGTTGAGGGAAATAGAGGGATCTGGAATTTTCTTGAGTTGGTCACGCAGACCTATAAGTATGAATTAAGTTTTGACGAATTCAAACAACTCTAGGCCTACTCATTGTCACGTCACAATAGTAACTTTATATGTTAGAGTCATTGTCTCCAAACTGTATTGTATTTGAAAAGATCCGTACTGTAGAGCCTGCTCAAAGTACTTAAGAGAGTGTGTCATCACTGACCGATATAGCAGTAAAACATCTCTGGCGGTCTCAATCAATACGAAAACGGACTCTACCTAGTGCGTTTTTCTGTTTTGCGCTTATAATACGAGCAGATTTGGAGGCTTCAATGAAAGTCATTCCTTCTTATGGGTTTAGTCTCTGAACTTCTGTCATCAGTTGCGACGGGCAAGATCGGTCTGCGAGTGTTGTGGGGTGCGTGAAGAGAGATAAAGGGCTGGAAGCGGTCAGTGCTGAAGTGCTGTCAGTTTTCAGTGCTTCAGTCAATGGCCGCCTTTCGGTCCTTCTTTATGCTGGTCAGCGCTTAGAGCATCTGCATAAAATCGCTCAGGGTTTATTCAGCTATCCGGGAACAAGTGCTTGTTTTGGACAAGTGGGATCGAATCTTATGCACAATGCTCTTAGCAAAGCTCCTGTTCGACGTCTGCCTTCTCCTTCTAAGTGGCATCGTGGAAAAATCAGGAACATTAGAGGCACCGTAGCGTATACTATAGTAATACATTTTGCAATAAAACAATATAAAATAACGAAAACGTGTTGCGTTGCAAAACAACGTAATACTAACGCACAATGATAAAATGCAGAAAATATAACAATGCATGACATTATAACACAATGCATAATTGAATAACACAGTGCATGATAGTATAACACAATGCATAATAGTATAACACAACGCAGAATAGCATACAACACAATACATAATAGTAGGCCTATAACACAATGCAGAATATCATAACACAATGCATAATAGTATAACTTAATGCATAACGCAACTGTCTCACTGGCTCTACTCCTTCTTACCTAATAAATTTTTGCAACCCAGTTTCCTCCTTGCCTGCGAGGGCTTCCTTGCGATCTTCGGCTCGCGGCCTTATGGCTGTCCCTCGTATGCGCTCTTCCACGGCATAATCCCGGAGCTTCGCCCATGTTTTCCCCTCTGCTTGGAACTGTCTCCCCTTGTTTCTTGCCCTCTCTCCTCTCCAGTTCCGTAGACGTCTGAAACCGTCCTTTTTGCCGGTGCTGGCATTGATGCGGGTTGAAAGCGCCGCTGATCTGAGTGGCCTTATATAAGTGTTCGATTACAATTTCAATTACAATAATAGTACAACACAATGTATAATAGTATAGCAATGCAGAATAGTATAACGAAATGCTTAATGTTATAACACAATGCATAATAGAACAACACAATGCATAATAATATAACACAATGCAGTATAGTATAAGACAATGCATCATACATGTATATACATACACACATATATATAGATACATACATACGTACATACATGGGTACTTGGACGTCATAAAAAAACTGGATCCGACGTTCTAGAAACATTGTCAGGTCTTTGAGAACGGCGGTGTAGTTTTCGATGAAGAGATTGATGAGGTTATTATGGAGGCGCTAACTAATTTCTCCACCGTGTGACTCAAATGTGCTTCAACTTAATTGCAGAAACATAATCCTCACAGTCGGGCGTTCTCGTATACCCCCACCCCCAACCCAATTCCAGTTAAACGTCTAGATCGCGGACGACGACAGGTTGTAGATTGCACCCTGGGATTAGGAAATCAAGTTATCAAGTCCTGGTTTTTCCATGGAAAGCCCAGCAATGCACTGACGTAGACGATGAAGAGATCGCATTTCCCATTGATTTTGCGCTGCACGTGCAGTTCTGTGTGCTAAATGTATGCACTAAATGCACTAAATGAATGGGCTCCCTCTGGAGTTGCGTCACCTCCCCAGAGTCCTTTCCATACCGTTGTTACCCGTTCAAATTTCTTCCGCTTGACCTGGGTTGGGAGCGCCTCTGGGTAGAGATCTTGCAGGGGCGCTATATAAATTCTGATTGTTTGATTGACTAAATGTATGTACGTTTATATGTATATATGCATGTATGTATGTATGTATGTATGTATGTATGCATGTGCGTATGCATGTGTGTATATATGTATGTACATGTATGTATGTACGCATGTATGTATGTATCTAGGTATGTATGCAACTTGGTATGTATGTAGGTACGTATGTATGTAGGTAGGTATGTGTGTATGTATGTGTGCATGTATGTATGTATTTATATTAAAACCCCATCGCATTTGGTCTGTGTGTTCTTCAAGATGGCATTCGTTTTACATAGCAGCATTTGCATGTACAGTTATTCTCCATCGCAATACTTCGTTTTTCCATCACTCTGCATTGACTCTGGTTTGCGCTCAATCACTTTATATATCATGTTAGTCGTAATCATGTGACGAGATTTCATATTATGCACTTCACATCAACATCGCTGTGACTCTGGTATCTTGTTGCGCTGCATAAGTTTCAACTCAGATACATTGCGCTATAGAATGCTGCGCTACATGTGTCATTTTATGACCCAGAACAGTCATGCTCAGTAGAATTACGATGTAGTCTACATTTGCGTATGTATGTATATATGTATGTATGCATGCATGTATGTATACAACCATGTATGCATGCATGTAGCATGCATGTAATTATGTATGCTCTTATGTATGTATGTATGTATGTATGTACATATGCATGATGTAGACTATGCATGTATGGTATGTTTTTATATGCATGCGCGTGTAACTCACAGATTTATAAATATAGCGTTTATAAATCTATCTTGATAGTAGCCATAATTCTGTTATGATAATGACAGTTACAATGCTTGTATGCATCCAGACACTCAATGTGTGTGCAGACACTCAATGTGTCTGTATGCAGACACTTATTATGATGCCTTTTAAGTATCCCATATAAACTGGTACCAACGTTAGCTTAAGTGGTGTCAAGGTTCACAAAGTGCAGAAAGATCATCGGTTAAAGTAGATGCTGCTGTGCTGTTCCTTTTCCAGGAATGGAACGATTGACGCTTACCTGGACGACACACCTGTCCTGGAATATGCGAGAACAGCCGTTGATTCCAAGTGCCAGCTGCGTCTCGTCGGCCGGGGGTTCGGAGAGGATGCCTACGCCATAGGATTACCAAAGAACTCTTGGCTTAAGGTCGGTTGACCGCCTGACGTCAATGATGGACACTGACTAACTCTTCAAAGGGTTTAACTATTAGTTGCTAACGACAATAGTTGACTAGTATCACTGCTTGCAATCGATCGTCATACTCAGAATGAATATATGAATGAACGATTGAGTGAATGAATGAATGAATGAATGAATGAATGAAAGAATGAGTGAATGAATTAACGAACGAAACAAATAAACTGTTGTAACGATGGTGAAGATAGTGGTTGTGGTCGTATGGATGTTGTTGCTGATAGTGGTGGTGATGGTGGTAGTGATATTGGTGGCAGGGATGTTGGTGGTTGTGATCGTTTGGTTGTTGCTGTTGATATTGGTAGTGGTGGTGGTGGTGAAGGTGGTGGTGGTGGTAGTGGTGGTGATGGTGGTGGTGTGGTTGTTGATAGTGGTGGTGGTGTTTTTGATTCTGAAGTACGCCAGCGTTTTGTGTAGGAGACGCTGACAAGTAAGATCCTCGAATACCACGAGAGCGGATACACAGACGACTTAAAGGACCTGTTCTTCCGGCGCAGCAAGTGCAACTACCATTCGAACGACGGTCAGCTGCAGGGAGAGGCCGCATCGATGGAGTTCGACCAACACGCCGGTCTCTACCTTCTGCTCCTCGTCGGGGTCTTCGTTTGTATCCTCCTCATGCTTCTAGAACATGCCACCTTCAAATGGATGGTACCCTACTGGAGA
>OY744615.1:20254314-20264314 GCA_963556255.1 Allolobophora icterica | reverse complement strand
GCATGTGGTTGCATATTTGCGTGTGGTTATATGTGTGCGTGTGGTTATGTATGTGTGAGTGCGTGCGTGTGGTAGTGTGTGTGTGTGTGTGTGTGTGTGTGATTGTGTGTGTGTTGTGTGTGTGTGCGTGTGCGTTTGGTTATGTGTGCGTGTAACTGTGTGTGCGTGTGTGAGTGTGGTTGTGTGTGTGCGTTGTGTAGCAGATTGTTACACCTTTGACCCTTGCAACCTGCATAGATATGAAAGAAACTGACCAAAGGAGGTCGGAAAAGCAGAAATAGGTAAAAGACTTGACAGAAAAGACTTAAAAAAGGGAGGGTGTTATGGAAAGAAGAAGTAAAGGCGCAGACGGCTGAAGCTGATGCAAACTGACAGAAAAACACAAAAAGAAAGACAAACATACTGATTGACTGACATACTTATTTACTCACTCACTTACTGATTTACTTACCTACCTACTTACATACTTGTTGACTGACTGACATACTAACTTACTTATTCACTGGCTTACTTACTTGTTGACTGACTGATTGACTGACATACATACGTTCTTTCTCATTGACCTACTTACTTACTGACTGACATACTTATTAATCTACTTACTAATTGACTGACTTTTGACTGACTTTTGACTGACTGACTGACTGACTGACTGACTGACTGACTGACTGACTGACTGACTGACTGACTGACTGACTGACTGACTGACTGACTGACTGACTGACTGACTGACTGACTGACTGACTGACTGACTGACTGACTGACTGACTGACTGACTGACTGACTGACTGACTGACTGACTGACTGACTGACTGACTGACTGACTGACTGACTGACTGACTGACTGACTGACTGACTGACTGACTGACTGACTGACTGACTGCTGAGTACACAGGCAGAATGGAAGACAGACCGATATTCTGCACGAGGCGGATTTTCAGCCACCAACAAGGAAAGCCTATTAGACAAACCGGAATTCGTCCATAGACCGGAAATGGCGAGAACGCAGACGATAACAGCGAGCGATTGGCGTTTCCGGTGACGCATGCGCGAGAAATTTCCGGTCCCCGAGAGAAGACCCAGATATTTGGAGATCAAAATGGTTGCGAGGAGGTTATTCTGTGATGAAAAAAGGATTCTTAATCGATGCAAATCTAGAACAGAGAGATCCATTATAACCAGAAGTCTGAAACAGGCAACTCGCTCCTATAGTGTCTGAAAAATTAATGCCTGCTGCTATTAGACAATGGTGAGATGGCTAGACCACGAACATAATGTCATGTAGTAGTCACTGTGGCCTGCAGTTAACGGATAAGATCAAATAAGTAAGGTTGCATTCAGGGCCGAATTAAGACTTCCGGGGGCCCTAAGCCAAGAGCCGGGTTAAGACATCCAGGGGCCCTAACCCCAAACCCCAAAGCAAAGCCAAATACCAAAGTACGGGTATTTGAACACAAAGTTCTCAACGTACATGATAAGCTATTTTTTTCTAATGAAATATAGGCTAACTAATAATAATAATATATGATAAGAAAAAGATAAGAATTATTCTTTATTCAACATGCATTGTACGTGTACCGTTAACTAATCATTTTATCATTTTATACAGTGCCGGCTTTAGGTATAGGCGATATAGGCGGCTGCCTATAGAGCGGCATTTTTCAAGGGACGGCAGATTCGGACAAAATAAAAAAGGAAAAAGAGAAATAAAAGAAATGTTTTGTTCGTACTTCGTGTAGATTTTAGACACCCCTATCGTCCCATGCATAACAATACTCAATCTGTTTTACTAGGTCTGATGTAGGTATATATTATTTCTTAAAATTAGCCTACTTGTGTTGAAAATATCGAAAAATAATATAATTAATTAATAATAAATTAAATGGAAATATTAATGTTTCACTTACTCATAGTAAGGGGCGGCATATTTGTCCTTGCCTATAGCACAAACTGTGTAAGGCCGCTACTGATTTTATAAGCATTTTACAATGATAATTTTAAAATTATTTCTTTAATTTAGGTTGCACAACTTGCAATGTACACTTTAGGAATTTGCTCCGGATTTTTGGGGCTCTTAAAACGTTGTGGAACTTGTGCGGCCCTAAGCCATGGCTTGGTTGGCTTATGCTTTAATTCGACACTGGTTGCATTAACAGGACCTCGTTTTCAGTTAGAATTCTCAATGGATAAAAGGAATAACAGGAAAGATTATAACTCCACTACTACCTACGCGTTCTGGTTATGCCAGTCCCAAGCCTATATAAAGAGGGAGGGGCGGAAATCATCTTTCTTATGACACAGCGTCGTTAAACATCAACTACACACACAAGGGAAAGATTATTCTGTAATATGAAATTGTTTTTGGTTAACGAATCCAATAGTAATGGCTAATTTATTATTCGCACGTATGTCTAACGATGTTGAGAATGGCTTCACGAGAGAATCTTCTCGACTGGCTGCTCTCGTCCACAGGACGGATGGACGGCGTTGGGCTAAATCGGTCCACCGTCTCACCCGTTCCTGCTAATCCTAGAGCACCAATCGATAGCCAGATGATGTTTTCATCGATTACAGCTCTCCCTCTTTTCATCTCCTTTCTTGATTTCATCCGTTCTCTCTCTCTTTCTGTGTCTGTGTCTGTGTCTCTTTCTCCATTTCTGTCATTCTGTCTGTCTCAATGCGTGTCTCTTTCCCTCTTTTCATTTCCTTTCTTGATTTCATCCGTTCTGTCTTTCTGTGTTTCTGTCTCTGTCTCTGTCTCTGTCTCTGTCTCTGTCTCTGTCTCTGTCTCTGTCTCTGTCTCTGTCTCTGTCTCTGTCTGTCTGTCTGTCTGTCTGTCTGTCTGTCTGTCTGTCTCTCTCTCTCTCTCTCTCTCTCTCTCTCTCTCTCTCTCTCTCTCTCCGTTTCTGTCATTCTGTCTGTTTCACTATCTCACTGCGTGTCTCTTTCCCTCTTTTCATTTCTCTTTCTTACTTTCCCCTCATCCTCACAGACAACTCTATCGCTCTCTTTGTCTCTCTGTCTCTCTGTTTTCTCTGTCTTTCTCTCTGTCCTCCTTCTCCGTCTCTCTTTCTCTTTCTCTGTCTCCCTCTCTCTGTATCTCTATATCTCTCCCACCTCCCTCTGTCTCTGTCTTTCTCTGTCTCTGTCTCTCTGTCTCTGTCTCTGTGTCTCTCTCTGTGTCTCTCTTTGTCTCTGTCTCAGTCTCAGTCTCAGTCTCTCTCTCTGTCTCTCTCTGTTTCTGCCTCTGCCTCTGTCTGTCTGTCTGTCTGTCTGTCTGTCTGTATGTCTGCTTGCCTCTCTCTCTCTCTCTCTCTCTCTCTCTCTCTCTCTCTCTCTCTCTCTCTCTCTCTGTGTCTCTCTCTGTCTCTCTGTCTCTCTGTCTCTCTGTCTCTCTGTCTCTCTCTGTCTCTCTCTGTCTGTCTGTCTGTCTGTCTCTCTCTCTCTCTCTCTCTCTCTCTCTCTCTCTCTCTCTCTCTCTCTCTCTCTCTCTCTCTCTCATCAAACTGTCTCAACAAAGACGTCTCCAAGTCTGTCTATCTGTTTCTTTCTTTACGGTGGCACTTCCTGTTTAAGGGATTGGCGATATCAGCCACAGTTACACGCTACTTTACCTAGCGATGGGCACTAACTTCTTCAGCAGCAGCAGTTAAACTACTTCCTTAACTACGACCACTGCGCCATGGATTCGAACCCTGGTGCCATTCAACCCGCACAGAGTGGTCAATTAATTGTTGCAAGTCGTCTTCTCTGACAATATCTGAGCATTCGACCTATCATGAAAAACTTAGATATGCAACTTTTGTAATGTTGTTGTTGTAGTTGTAATTGTAAAATGTATGTAACTTTTATAGCGCCTGTGTATAATTTACAAGGCATCAACGGAAGGCTCACCAAAACCAAGCCATCAATCAGGCTCAGTTGGGTCAATCTCCAGAAGATCAGTCCTCCTCATTATAGTACTATTGTGTTGAGAAAAGCAGGCTAAACCCTCATAATATGGCACAAACCACAACCGATCTGGTGGAATTTGATCTTGTCCATACAGTAGTAGTTTCTGATTTCATTTCAATACAGCCATCGACAGATGAATGTATTCCGTGTTTTATACGTGTATGTATGTGTGTATGCATGTACATGTATGTGTGGGTATGTGCGGGGGCGCAGTGGTGTAGCGGTTTGTTCTGTGCCTTGTAAAATGAGGCCGCAGGTTCGAACCTACCTAAAACCAGAGCCATCGATGCTCTATCCATGGGCGTCCGTAAGAATTTTTCTAAGGGGGAAAAAATTTTCTGGGGGTGAAATGACGGTTTTGACGTTTTTTGCATAGCATGAAAACAGAAAACAAGACAATTTTCAAAATCCAGGGGGAAATGCCCCTTGTACCCCTCCGGACGCCCATGGTTCTGTCGTATGGTCGTGTGCATTTCTGAACTTTGGAGGGAGGGCAATATTAAAATACAGTTGTATTGTATTGTATTGCATTGTATGTGCGGCGTATGTATACATCGAGGCACGTACTGGCTGCCTGTTTAACAGCGCGTCGAATTTAAGATTTCAATGGATAATCGTAGTCGTAAACTCTACATTCCTTAAGCGCCATTTTAGAAAAAAGCGCATGACACCAACTTATTCACGAGTGCTGCGTCGAGTCATTGGGGTTGTCCATATACATCAACTGAAGACCCAATCCGATTGCCAGAGAGAGGGGAGGCAAAGGATCAAGCTGGTGAGGCGGGTCTCGTTTAGGTGCAGAGAGAATGGAAGGCGTAGGAGCAAGATGAGCCAGTGTATGAATTCTTTAGGTGTTAATTTTCAGTGGAACGCCTGAGGGTGATAAATAACGAAGCCTGAGGTAGTTGATTGCGAGTCGGTGGCAATATTGGCGGAACAACTGGAAATATGCGGAATTCAGGAGGGAGATCGTTCCAGAGTCGAGGTGCAGTGTGGTTAGATCGATGAGTTGGAGAACTTAGTAACTGGAGTTCGCGGTGGGTCGACGTTAGTTGAGAAATGTGCTTGCCTACTTTCGAGAACTTAATTTGTTTCCAGGTGTAAGGTTTGCCTGGACCCAGAAGTATTCGTTGTTCCTTTGCGAGCATTTCGATCTTTTACCGTCGCACCTATAGTTCGACGGCTGTCAGAGTCATCTATGTCTGGCATAGCCTCCCTCTAGAAATCTGTCCTTCTGGTTAAAGGAGCTGTACACATTTTCATAAACAAGTAACAATTGAACTATTTTGCTACAGCTAGGCCTCTGTGTAGATATTTTGAACGGGCGCTGTATAAATGCTTTGCATGAATGAATGAATGGATAAACGAAAGAATAAATGAATATTTGAATGAACGAACGAATGAACCAAAGAATGAAGGAAGGAACGAAAGAATTAATGATAGAACCAACGAACGAATGAATGAATGAACAAAAGAATGAATGAATGAACAAGTGAATGAATGAATGAATGAATGAATGAATGAATGAATGAATGCATGAATGAATGAATGAATGAATGAATGAATGAATGAATGAATGAATGAATGAATGAATGAATGAATGAATGAACAAGTGAATGAATGAACGAATGAATGAATGAACGAACGAGCGAGCGAATGAATGAAGTAAACATAGCGCCCTATAATTACCTCTAAAAGCATCGCCAAATGACTTTCTGCAACAGATCCGAACAAGTGGCTTTTAGGTCAGACTGAAAACATTTCTGTAGAGTTAAGTGAAACAACATGTATGTGCAATGGAACGTTGTTCCAATAGGTAAGGAACGATGGGATTAAGTTGATGTGCGGAAGCGCGTTAACTGGATATCTCCGTGGGCAGCAGAGCGCAACGATTGTTGACCCGAGACAGAGGGAGACAAAGCATGATTTATGACGGGTCGATGCCAAAGAATAAGGCCCGTCCCAGCAGGATGATTTTGAATGATTTTCGTTTCGCGATAGGAAGCAAACGACGTATTTGTCATGATAGCTGCAATGATTTTCTCCTAGGCTTCAAAAGCCTCTATGGAAAGCCGCGTCTTTACTAAATCGACCAAGATGTCACCATTTCAAGGGACGACAATGAGAATTTGCAACATTCCTAGCTTCTAATTCTATACGCTGCGATAGAAGGCTACCACGTTACCATTAGGCTCCTAGCCATTACGAACCGCATTCAAACTACTACTACTACTACTACTACTACTACTACTACTACTACTACTACTACTACTACTACTACTACTACTACTACTACTACTACTACTACTACTACTACTAGCACTACTACTACTACTACTATTAATAGTAGTAGTAGTAGTAGCAGCAGCAGTAATAATAATAATAATAATAATAATAATAATAATAATAATAATAATAATAATAATAATAATAATAATAATAATTATAATAATTATAATAATAACAACAACTATAATTATCACCATGGCAGTCATCATCGTCATCATCATCATTAACGTTAGGCCTACTAATGCTATTAATATTAAAACCTGGACGTAAATGGACACACGTGTTAGCATGATACTGCTGAGTGTTCGATCTATAACGGCCAAATATCCGTTTCCATGGCGACAAAGCTTCGTTGCAGACGGTAATTGACATTCCGGGTTTTCATTTCCTGTCCGTGTCGTCGCGAGATTGTCGTAGTTTACCGAAATATGGCGATTGTTTCCGATTCCTCGAATCTCCATCCCATCGCACGGCATCCTCGGTCGACCGCTTTCCTCTCAACCTCCGGTCCAAAATGTCTTGCATCGTGAAGCACGGTAGCCGATTCGTTGGAGTGTTCGTCTTGTCAGGCGGAGAGTATAGAGGTTCGAGCCTCGCCTGAGAATGTTACTGTGTAAGGACCTTGAGCAAATCCTTCATGCAGAATTGCTCAGCGCCATCGATTGAAATCTATCTATCTATCTATAATGAACTTCTATAGCGCCCCTTCAAGAAATCTACTCAGTGGCGCTCCCGACCCAGGCCCGGTCAAAAAGAAAGGTCTTAAGAAGGCCATAGAAAGTACCTGAGAGGTCTCTAGGGAGAGAGCGAAGGGAGAGAGGGAGGTCGTTCCAAGCGGTAGGACCCACCACGGAGAATGCCCTACGCTGCGCCATAGCAGTACGCGCATAGGGGACAGCAAAAATCACCCCGGGAGGCCGAGCGCAAGGCACGGCGCCCCGCACAAGCGGAAGTTAAAGTAAAGAGCTCGCAGAGGTAGGCCGGGGCCCGCCCTAGGACACAATGCCACGCCATGGTGGAGACCCTGTAATGAATGCGATACTGGACAGGAAGCCAATGGAGAACGTCTCGCATAAATTCAGAGACGTGGTCAAACCTGGAGATACCGCCAACCAAGCGTGCAGCCGACCGCAAAACCCTCTCTAGACAAACAATGCGAGTCTGAGGAAGTCCAACAAAGAGAGAGGAGCAATAATCCAAACGATTGACAATGAATGCATGTACCAGAGTGGAAGCCGCGGAGAATGAAAGAGAGCGGGATACGACACGCAGCTGGCGCAGTTGATAGTAGCAAGCACGAGTCAGTTCATGAATGTGCTTAGAAAAGGAGAGTTCTTGGTCAAGAATGACACCTAGGTCACGAACAGAAGTAGAAAAGGTAAAGGAGAGGAATTCAGTGGCAAGAAACGTCAAATCAAGCTTGGCCAGCTGTTGACGAGTGCCAAACCATATGTACTGAGTCTTCGAAGGATTGAGACGCAGACGATTAGATGCCATCCAGGCATTAAGGGTGGAAGTAGCATCAGACATAAGCTGAACAGCAGCAGCAGCCTTAGTTGCAGAGCAGTGAGTGTAAGATTGGAGGTCATCAGCATAGCTGTGACTCGAAAGCGAGCAGGATGCAAGAAGAGAGCCTAGATCAGCTGTGAAGAGAATGTAAAGTAGAGGACCAAGAACAGAGCCTTGGGGGAGGCCAAAAGGAGCAGGAAGCCAGAGGGAACGAGAGGAGCCAAAGACAACAGAGGAGGAACGATCAGAGAGGTAGGATGCGAGCCAGGCTAAAGGTAAGGCCGTGATTCCAAACGATAAAGAAAGGCGGCGCAAGAGAATATCATGATCGACGGAGTCGAAGGCGGCGCTCACGTCGTAAAGGGCCAGAAGAGTAACCTCGGATCTGTCAATGGCACAGTAGATATCAGAGAGAAGATGAAGAAGAAGGGTCTCAGTAGAGTGCCCCTTGCGAAAGCCAGATTGGCATGGAGGGAGTAGCTTGTTAGAATCGAGATAGTTAAACAGTTGCCTAGCTACCAACTTTTCAACAATGCGTAACTGTAGTAGTAGTTGCAGTAGTAGTAGTCGCAGTAGTAGTAGTTGCAGTAGTAGTAGTAGTAGTAGTAGTAGTAGTAGTAGTAGTAGTAGTAATGGTAGTTGTAGTAGTAGTGGTAGTAGTAGTAGTAGTAGTAGTAGTAGTAGTAGTAGTAGTAGTGGTGGTGGTGGTGGTAGTAGTAGTAGTAGTAGTGGTAGTAGTAGTAGTAGTAGTAGTAGTAGTAGTAGTAGTAGTAGTAGTAGTAGTAGTAGTAGTAGTAGTAGTAGTAGAGTAGTAGTAGTACTACTAAGAGCATACATGATGATGATGATGATGATGATGATGATGATGATGATGATGATGATGATGATGATGATGATGATGATGATGATGATGATGATGATGATGATGATGATGATGATGATGATGATGATGATGATGATGATGATGATGATGATGATGATGATGATGATGATGATGATGATGATGATGATGATGATGATGATGATGATGATGATGATGATGATGATGATGATGATGATGATGATGATGATGATGATGATGATGATGATGATGATGATGATGATGATGATGATGATGATGATGATGATGATGATGATGATGATGATGATGATGATGATGATGATGATGATGATGATGATGATGATGATGATGATGATGATGATGATGATGATGATGATGATGATGATGATGATGATGATGATGATGATGATGATGATGATGATGATGATGATGATGATGATGATGATGATGATGATGATAACTGCTGTTATTAGTACTATTGTTAGTGTAATGCAATGTAGTGTAATCATAGATTTATATAGCGCCTCTTCCAGAGAAACTCATCGACTTAGCGATAGAAAACCAGGATAAAAAAATGGTTTTCAAGCACTTACGAAATAGAGGTGAAGAAAGACCGAGAAGCTCATGTCGTAAGATTGTAGGCAACCTATTCCAGAAAGTTGGACGGTGGACCGACCTCAGTGAAGCTTCTGTGCTGTACTTTGGATGTTCAGGTTGAGAGAACAACCAGGTCACCCTCGGCAGCAGAACGAAGAAATCTTCAGTCAGGAATGGATGCAACCGGGGCAAACAAGTCCCTAAGATAAGATGAAACAAGGCAATTATGCATAAACATTAGGATCTTATGCTCAGGGCGAGTGTACATCGGCAACCGGCACAATAATTATTAAGCGACATAAATAGACTGGAAGAGGTAAATTTTCAGCTTAGAGCTAAAGGCAGTCTCGCTAAAAGAGTTGCGAACACGAGGAGGTAGAGAGTTCCAGATGGATGGACCGGCAACAATGATGCTGTGCAATTGTGAATGATGGATTGTTCAAGGTCTCAGCAGTGACCATATCCAGGAGGTTCGAACCCGTACTCTCCGCGTTACAAGACGAAAACTCGACCAATCAGCCATTGTGTCCCATGGAAAATACTAGGCTTGGGACGCCATCGTGATCCATACTTGTGCCACCTTCTACCTGTTAACAATATCTGCAGCTGCTGCAGCTGAGCTGTGGCTGCTTCAGATAAATCTGCCAAATATTCCGGATTGTCTGTTTGTTGTTCGCGCGACTATGGCAACTGTTGGTCCAATAAACGCCGAAAGAGCAGAATTATTTGTCTCAGGGATTTTCCGTTGGTGCTCAGCTGCCTCAGATGGTTGATGTGAAACACATTACCTCTTTCGATCTCTATCCACCT
>OY744615.1:19521814-19544314 GCA_963556255.1 Allolobophora icterica | reverse complement strand
TTCTACTCCTCTGTCAGTGTTCTTTAAATATATTCTTCCACACGCATCAAACCCTGCATGGATGCATGTAGGGCCTATGTATGAGAAAACTTAATGCAGCGCATTTTAGTAACTCACAAAAGCGCTCTACCTATGACTATCTAACTGTATGCCGTACAAAATGATTCAAAGAAGCAATATATATATATATATATATATATATATATATATATATATATATATATATATATATATATATATATATATATATATATATATATATATATATATATATATATATATATATATATATATATATATATATATATATATAATAGCTTCTCTCTTGTCTGCTTCGTTCTGTGTAGGAGGTTTATTTATCATCATCCATCTCAACGCTTCGAGTCGGAGAGTTTACACTACAGATGTCACGCGTCAAGCGTTGTTTTGCCAACCAGAGTTGATCTACAGCCACCTGCTCTTCTGTACACTATCATCTGGTTGCACAGCGTGTTATGATGAAAATTGGCAAATAAACATATCCAGGTGTAGACTTAACTAATGCAGCTTTTAAAGACAATCGGAGGACCAGGAAGTTGATTAGGGTGTGGGAAAAATTTAGCATCGTGAAAGTGCGATAGTTCCCAGCATTTTTGAGTTAAGTTATTTTACCGAGATCTGTCATAGCCGATGCTTTACAACTTCTGTGAGCAACCCTGACAAAAAAAGTTTTGGGCCAACTTGATCGATGGCGTAGCCTATATATCAATTTGTCAGCGTGATTGTGGACTGGACTCCGAATCGTCGCTATTAAGGAAGGAAATACGTTTACTTGTTTTCTCAATACTGATGCTGCTGGTCTTATGCGGAGGCTACCTTTGAACCTGTTGCACCAATTCATAACACCATCTCACTCACATACTGTACTATTATTGCTATTATTTTAAATTAACATTTTAATCCTCTTTGTTTTACTTGTTGTACATTTTATCGTATTGTAAATAGTTGCGTTCTGTCAACTATCTATTTGCATAAACGAATATACTATAAATTCTATCTACTTGTCTATATTTGTCTTATGCAGACCTTCCTTTTAGGATGGTATATAGGCCCATCAGAGGCGTAGCCAGACTTCATTTCAAGAGGAGGCAACTACTGCTTGTCAAAACTGGTATGCAGTGGCGGCGATCTTGTTTCAGAGGTGAGGGGGAAATTTTTCGGCGTCCGAAGGGCGGTCGCAAAAACTTCTGAGAATTTCAGAATTTGGCTCTGAGAATAAAAAATTTTTTCCATTTATGTTACGAAAAAAGTTGATGACCTTTTTTTAGTCATTAACACATTCGAAGACTTACTTTCTTCTTCAAATCAAGAGGAGGAAAAATCCACCTCTGCTGGGGTCTACTTGAGGACGCAGGGCTATAACCCATGGAAAATTTTTAAATCCACAAAACCAAGAGGAGGCAGATGCCTCCTCTTGCCTCCATGTAGCTACGCCTATGAGGCCCATATGTTCTTCTGTCTTCCGAAAGTTTAGATTAGCACTTTCTATCATTTTATTCTTCTTCTACATATACTTTTACAGGTAAAATAGTTTTTGCATAGCGTCGTGTTTGTCTTTGTATTCGTGTCTTTATGAAACAGGCATTTCCTCTGGATTTCTATTGATCTTTTGTCAATTTCATTTGGAATCCCATGCAACGACTAACACTAACTGCAGCGCCAGAGAGTCAAATCCTCTGGGGCCACTATGCTTAATTACTCAGCATGTTGTCACCGTCGAGATTTGGTAGTTTTGTTATGCTGCATAAAATTACAAGTCATATTATCTATATTTTGACTTTTGTTGAATAAATAAGAGTTTAACCGACTCAACAGCGTTAATTAAATTTTGATATGGACTAGGACTCTTGGTTTAATGATGCTAATGAAATATAAAATCATGAAAATATGAGCAAATATATTTTTGAAAAATCCGATAAGCCTATTATTTTTTTCTTAGAACTCCTTTAAGGAAAACAGCTAGTGCAGTAGCAAAACCAGGCAGCATTGAAAATAAGTGTATGCGTTTGAAAATCCTCAATGTAAAACAGTTCCAAAAGTCGTCATTGCAAAAAGCAGCATCTTAAACAAAGATAAGTTGATACCTGTTGGTCTTTATGCCCACACTTGAGCACACAGTTAAATTCGAACTGCACAAAGCACGTGTTCGGAAATTTGCTTTATAGGCGGCAGAAACAGTTCTCCGAAATTCGGTCCTTCTTGACGCAAAGGGTGTCTCAGTTTTGGCAGATGTATGGATCAAATCCGAGTTTCTCAGTTCGCATTACGTTAGTCTAATTGTTTCACAATTGCCATAATTTTATTGTCTGTGTTTTATCACACCCTGTAGTATTATGGTAGATGTTAAATTTGGCCATTTGACCACTATGAAGGTGTTCTTGCAACTGAACTCTTGGCTGTGCGAGTTCAAGATAAGCAATTCAAGAAAATATTCTCAGAGCGTGAACATGAATGTTTTAATGTTGGATCTTGACTTGGAACCGTCCTCTCCTTTGGCCATGACTGCATCGTCGATTTCTGTTTTTTAATAAGTAAGTAATTATCTTTTAATAATGCAAGTCAAACGTTTAGTTGATGCAAACTGTTATCGTCGTTAGATCAGTAAAAGTCCAAACCTTTTAGCAGCTGCTATGAGCACTTCTGACGCTCGCTTCGAGGTGGTAAACTGTTTGAGGAATGGCGAGTTCATTGGTTGCAGATGCCGCAAAGTCTACATATTTGAAGTATAGTGCCCGATAAAACTGCATCCGCGATATTCTCGGCAGCAATAAGCGCCTTTCTTAAAAGCCGATTCTTACGATTTAACTTTCTGCAAAGTTAACCAATGCGATTATCATTAAAAACGTAATGTGCCTTGAAACCCTCCATGTGAAAACATTCTTAGAACGATTTCAAAGGAAGGCCTATTAAAAAAGACACCCGAAGAGAAACCACTTTTAAAATATGTAGGCTAACTTAAACTAACTAAAACTTAGATTTAGGCCTAAAAGACTAAACATAAAAGATTTGTTATTATTAGCTATAACTAAAAGTAAAACTAAAACTCGAACAATAACGGTTACTAAAACCCAGGATATGAAAAATATATGACTATAACGGAGAACTGATGAGTTTATTCTTGAAGTGGTGTTTTATAAATGTCAGATTAGCCTAGCACTTATGATAAATAACAACTCTAAGTGTGACCGAAGCTCTGTGAAGTTCAGACGATAGGTTTAATAAGACCTGGCACCGAGACCATTCGAATTCTCTACAGGCATGCCTACAGCTAAAACTGAAATTAATAACCACAAACTTCAATATCCTAACCACTGAATGATTGGGATGAGGCGATTACTGTGGTTTCCGATCGATTAGCACTTATGATAAATAACAACTCTAAGTGTGACCGAAGCTCTGTGAAGTTCAGACGATAGGTTTAATAAGACCTGGCACCGAGACCATTCGAATTCTCTACAGGCAAGCCTACAGCTAAAACTGAAATTAATAACCACAAACTTCAATATCCTAACCACTGAATGATTGGGATGAGGCGATTACTGTGGTTTCCGATCGATTAGCACTTATGATAAATAACAACTCTAAGTGTGACCGAAGCTCTGTGAAGTTCAGACGATAGGTTTAATAAGACCTGGCACCGAGACCATTCGAATTCTCTACAGGCAAGCCTACAGCTAAAACTGAAATTAATAACCACAAACTTCAATATCCTAACCACTGAATGATTGGGATGAGGCGATTACTGTGGTTTCCGATCGATTAGCACTTATGATAAATAACAACTCTAAGTGTGACCGAAGCTCTGTGAAGTTCAGACGATAGGTTTAATAAGACCTGGCACCGAGACCATTCGAATTCTCTACAGGCAAGCCTACAGCTAAAACTGAAATTAATAACCACAAACTTCAATATCCTAACCACTGAATGATTGGGATGAGGCGATTACTGTGGTTTCCGATCGATTAGCACTTATGATAAATAACAACTCTAAGTGTGACCGAAGCTCTGTGAAGTTCAGACGATAGGTTTAATAAGACCTGGCACCGAGACCATTCGAATTCTCTACAGGCAAGCCTACAGCTAAAACTGAAATTAATAACCACAAACTTCAATATCCTAACCACTGAATGATTGGGATGAGGCGATTACTGTGGTTTCCGATCGATTAGCACTTATGATAAATAACAACTCTAAGTGTGACCGAAGCTCTGTGAAGTTCAGACGATAGGTTTAATAAGACCTGGCACCGAGACCATTCGAATTCTCTACAGGCAAGCCTACAGCTAAAACTGAAATTAATAACCACAAACTTCAATATCCTAACCACTGAATGATTGGGATGAGGCGATTACTGTGGTTTCCGATCGATTAGCACTTATGATAAATAACAACTCTAAGTGTGACCGAAGCTCTGTGAAGTTCAGACGATAGGTTTAATAAGACCTGGCACCGAGACCATTCGAATTCTCTACAGGCAAGCCTACAGCTAAAACTGAAATTAATAACCACAAACTTCAATATCCTAACCACTGAATGATTGGGATGAGGCGATTACTGTGGTTTCCGATCGATTAGCACTTATGATAAATAACAACTCTAAGTGTGACCGAAGCTCTGTGAAGTTCAGACGATAGGTTTAATAAGACCTGGCACCGAGACCATTCGAATTCTCTACAGGCAAGCCTACAGCTAAAACTGAAATTAATAACCACAAACTTCAATATCCTAACCACTGAATGATTGGGATGAGGCGATTACTGTGGTTTCCGATCGATTAGCACTTATGATAAATAACAACTCTAAGTGTGACCGAAGCTCTGTGAAGTTCAGACGATAGGTTTAATAAGACCTGGCACCGAGACCATTCGAATTCTCTACAGGCAAGCCTACAGCTAAAACTGAAATTAATAACCACAAACTTCAATATCCTAACCACTGAATGATTGGGATGAGGCGATTACTGTGGTTTCCGATCGATTAGCACTTATGATAAATAACAACTCTAAGTGTGACCGAAGCTCTGTGAAGTTCAGACGATAGGTTTAATAAGACCTGGCACCGAGACCATTCGAATTCTCTACAGGCAAGCCTACAGCTAAAACTGAAATTAATAACCACAAACTTCAATATCCTAACCACTGAATGATTGGGATGAGGCGATTACTGTGGTTTCCGATCGATTAGCACTTATGATAAATAACAACTCTAAGTGTGACCGAAGCTCTGTGAAGTTCAGACGATAGGTTTAATAAGACCTGGCACCGAGACCATTCGAATTCTCTACAGGCAAGCCTACAGCTAAAACTGAAATTAATAACCACAAACTTCAATATCCTAACCACTGAATGATTGGGATGAGGCGATTACTGTGGTTTCCGATCGATTAGCACTTATGATAAATAACAACTCTAAGTGTGACCGAAGCTCTGTGAAGTTCAGACGATAGGTTTAATAAGACCTGGCACCGAGACCATTCGAATTCTCTACAGGCAAGCCTACAGCTAAAACTGAAATTAATAACCACAAACTTCAATATCCTAACCACTGAATGATTGGGATGAGGCGATTACTGTGGTTTCCGATCGATTAGCACTTATGATAAATAACAACTCTAAGTGTGACCGAAGCTCTGTGAAGTTCAGACGATAGGTTTAATAAGACCTGGCACCGAGACCATTCGAATTCTCTACAGGCAAGCCTACAGCTAAAACTGAAATTAATAACCACAAACTTCAATATCCTAACCACTGAATGATTGGGATGAGGCGATTACTGTGGTTTCCGATCGATTAGCACTTATGATAAATAACAACTCTAAGTGTGACCGAAGCTCTGTGAAGTTCAGACGATAGGTTTAATAAGACCTGGCACCGAGACCATTCGAATTCTCTACAGGCAAGCCTACAGCTAAAACTGAAATTAATAACCACAAACTTCAATATCCTAACCACTGAATGATTGGGATGAGGCGATTACTGTGGTTTCCGATCGATTAGCACTTATGATAAATAACAACTCTAAGTGTGACCGAAGCTCTGTGAAGTTCAGACGATAGGTTTAATAAGACCTGGCACCGAGACCATTCGAATTCTCTACAGGCAAGCCTACAGCTAAAACTGAAATTAATAACCACAAACTTCAATATCCTAACCACTGAATGATTGGGATGAGGCGATTACTGTGGTTTCCGATCGATTAGCACTTATGATAAATAACAACTCAAAGTGTGACCGAAGCTCTGTGAAGTTCAGACGATAGGTTTAATAAGACCTGGCACCGAGACCATTCGAATTCTCTACAGGCAAGCCTACAGCTAAAACTGAAATTAATAACCACAAACTTCAATATCCTAACCACTGAATGATTGGGATGAGGCGATTACTGTGGTTTCCGATCGATTAGCACTTATGATAAATAACAACTCTAAGTGTGACCGAAGCTCTGTGAAGTTCAGACGATAGGTTTAATAAGACCTGGCACCGAGACCATTCGAATTCTCTACAGGCAAGCCTACAGCTAAAACTGAAATTAATAACCACAAACTTCAATATCCTAACCACTGAATGATTGGGATGAGGCGATTACTGTGGTTTCCGATCGATTAGCACTTATGATAAATAACAACTCTAAGTGTGACCGAAGCTCTGTGAAGTTCAGACGATAGGTTTAATAAGACCTGGCACCGAGACCATTCGAATTCTCTACAGGCAAGCCTACAGCTAAAACTGAAATTAATAACCACAAACTTCAATATCCTAACCACTGAATGATTGGGATGAGGCGATTACTGTGGTTTCCGATCGATTAGCACTTATGATAAATAACAACTCTAAGTGTGACCGAAGCTCTGTGAAGTTCAGACGATAGGTTTAATAAGACCTGGCACCGAGACCATTCGAATTCTCTACAGGCAAGCCTACAGCTAAAACTGAAATTAATAACCACAAACTTCAATATCCTAACCACTGAATGATTGGGATGAGGCGATTACTGTGGTTTCCGATCGATTAGCACTTATGATAAATAACAACTCTAAGTGTGACCGAAGCTCTGTGAAGTTCAGACGATAGGTTTAATAAGACCTGGCACCGAGACCATTCGAATTCTCTACAGGCAAGCCTACAGCTAAAACTGAAATTAATAACCACAAACTTCAATATCCTAACCACTGAATGATTGGGATGAGGCGATTACTGTGGTTTCCGATCGATTAGCACTTATGATAAATAACAACTCTAAGTGTGACCGAAGCTCTGTGAAGTTCAGACGATAGGTTTAATAAGACCTGGCACCGAGACCATTCGAATTCTCTACAGGCAAGCCTACAGCTAAAACTGAAATTAATAACCACAAACTTCAATATCCTAACCACTGAATGATTGGGATGAGGCGATTACTGTGGTTTCCGATCGATTAGCACTTATGATAAATAACAACTCTAAGTGTGACCGAAGCTCTGTGAAGTTCAGACGATAGGTTTAATAAGACCTGGCACCGAGACCATTCGAATTCTCTACAGGCAAGCCTACAGCTAAAACTGAAATTAATAACCACAAACTTCAATATCCTAACCACTGAATGATTGGGATGAGGCGATTACTGTGGTTTCCGATCGATTAGCACTTATGATAAATAACAACTCTAAGTGTGACCGAAGCTCTGTGAAGTTCAGACGATAGGTTTAATAAGACCTGGCACCGAGACCATTCGAATTCTCTACAGGCAAGCCTACAGCTAAAACTGAAATTAATAACCACAAACTTCAATATCCTAACCACTGAATGATTGGGATGAGGCGATTACTGTGGTTTCCGATCGATTAGCACTTATGATAAATAACAACTCTAAGTGTGACCGAAGCTCTGTGAAGTTCAGACGATAGGTTTAATAAGACCTGGCACCGAGACCATTCGAATTCTCTACAGGCAAGCCAGAGAAGATCCCAAACTGGGACGAATGGATTTTACAATTTTATCAGGATAGGAGTGCTTACACAAGCATACTCAGCAGTGTCGAGAAGTCGAAAGGTCACAAATTGAGCGCTTCTGAGAAGTTTCTCTTGTGAAGGTTCTATACAAATTTGCATTTGCATTTTCAACTGCTAGTGACACAATAGTGGAAATACGCGTAGGTCTGGATGAATATCAGTTTAAAGAGACAAGTCGTTTTATTATCGTAGTATGAAGCGATTGCAGAAGTTGATGTAGCCTATGTAGGCCTATTTCATGAAATATTTTAGATCTAGAATAGAAACTCATCCTTTCCTGGACTCATTTTCTCCGCAGGGTGTTTCTGTCTTTTTTCGGATCTCTTTCTTTCTGTCTCTGTCTCTTGACTATCGACCGACGTACCATAGAATTTTGCAGGAACACAGACAGCTTGCAGCGACCATTCACCGATGCTTTGAGCATTATAACACTGGCTATACTGAAGCAATCGGATTATTATTGTTATTGCTGTTATCATTGTTATTGTTGCTGCTGTTAGTATTATTATTGTTGTTATTGCTGTTATCATTGCTAGTTGTGTTGTTGTTGTTTTATTATTGTTATTATTATGATTATTTGTGAGTAGAGGATTAAGTTGACAGAGATCTACTGAATCAATTTTTCTGATCCCCAGTGAACGTTTGTCTTTCTGTACGTCTGTTATGACCACTGTTTGTATTTGTAAGTCAATGGTACTCGTTCAGTCACGCGATTATGATGTTACTAGTGCGATGGGCTTCCATTCACTGTGCTCCTAGACTCAGCTGCTCTTATAAGAATACCAACTAAAATATACACACCAATCGCATTGTAAAGCTAAAGTAATCCTACTTTACAACCATCCATTCTGCATTTTGACCTACACTCCCCCTGTTCAAAAGGGGGACGTTGAACATTCCGCTTTATTTTCTACAGTCGGACGCATCTTTGTCCTTGAGTATTTTGTGGTTCCCTGTCTCGTGGAGCACGCTGCTTCCACAGCCTTGTGTTCCAACGACATTCGGGGTCTTTTCGATGGCCTTGATCATTTCGCTCAGGTAGTTCTGTACGGCGGTCATGGCTGCCACAATGGCCGGTGACCCGAAGCCGTGTGTGATGAGCGAGAAGTGCGTCAGGTGGCGCTGCAGCTGCGGGTCAAGGACGTTCGGTGGCCGCGTGTTTCCGAGCGGAGACCGGTCCTGGTTCAACAGCTCCATCAACTCCTTCAACAGTTGTCTGTCACACATAGATAGAACAGATGCACAATAAACGGATACCCTGTTACGCATACAATGAATACTTTTGTCGCTGAAATGTGCTGAATTTAAAAGGTGATAAGGCTCACTTTCAAAGTTCAGAAGTGCACAACTGTAGCCGGGAAACAGAGAACGTCATAAACCATAACCGGAGTGGAGAAGTTTTCAGTCTAAAGCGAAAGATGGTTTTGTTATGAGCGTCGCGATGTATAATCTTCCAGATGGAATAACCAGCAACATACATACAGACACAAAGCCACACAGGTGAATAGGTAGGCCTACATACAAATCTAAAAACACATATTCAGCTTAATTAGTTTCATGGTAGATTCGCCTCTGGGCTGGTGCCCTGCGCTTGGCCTTCGAGTGGCGCTTTAGAAGTTTGTTTGGAGACTACGATTACGATCGAAGAACTCTGCTTCGCCTAATTACTACTACTACTACTACTACTACTACTACTACTACTACTACTACTACTACTACTACTACTACTACTACTACTACTACTACTACTACTACTACTACTACTACTACTACTACTACTACTACTACTACTACTACTACTACTACTACTACTACTACTACTACTACTACTACTACTACTACTACTACTACTACTACTACTACTACTACTACTACTACTACTACTACTACTACTACTACTACTACTACTACTACTACTACTACTACTACTACTACTACTACTACTACTACTACTATTATTAGCATCACATAATCATAATAATCATCATCATCTTTTACCCGATGTGAGTTTAGGCCTAATCGCTTAGGAGTTCTTGCAAGAAAGAAAAAGAGTTCGAGCCACGAAGAACAACTGGTAGTCGGTTTCATATCTTAGAGCCATCGGCACGGAATCATCGACAGCTTGTGACAGTTCGGCATCATGGTTCAGCCTTAAGAACTGCACCAGCTCCTGAATAAGCTGGTGCCCTGCGCTTGGCTTTTGAGTGGCGCTTTAGAAATTTGGCATTTACTATTAGGACGATTACGAAGACCGTATGCTGCTAGGAGGACTATGAACAGCGTGTACAGATAGTACTCACTTGGCTGCTTGTATCATCTGCTTGCGATGGCCTGGGTCAGCGACTGGGTCTGTGGCCCAGCATTGCCTCAGGGCGTAATCGGCCATGTGTTTCGCAGGAAATTCAGTCTCACACAGGTATCCGAAGTCCCTGGCCAGTCTGACCGCTTCACCTGCTCGAGTAAAAAAAACACAACGCCCGATGACATACTGGAACATTTAAAGGCTTCAAGGAGCCCATATTAGGTCATCTAAGTTTCCAAATAGCACGAATAGCCAAAGATTTCATAATTGCCAACATGTAATAATCAGTATATATGTATGCAGGTTTCTTCATTCATCTGCTACTTGCATAGCGGATATTTGCAGAGATCTTAACATTATGTCTCCAGATAATAAGAAAGACTTATTATCGCATAGAATAGCTTATGCCTATAATGGACATTTGCAGAGGTGGTATGTTGCATGTAGTTAGTGGAGCTTGCAGTGTGGCTTCGATGTGTGCATTATAATGTAGCTTAGTGAGCATTTTATATAATATATAGGCCTATATTCATTTATATATTTATTAATTTAAATACTTTATTGCAAAATCAGTAGATCCGAATCTGAATATTCGCTAGAGTAAAATAATGGGTCATGACAAGTGATTTAAATGATGACAGGGAAGATCGTCGGGCGTTTTGTGTTAGACGATTCCAAATCCGAGACGCACATCAAGTGATTCCAAAATAATGTATTGAACCAAGGCTCGGCTAAAAGGCCATTATCAGGACGATGTGGAGTTAGAAATGTATGAAGATAAGATAAATGGCAAGTGTTCAGAGCTTAAAAGTCGAACATGTAACAACCCTGGCAAGAGAGTTTTTGAACCATACGGAGCATTTTCAGACACAGAGAAGATATATGCCTGCCATACAACTCATCATTCGCATATAATATAATCTAATCGAAAACCGACAAGTGCGCTCACAATTTATACAGTATGGTTTATGTCAGTAGTCTCAAACTCAAATGAACCCGACGGCCAACAATGACTCAAACCCGTTTCAAGGGTCAGATAATAAAACGTTAAAAGTATATTAAGTACACTGAAAACAAGGAACAAACTACAACTTATACAGATAAATTAATGTATTTAAAATATTTCACAGAAATAGAAACCTGACCTTTCAGTTTAAGTCTTTAAATAAAGCTTTCAGCGATTATAAATATTCAGCTTTGCCATTAAGCTGGCAGCTTTTTTCCGATCTGGACATCCAGAGGCGCCGGCAGCGTGACGCACTGGACGCACGTGCGTCCACCCACCAAATCAAATCCACACAAGGATTAGAGATCGCATCGATGTTTTTGACAAATTCACTGTAATTTTGGTTTACCACACAGTATGTGTAATATCATATGATATAATAACATATGCGTATGTTATACTGTACTTTTGAGTCGCTCTGAGTTATTTTCAGTGCATCACTACGAGCGGTGGATGAGGAACGGGTGAGAATGGGAGGGAACGGGATGGGTGTGCGTCCAATTTTGTAAAGTCTGGCGGCGCCCCTGTGGACATCCGTGTCATGTTGCATATGTTATATTGAGCCCAGTAAGCACAAGTGTCTTTTGCACATATTAATCGATCAATCTAGTGTTGGATGTCAGTTTATAAAACTTCATGACTGAAAACAGTTGTTCAGTGTTCACATACATAATCTTGGTGACGACAGAGTGAAAATGTGAAAACCGAGACACGGAAATGTGTCAACTTCAAGACTCTAGTCTCAGTGTATTTCAGGTTAAAACTTTTTTTCGAAATGTAGGTCAGCTAACTCTAGTTGTTTCGAGCTAGCTGTTTCAAGTCTAACCGCAAACGATGCAAAAAGCAGATGGAGCTGTGGTGCACGTGCTATCAAATCTTGAAACCTTTGGCCAATCTGTTTTTGTAGTTCATCAAAATGCTCTGCATATTCCATTTGAACTTTTGAAGAGATGGCAAATGTTAAAAGTTGCCAATTTTCCATAACTAATTTGTTTTCCCCATAAATTCAGCTTAACCTTAAGCTTGAATTTGATCATATAATTATCACTGAAGCTTTGCCATTGTTGGCCCTGTAACCTGGAAAGTCTTCCTTTAAAATCAGAAGTGAGCCAATCAGCCTGTCACCTTCCTTGTTCCACAAGTGTTTGAAGTATGTTTTGCTTGATCATGGGACCTCCCTACTTGGTCGGGAGCGCTGCTGACGAGTTTTTTTCTTGAAGTTGCGCTTTGCATATTTTCACTTATGTTGTAGTTGTTATAAGTAATTAGAACTTCAACTTGCTCTTCTCTATATGTATACACGTTAATGGTACTGTAAATATCGTCTAGAAAGGTAACATTTTATCATACGTCTTAAATACAGAACTTGCAACACTCTGAGAAGCTCCTCCAACACAACAAAGCCAACATGTTATACGGTCCTTAAATACAGAACTTACCTAACATAGGCAATATTTTACTTCTACGTCTTAAATACAGAACTGAGGAGTTCAGGAACAGTCTTGTCTTTTATAGTCTAATTCCTTAAAAGTTTCCTGGTTATGCTATGACAAAATATTGATGGCATTTTAATGCGGTTAACGATAACATGCAATTTTACTAGTGAAATACTTCTAGTGGATACGTGCTGTTTGGGTTCATGTGACAAACTTAGCATTTTATTAAATTTGCATAGCGCAAAATTAATTAAAATTAATTAGCACATGACACAGTGAAACAATCTATTGCTAATACTTAGTAGGCATATTGAAAACTGAAATATGTATTCACTTAACAATAAATTGTATTGTATTGTAGGCCCCTATTCGGATATTTATAAAGGGCCATTCAGAAGCGCTCACAGTGCGAGAGACCCCGAGAGAAAAAGCAAGTTTCAAGAAAGGTTAAAGTAAAAAGGTAAACTGACAATAAAAAATTATTTGCAGAACTTCGCGGGTAAAAAAATTGGGTCACGCCCCAAATTTTCCGTTGGCCAGAAGTTGGAGACCACTGCCTTAAATTATGTAGCATTCTTAAAAGAACTTCTCGATTAGTAGATATTATGCCTGCAGTGGTCCTGCGTTCTGAAATAGCCTATTTAAACAAATGTCTGACACCAGGTGGTAATGACTCGTAATTGACACCTGAATTTTTTTTATAATAATGGCATGTTTGCAAAATGCTCTTCTGGAGGAATTGCTTAGAGACGCTTCCCACCCTCATCTTGTTTCCTTGCCTTGTATGTATTGGCATATACTCCAAGCCTAACATTGCGCTACACCCTACAGTATGTAAGACGCGGTGGTGTAGCGGTATGTTCGGTGCCTTGTAACCGCAGAGTCGCAGAGTCGCAGTTTCGATTCTACCTCAAGCCACGGCGTAGCCAACTTAGACAACTTGCTCACCTAAAATAATAGCTCAGCCCTCGTGAATAGGATGGCGCCCTGCGCTTGGCCTGCGAGTGGCACTTCATAAATTTTGAGAATACATTTACGATTAAAGTAATTAGATCAGAGATTGAGATAGCTTCCTGCCTTCGACGAGAGATGTCAGTAGGGTGACAGTTGCCGCCTTTCTTCTTCCAGCTGGCAAATTCAGTCCTATCTTCTCCAGTTTGTCCCTCAGCGCGCGGCCTCCGTTCTTTGACTTGGCGCTTAAAGAAACACCCAGTGAAAGAACATTATGTTTCGAAAGTCTATTCTGAATTAACATGATTTCAGCGAAAGCTGGATGTTTTACTTCGGATGCTTCAGGCAGTTGATTTAACATGGCGATAACTGATGTTCTCAACAGTAGCTGGGCTTTATGAATTGATCTGAGTTAAAATTGCTTTATTGTAATGTACTGTAAAGTAATGTAACAGAGCACTTGTACAGCGCATCTTAAGATCCTTCCTCTCAGAGGCGCTGTGTAGTAGTGTACGTAGCTATTAGTCAGATGGAAAAAGATGTCTTTAATGTTCAAGAAAATGCATTGCAGTCCGTGATCAGTGGAACGGAGCGAATTTCAGAATGTAAATTGTTCCATAGCGATGGCACCAACAACAGTTGAAAAATACATAATTATTATTATTATTACAAACATTTTTAACGCGCGCAAAGTCACACAGAAATGCGAATCTGAGGCGCGGAATCAGGCTTAATTAATCAGGCTTAAACAAGTAAACAAGAGTACATGATGTGTGAAAGGCAGAACTTAAAAGGAACTAGCGGGTCCTGCTTTACAGAGTCACCCAACTACAGCGTAAGGTGGCATCACTCTTCGTTTCAATGTTGGTCAGTGCTTCCAGTCAGCGAGTGGCCGAGCCCAGAAATCAGTTGGAAACGACTGAATATGTGGAAAAGACTTGATAATACGACAAAGTTGAAAAGGTTTCGTTTACTATATTCTTTCACCTATCCGTCCACAAACCAACAACTCTCTGCAGTACTCGCACTCATCGTATACGCCACACCACTGACACCAGACCACTGCACCCGATTGTCTTTTAGGACGATAGGCCTATCCCAATTAAATTTGGTAAAATTCTCCTGTCTCCCAAAAGTGTCAGATACCTCAAGACCCTCTCTCTATCGTTTTCTATCGAATTTCCATTTAAAACAGAATGTTCCACGTCTTCAAGAAATGTTATATTGAATCGTGTGACTCTACCGTATTCACATATCTTTGCCTCCAAGTTGCCTCCTACTAGGCCTAATAGTTTTGTTGGTCTCCCTCGTAATTCCATGTATTGTTTCGTATATTTTTAGGCGGCATGCCTAATCAACAGCTGAAGAATCAAGATAACAGATTTTGAATTCATCAAGCAACTTCCACAGAAACAGCTTACAGATTTTGGAGGCGACAATGACCACGAATGCTGATGTTTTAATAGACTATAGGCTCAACACAGAGCTCTCCGTGGAATTTTTGACTGCAGGGAGGGTTAGTTGGTAGGCCTTTTAACTATAGTGTTCATACGTTTGATCTCGGAAGCCATTTCTAGAGCTTCTAGTAGAAGCCTTCTGCATCATCATACGACCAAAGATTTGAGAAATTCTGAATGCTCTTATACCAGGGAAAACTGTACTGCATTATGCAGAAATTTCCCAGCGCTTGCATCATATTTTGACCTGATTACGGCTTGGCTTTCATGTGTGCCATCGGTTGATGCCTTGTGCATTAGACACTGGCGCAATAGAAGTTACTAATTACAATTACAATTGGAACATAAGTGAAACTTTGTAAAGCGCAACTTCAAGAAAAAACTCATCAGCAGTGCTCTCAATCAAACGAAACAGATTTCAAGCACTTGCGAAACACAGAAAGTGACAGACTGATCAGCTCACTTCTGATTTCAACAGGAAGACTATTCTAAGTTACAGGGCCAACAATTGCAACACTTCTGTGCTGGGTAGTGGACGACCTAGCCAGGGACGACAAGGATCAGAAGGACCTGCGACCAGGAATTAATAGACGAGGCAGATATATACAAGGAAGTGTTGAGATGGTTACCGTCGAAGTACTCCTCCAAGCAGCGACGCATTGAGGCATTCTGGCGGCGAGAGGCGTCGTTGGACCTCGGCTACGGTGACCTTGTACTTGGACGTCGAGCTGAGAAGGGACAGACGACCGGGAACGGAGCAGAAGAGATCCGTCGGAACAACGCTTCCGGTCAGACACGGCACAACGGACGACGACAGGTCCTTACTTCCGGTCCCACCGTCTGACTTGCTTCGCAGAGACACTATCCAATAACAAACGCACAGGAAGTCAGGCCATTTTGTTATTTATCTGTAATCGTTGTGACGACGAGGATATAGACTACAATGATTATTAGCAACATATTGATAAAACTTAGAAGCCTGCGTGGGTGCGATTAATGGTAAATGTAGGCACTATCTGGCGAATAACACGATAACAAAACAAGATCTTTGGATAAGGTTGTATGTTGCGGTAAAATTCACAAACCTGAGGCATCTTTTGGAAATTACTTAAATGCCCTTAGTTAACGGGGATTAACATAGGTTTTCCTCAGAAGATATATTTCCAAACAGCGTGCAGATGTGTTAAACAGTCTTGTTGTCCTCGAGACCAAGGTCTTGGTCTCGAGTGCACTCGAGTTCGTTTTTAAAAGTCTTGGTCTTGGTCTTGGTCTTGAGACCAAAGGTCTTGGTCTTGGTCTTGAGGTTCAAGGTCTTGGTCTTGGTCTTGGTCTTGAGGTTCAAAGTCTTGGTCTTGGTTTTGCAAGACCAAGACCAAGACTTTTGTCAATATGAAGAGTCATTAATTTTAACAAACGGCTAGAATTTTAAAAATTTATCCAATAATTACTCATACAGTTATTGCTTTAGTATTTACATGGTGTGAATGAGGCTTCACTGTTGTTTTGGACAATTATTTTGACTTTCGGTTATTTACCATGGAATGATTTCAAAACAGACTCTTCATTAATTTGTACATTTACATCCGGTTCTTGAAAAGCTGCTTTGTGTGCTGGCGATTTCAGCACTTGTAGACCGTGTTTTTTCACATGGCAGAATTTTATGAGGCCCCACAGGTCACGTCTTGGCCAGAAAATTCTGAGCAAATTGGTTTTTAGAAAATTCAACAGGCATTTGGAATAACATTTCGCATGGAGGACTTTTGTAAATACAAATTCGGAATTCTCTGCAGTCTCCATTTAGAGTTGTTTTGCTTGAATAAAAGAAAAAACTTATGTTTTCATTAAAATAACGAGTAGTCCGACTGGACAATTTTAGTAAGGAATAGAAGTCTGGATACAACTGTGATTTTTGTGGGTCTTGGTCTCGGTCTTGGTCTTGAGGTTCAAGGTCTTGGTCTCGGTCTTGGTCTTGAGGTTCAAGGTCTTGGTCTTAGTCTTGGTCTTGAGGGTCAAGGTCTTGGTCTTGGTCTTGGTCTTGAGGTTCAAGGTCTTGGTCTTGGTCTTGAGGTTTAGGGTCTTGACAACAAGACTGGTGTTAAACGGGAGAGACTAGCAGCAAAAATAATATCACAGGATAAATATTGATCGCTCGTGAATAAGCTGCTGCCCTGCGCTTTGCTTTAGAGTAGCGCTTTAAAAATTTGAAGTTCACGATTACTGTTACGATGACGACAACAATGACGATTGTTAAGTGTTAAGTTTTTTGGCTAAGGCGGTCTGTTTGGGTAAAATTCACTAACTTGGGACATCTTTTGGAAATTACTTAAAAGCCCTTAGTTTACGGGTATTAACAGCGGGGGTTTCAGAACTAGCGTGCAGATGCGTTAAACGGGAGAGACTAGCTGCAAAAATGATATAACAGGATTAATGATCAACGCTCGTGAATAAGCTGCTGCCCTGCGCTTTGCTTTAAAGCAGCGCGTTATAAATTTGGAGTTTACGATTACGGTTACGATGACGACAATGACGATTGTTGAGGTGAAGAATGTTGAAAACGATGACAATTCAATAAGTGCAATTGTTCTGGCTGATGTAGTCAATAAGTCAACGTGAAGATTAATGCGATTAAATGGTTTTATTTAGAACACTAGAACAAACTGACCGTGCTTACGAATCACAGAATGATGATCGCCCGATATGTAGGTTCCCGGTTCATCTAAGTGAACCTACAGCACATCCATTATTTACATAATTAATATTTATAAGAAATAATTAACAATTAAGCATTACAGCAGTGTTTCTGCATGAAATACAAAATAGACGCTTGCGGAACTCCTCCACAAATCGCTGTGCATGGTTACGTTATTTAGCCAAGGATTAGTTTTTATATTGCATCCGTTATAGTTTAAGAATCAGCTTCTATGTGCATACAGGTACTTGATAAACATATAGAATATGTCCACGTGTTTTAAGAATATTTCAACTTTCCTGGACCATCCTAATTCCCTTATTTCAAGGTATTAAATCAAATGCAATAATATCCAGAGTTTGGATATCCTTGCTAGAGACTTAACCATTAGTCTGCACCAAAGTGGCGTCCAGAAAGTATGAGTTTAAACTGTTTGTATCATTCTGATAACGTGTACAACACCATGTAAAGTACGTTGCCAACACACGGTGCTTTCTCGTGACATACTATGGAACAGCCTACCATTAAATTAACATACCTGACCTACTGTAGAAAACACAGGCAGATCAAGAGACATTTTCCAGCTATCTTAAGGCTCACCAATGATTAGCTACCTATGAGGTTCTTAACAGGCGTTTTAGAAGTAAACATACATCAAGCATGCATGCATGTACGCATGCATACACACATACATACATATATTCATACATACATACATACATACATACATACATACATACATACATACATACATACATACATACATACATACATACATACATACATACATACATACATACATACATACATACATACATACATACATACATACATACATGCATGCATGCATGCATACATACATACATACATACATACATACATACATACATACATACATACATACATACATACATACATACACACCTACACGCATCTTCAGTTCTGAAAACGCTTGAAAACCTTTCTTTTTGCCTGCATATATACCTACATATGCTACGTTTATCAAGCACAATGCGTCGATCTGTGTCTATTTCACATGAAATGCCCGAAATTCGAACTCGGATGACAAAGGCTAAATGGAGTTGGTGGATCGGACAACCTACCCTCGTGCCACAGGATGACTAAGCGTTGAGACGTTAGTTTGTTATGCTTCATTACGCCACCTGACGCCTCCAAGAGATTCAACTCACCTGTGTTCCATCGTCGATTGCGTTAAGAGCCAGACCTCCATGATGTAGTGCCAACTGAAGCGAAGCGTCACTGAGTTCGTGAGAGGTCCTTGTGGACAGGAACAGTTCCTGCCGACTGACGGGAACGTACTCGGGCCTTCGAGGGTCGTATGCTCCGGGGAAAGTCCTCGGTAACGGTCCGGTGAGAGAGTCCGGCGCCCCAAGCAGGTTCCTGTCAGAGGGACCTAGGTATGGCTGATGGTTGGAAGTGTAGTGGTAGTGGTGGTGATTTAGGTGGGAGTACGGGTCCGGCCCAATGCCAGGGTGATGGGCGAAGTCGGCCGGCTGAGCTTGGGGCACGCTGTAGGGTGGTGGAAAGTAGGGCGGCTGGAAGTCAGCGCTAGGAGTGTGGCGCAGTCGGTGTGTGCTGGCGAAGGTGCCGTTGACCACGGAAACAGGACCTCCTGGTCCACCTCCGGTCGAGCCCTGCAGAGGGTTCAGGCAACTCTCCGAGCCAACGAATGAACGCCGGTCCTAAAACACACGTCCATCAGATTAATAATAATATTGTTTTCGCATTAATACTGCACTTGCTTGCAATTTATTTATTTCATATAAGCGTACTCTGGCAGTGCCAGTACCAAGCCTGGATAAAGGAGGAGGGCGACGCCAATGAACTTTGTTATCATACAGTGTCGTTAAAAAACAGAAAAGCTCATCTCACTAGACCTAGAGGCCAATATTTGGCTATCGTAGCCAAGGCCTCGAGACGATTTACCTGTGCCTTGTGTTGCTACTGGCCTCCGCCTTGTGATTATTAGCGTCCGATCTTATGGCAAGCATTTTGGAGTTGAAACTTTATTCTACTATAGGTACTTGTATTAATGTTTCAGTGCAGAACACTGTGGCCTGTTTACGAGTGGCAGAAGCAAAACTTATTCCCATGGATGGGAACAGTTCCTGTAGACCATAAAACTTAGTATACGTTAGTAAGCTAAATTATGCAGAACCAGTGCTCCAACGTACCGACGAGAAATCATGAAACTGAAGAGGATTACTGCATGGTTGGCAAGACCAGTAGCGTCTAACCCACCCCCCACCTGGAATGGGAGAACAAACCCCTTATCCACTCTGACCGACTTATATATGAGGCTCAGAAGTCACTCAGAAATTTTAAATTACTCCGAGATAAAATATACATGTTACACAAATTAAATATTATCGAAAATCAACAACCCCCAGTTTATATCCAGAACGTTAAACACTCCACTTCGGACAACCGTGGGAGATCGTTCTCCCAACTCCCAACCTCCACTTGTAGACGCCACTGGGCAAGACTTCGTGGGAAGGCCTTAACTTTCATGCCTTCAAAATTTCTGATGACATTATTTTATGCTCGACGCGAATTTTGCAGTCTGTTTGTGATTTCTGTAATCATTCTGAGGTTTCATTACCAGCAGGTCTTCCGGATTTAAATCCATTAAGTACACGTAACATGCTTACTTTTAGGGTTTTGAAATTTGAGGCAGGCAAACGGACCTCTGGTTTTCCAATTTCGAGTGGAGGTCATTTACCCCACATCCTGTTTCAAAGTGCTTCTTTTCAACTCTCCAAGATAATTATTATAGGTACGTTTCTCACTCATCGGAATTATTTCAGAATTAGTTAATTTTACCATATCGATTTCATTAACTGTTAATTTCTTTATGTGTTTAAGAATTTATGTTGCACACAGTTTCAAAAATATTTCATAGTTTAATTCGGCGTAAAGTCACGTGTATTTAGCTGCCCAGTAGTTAGTTCCTTCTTGAGAATTTATGTATGTAAATTTACTTTAAATCCGTTTTCTAACAATTCGCTCAATTAGTCTTTTGATCATTTGCCCAGATGTTCATATGTAATAACATTTTTTTCAAAGAAAACAACGAACAGAAGAGAGAACCGGTGGACCGGGTGAATCACAGAACAGCGGAATGGAACATGTTTTTGTCTGAGTGGGAGAGGAGAATTCCAGACTTTTAAAAGGCGGGAATCGTCTGCTTTTCAAGACGGTTCGCTCTCCATTATCGCTCACCGATCTGATGTATGTACACGCAGCCACACACATTGTAGTCGTATGTATACGTGCATTTGAATGTCTATTTCCAAGTAGACTATATCTCTGTATGTTTGCGTCTGTGCCTATACGTATGCGTGAACGTATGTGTGTGTATGGCGAAGACGACACTTGGCGATGTATTCGTTTGGTACTTTTGATGTTAGCGGATGAATGGAGCTGTGATGCTTGAGGCGCTTACAGTCGGCGCTCCGCAGCCGCTGAACCCGACAATCAAAGCATTCTAAGTGGAAGCACTTGGCCGGCAAACAATGGAGTCATTCAGCACCCAGTAGATCATAACCATACGGGCGATATATAAATTTCTGGTTACTTGAGGGTGAAAGTGAAACGGGGAGGGTGCAGTAGAGCGGTAGAGGAAGTAGAAGAACGTTTAAGCCGATATGTCTTTCAACGCATGAGCTTCTAAAGACCATTTGGCGTTATTATTTATTATTAGCCTGGCCAGTACAGTTAGCGTGAACCTTTCACCGTCTTGGAAGACCAATTTCACATCGCTTAGTCATAGGAACAGTTGCAGTAGCAAAATAAATGACAACAAGTATAATGAAACCATTGTAAACATAATTATTTTGGACTAAATTCGACGACGCCAAGTGGCTTTTGGCAGGGGCGTCTATCCCCCCTAAGTCATTGGAGCAACGTCACTTTCCCCCCTCTTTCCCCCCTCCCCGTTCCTTCCCCCCTAAAATGGTGGCACACACACTGATAGATCTCCCCCGTTTCTTGGATGGAGCATTTGCCCCAAGGTTTCTATGGTGTAGACGCCCCTGGCTTTTGGCATATGCAAATTAAATTTAAAAAGTGATTTTACTTGATGCGAAAAGGTAACTTGTTCCACACTTGTTGATTGAAAGCTAAGGTGTTACCTTTCACCTCTACTTCTCTGTTCGAATCTCGATGCATCGTAAAATTTATTGATTTAAATGTGTTACAAAGGTAGCCTTGGTTAGTGGGTCTCTTGGCCTTTCTGGGCTCTCCATTTGTTACCAAAATGATGACTACTATAATAATTGTACAATGCTGATTTGATTTGGACACAATAAAAATTGTTAATTAAATTGAATTTACAATTCGTTTCTGGATTGGTATTGTCGTCTTCGCGGTTCAGCCGAATTTTCTTTAACCTCATGCATTCTGTGAATAACTTTAGTTATATTTAGTTGTGCATGTCCGTAAATTGAAACACCTGAGAGGACTGATGCTGTTAGCAGCCGCGGCGTTAAATGTCAGAAAAACATTTTCAACTCATCTCCATTAGGCGTTCTAATTTAATCAGAAACCTTCTATGCCGCCAGGGTCGTCATATCCACAAGGCACAGTAGGCACTAGGCACTGTGCCTAGGGC
>OY744615.1:19334314-19519314 GCA_963556255.1 Allolobophora icterica | reverse complement strand
CAATAAAGACCTAACTGGGGGTTGAACCCCAACCCCCGACAATTCTGACCCTGATACAGACAAAGTTCGAGAGAGAGAGACACACATACACAGACACAGACAGAGAGAGAGCAAAAGAGATGGCTGGCACTGCTCTCTTTTAAACCT
This sequence comes from Allolobophora icterica, assembly GCA_963556255.1. Classification (NCBI taxonomy): domain Eukaryota; kingdom Metazoa; phylum Annelida; class Clitellata; order Crassiclitellata; family Lumbricidae; genus Allolobophora; species Allolobophora icterica. The sequence goes on along the minus strand of OY744615.1, from coordinate 19,519,167 downwards.
GTGTGAATCGCTTACCTTATCCTATAGAAGTACATAACAGTAGCCAATAAAATAAAAGGCTCTATGCACCTGAAGAATCTGCCTTATTAGCATTAAATAGTAGCATTGTATGCCAATATCCATCACGGGAATAGATTACATAGATTACATATATGCACAAACCGTAACGGTGGTGAATACATTACATCTATAAAATTAAAACATAACCGTTGTGTTTATATCGCGCCAGTTTTCTTCATGGCGCCCACCTCATGTGCGAAACACCGTAAAGCAGTTTGTATACGATGGCCAGTTTGGTCTTTGACCTTCACCGAGGACGAAGCTTCGTGACGCAGATGCTGACGTGCTTTGATGGCAGCACGACTAATCGAATTATCCGATTACGGTTAGTGTCTTATCCGGTAATCGAATATTCGGTTAATCGAATAATCGTCCATGGGACATTCGACTTTCGGACGTCGGGCTTTTAACTGTCATGGTGACAGCGTTCGACAACAAAGATTTATATAGCGCCGTCCTAGAAAGCCAGAGTGAAAGGTGCGGAGTTAAAAGAAACGCAGCAGCGTGTAGGCGAGGCGGGTTAGGATGCAGAGGAATGATTTATGGGAGATACTGATAATATGTGGGATGGATAGGGTACCTAATTTTTGCGGACGGGGATAGTTGAGCGTAGGTTACCTGCACGCTCTATAGTTCAAAAGCGCCAAACCGACCAATTCTAGCTCAGGAAGCTGGTTCATTTAGGTCCTTGCCGTCACTACTGTAAGTATCATTAGCATCATAATTGTAAATGTAATTAGTGACTTCTATTGCGCCAGTGTCTAATGCACAAGGCATCAACCGATGGCACAACAGAACCAACCCGTAAGCAGGTCAAATATCCAGAAGATCAGTCCGTAATTAATTGCCATACGTTTAGCATTATTATCATGACGATATCATTATGAAACTTATCATCACCACCATTATCATCATCACTATGATCACAATACATCCCTCAGACTGTCTTATTCTCGCTGGCAACTGCTCTGGTTTCTTGCCGCCTCGACTACTGAAACTCACTTCTCATTGGGATTGGCAAAAGAGAATTGCACAAATAGTTCAAACAATTCTCTGTCAAAGGCAATGACTAATCAACTAAGCATCGTCATATTACACCACCAGTATTGCCCTCACTACACTGGCTGTCCATCGGTCAAAGAATTAAGTTTAATATCCGTCTAATAAGTTCACAAGACTTTGTACTCAAATCAGTCAACCTGTCTTCGGTCTTTGCTCACCCCTCATGCCAACAAACGTTGCCCTCAGTCAACATCGAGTGTAACCATTTGCCGACGATTGTGTTCTTCTTGTGTTTTGTTCAATCCTGGTTATGTATTGTTTTTTAATATTGTGTATCAATCAAGTTTCTTTGGTTCTATTCCTTCGAATCTTGCATGTTCTTTCCACACGACCAGACAACCTCTTACGCTTCTCCTTCGTCTTCTTCTTGGTTGCCTTCTTCTTCGTTTTTTTTCATCTTTTTCGTTGCCTTCTTCTTCCACGTTTTCTTCTTTTTCTTTGATTTCTTTTCTTCTTCTTCCTGTTTGTCCTGTTTCGTCACCATCATCGTCTTCGCCATCATCATTATCATCATTATCACCACCACCACCACCACCACCACCACCACCACCACCACCACCACCACCACCACCACCACCACCACCACCACCACCACCACCACCACCACCACCACCACCACCACCACCACCACCACCACCACCACCACCACCACCACCACCACCACCACCACCACCACCACCACCACCACCACCATCATCATCATCATCATCATCATCATCATCATCATCATCATCATAAGCAACAGCGGACGTTTCTATTATTATTCTTTGTTCTGCTTTCTTGTATTCTTTCTTGTTCTACTTCTTATGCTTCTATAGTTTATTCTTCTTGCTTTGTTCTTGCTAATCATCACTATCATCGTCGTCATCATAATTTTCTCCTGCTTCTTCTTAACATGAAGATTACTAAACATGTGTCCCTCCTTAAAAACTGACACACAGGTCTTTCGAAAGGGTCTCATATACACTGTTATACAGACAGGCATAAACACAGATGCAGACACTAGTCATAAGATATAATATGTATATATATATTGCATTAAAGTACACGACATATATATATAATATATATATATATACACACATTATCCATTCATGTTCGCGTGTTGTATAAAATAATCTTTCGATAAATATATAGAGATCTACACATGTTTGATAACAATGGGATCTATTCTTTATATTTTCAAACAACGTATTTATTTATCTATCTAAACCCCATATGTAGCATATAATGGATGATATGTATACGGCGTATAAGCCGTGTTCTCTAAACACTGTTAGGCCTACGTGTGACAAAGCATGTGTGTGTGTGTTTTCCTGTTGTGACATGCAACCTGCACGTGGGGCTTCTTCCATGGAAAGCATCGTCATTGAACAGCGTGGCTCTTCCTCCCCCTCTTCCTTGTCGTCGTCGTCTCGTGAGCATCATTGGCACCAGGCTCAGCAGTCGTAGCATCTTCCCCTTGTCGTTTGGTCTGATCAGGTGTGGCGCTCGGTCGCCTCGCCTGCCGAATACTTCATTTGACCCATGGACCATCTGCTGAACCGCAGTCGACTCCTCCTCCACCCCATTTCTCCTCCATCCCATTCCGCCTCCACTCCATTCCTCCTCCATCCCATGCCTCCTCCACCCCAATCCTCCTCCACCCCATTCCTCCTCCCAGTTCTCTCTCCGAACGCTTGCACAAAACTCTTAGCCATATACACCAACCATCCGAGATCCATGCACCACGCGACAGGTTTTACTAGTCGCCAGAAAGTGCAGTCGCTCGAAAACAGCCATGTCTGCCATAACACCTGATACATATGAGTTGCACTAATGCACACAACATATAGGCCCCTATATACACTTAGATAAATATATAGGAACTTACACATGTTTGATAACATCAGGGACGTAAATGCGTTGGGCTTGGGGGGGGCTTAAGCCCCCCAAACGAAGTTGAAGCCCCCCCCATACAAGCCAGGGGCGTCTACCCGAATCGCCGAATCCCGAATCGCCGAAAGCCCTTAAACTGCAAAATCGGCCGAATCGCCGAAAGCAGTTTTCTACCGAGCGGGCGATTTGCCGAAAACCACTGCCGACTCGAATCGCCGAATCCCGAATCGCCGAAAGCCCTTAAACTGCAAAATCGGCCGAATCGCCGAAAGCAGTTTTCTACCGAGCGGGCGATTTGCCGAAAACCACTGCCGACTCGAATCGCCGAATCCCGAATCGCCGAAAGCCCTTAAACTGCAAAATCGGCCGATTCGCCGAAAGCAGTTTTCTACCAAGCGGGCGATTTGCCGAAAACCACTGCCGACTCGAATCGCCGAATCCCGAATCGCCGAAAGCCCTTAAACTGCAAAATCGGCCGAATCGCCGAAAGCAGTTTACTACCGAGCGGGCGATTTGCCGAAAACCACTGCCGACTCGAATCTCCGAATCCCGAATCGCCGAAAGCCCTTAAACTGCAAAATCGGCCGAATCGCCGAAAGCAGTTTTCTACCAAGCGGGCGATTTGCCGAAAACCACTGCCGACTCGAATCGCCGAGTCCCGAATCGCCGAAAGTGATCAGAGTTCGATATCCCGAAAGCTAGTGCACAGAATCTGGCGGGCGGAAAGTAAAGATGTTGCGTCCATGCCTACACTGACCCGTATATAATAATAATAATAATAATAATAATAATAATAATAATAATAATAATAATAATAATAATAATAATAATAATAATAATAATAATAATAATAATAATAATAATAATAATAATCATAATCATAATCATAATAATAATAATAATAATAATCTTTATTAATTCAAACTGACAAGTACGCAGTAAGATTACATCATATATATATACTACATATATATGTATAGGTCAGTATATACTATATAATATATATATATATATAGTATATACTGACCTATACATATATATGTGGTATACGTCACTCACCAACAAAGAATTAGAATTTACTTTAATAAGATTTATTGTGATTATACGCAACGCAACCGCAGCCATTGACACGGTTCCCATGACGTTTATTAAGAGATCAGTGTGTATCTATAACCTATAGGGCATTGTATGTATATGTACAGCCAGTGTATATCTAGATATACACTGGTCATTGTATGTATATGTACAGCCAGTGTATATCTAGATATACACTGGTCATTGTATGTATATGGACAGCCAGTGTATATCTAGATATACACTGGCTGTACATATACATACAATGACCTAGGTTATAGATACACACAGGCCCGCCGAGAGGGGGACAGAGGGGACAAATGCCCTGGGGCCCGGCGACTTTTTAGGGGCCCGGGCCGTGCCCGCAATCAACTTATGAAAAACATTATATTCATGCAGTTATACAAAGTTTATGATTTATGCCTTTTTAAATATATTATCTGACGCTTAACTACAATCAGTTTAAAACTTCAAGCATCTGAATAAAATCATAGTTGTATATAATATTATATAAATATAATATTGTACTGTCGTAGGCCTACACGCGCTTTTATTATTTCACTTTGAGTTTTTTTTATTTTTTCGTACGACCGTACGATATTATAGGCCTACTTATATAAAGCCTAAAGATAGTTTAGAGGCCCATAACTGCTCTGCCTAGGGGCCCGTGACTGTTGTGCCTAGGGGCCCACGACTGCTCTGCCTAGGGGCCCGGAATTTCTGTCGGTGGCACTGGATACACACTGATCTCTTAATAGACGTCATGGGAACCGTGTCAATGGCTGCAGTTTCGGCGAATCGGCGGCAATACGATTTCGGCGATTCGGGATTCGGCGATTCGCTACGAAGAGCATTTTCGGCGATACGGCCATTCTTCACAAAATAGTTTCGGCGAATCGGCGGCAATACGATTTCGGCGATTCGGGATTCGGCGATTCGCTACGAAGAGCATTTTCGGCGATACGGCCATTCTTCACAAAATAGTTTCGGCGATTCGGCGGCAATACCATTTCGGCGATTCGGGATTCGGCGATTCGCTATATACGGCACCAAGCCAGGCCGTTGTATGCTTACGGCTAAAATTCGTATGAACACTGTATAAATGTTGCCATGCTCAAGGCTTAAGACCCCCCCCCAACGAAAAATCCTAGTTACGTTGCTGGATAACATCTTCCATGACGTTTTGCTGAAGGCTAGGATGCATAAACTGTGATACATCCAAAGGATTGTCACTTTAACGGAGACCATAGGGCCCAACAGTCATAAGATATAGTTAATCACCGAATAGGCCTACCACTAAAATAGTGTTTCCCAACCCGGGTGCCGTGAACCTGCTGTGGGGTACAGCGGCTGGATAATATTTGAGCGGCTTTGCTGCAAAAAATGTGAAAACTACTAATTATCACTTCTGACATAGGGCCATAACTTTTTAAACGTGAGGTAGTGTAGAAATAGCCTCCACACCGCGGTTGAATACAAGGAAGGTCGCTCGTCAATAAAATGAACTAACTGGAAGAAAAGAAAATGAAAGTAATGACGGTTTCCGTTGGCTGAACGATTTTCAGTATGGGTGCTTTGCTTTGAAAAAGGTTGGGATCCACTGCACAAAAGAAACCAAGGAACCTTATCACCAGTAGTTAAAAGAAACCAAAACTCAGGCCAACTATGAATTTCATGCAACCGTTGCAACAACAAGCTGCATCGAAGTGAAGAAGCTGACAATCATGTTCTTAGTTGAATAAGCACCTATTCTTGTCGAATGATTGCACTCGATTCTGCGTGAATTAACCCTTCTATCGTACGTAATTCTTTTCAAACCCCTTGCTCTTTCTGATGTCTCCGGATTTTCTGCTTCTTGGGCGACTTTTTGGATGGTCGTTCCGTTACAAAATGGCTGCCATTGCTAACTGTACATAATCCAATCCATTCTAATCCAGTTATTTCTATAGCGCAGTTTCACCTGGGACTAATATTGCTGAAATATTAGTCCCAGGTTTCACAATGTACAAGACACTATAGTCAATGGTCGCGGATTCAGAAGATCACAAATTATAATCAATTTGAAGCGCCTGGTCGAAATCTCCCAGAGACTCGTCTTCCAGTTCAATCATCGAGACACTGTTGAACTGCATCTTTAGACGGAAAGTCCCGAATTCAGTCCCACGATAGACGGAGGAACTTGGATGCGGATATATAATATTGAAATGATATTTCGGTGCTTTAACATAATTTGTGCCAAACTTCACCAATAATTTGCCCGAATTTCATTTACTTTTTTCAATTTTAATAGTCCCTCGCTTTTTTGTCATATAATGCAAACTACTGTAAAATCGGTAAAACATTCAAGAATAGAAACATTTGGGCCTGCCTATATTTGTTTATATTTAGGCCTATTGTTGAAATCCCTTTCGTTCAAAAGAAATATCATGCTGTTGAAAATTCATAATAGGCCTATAGAGAATGACGACCTCTATGAAATTAATTTTCCATTGAACGAGCCATTCCGCTCTAAAAATTAAAACATTTGACTCCATAATATATGTACAGAAGCAAATTTGCTAAATTTATTTATTCACATTTTCTATAGGGTGATCTCCGTCACAGGCAAAGCCATGGCACATATATAGTGTTTGAATGGCCATTTGCTAAGTTTAGCAAATGGCGAATTTCACTTCCTTGTAATTCAAAAACACTTCGCCGATTGATTTGAAATTTTATCGGGGTGATTGTGGCTCCTCGGAAATATCCGCCCAATATAAGTTTGGTGGTGAGATGCTAATCGATGGGGCGCATACCTCGACAGAGTCGACACCCAACATATACATGTACGATTGTTTCTTTTGTATGATTAGTGCTTCTTGAAACATGTAGGCCTATTGAGTCTACGGATTATGACGAATGATGGCCGAGTCCTTCTCAAACTAAATTCTGTCCCTTATAAGAACAAGTCAATAAGTCCAGAAAATTGCCATGTTCAGGCCTGTTACAAATCAGTTCACTTTCACGATATGCGGATCATCGCTCATAGGACCATTGCTCAATAGATCATCACTCATAAGGACCATCGCTCATAGGGCTTTTCACTCATAGGACTATCACTCATATGGCGAGAGCTATTATAGCAAAGTACCAATTAGCTATCAATTATAAAAGTAATCAACTGAATTGAAGTGAGACAGACTTTTATTATAATTCAATCCTATATTAGATGAGTAGTCAGTGAAAATAATATATTGGTGTAACATGATAATATTTATTGATCCTTATTATGACCCTGGCTAAAGAACTTTGAACCATTTGTATTGCTGGAAATCTTTCTTACTGATATCAGTGAGAAGCGAGTTGCATTAGTCAAATCGGTTAGAACCCAGGGCATCTGCTATATACTGAATCTAAGACGGTTTGGGGATGTGAGATTTGATTTTAAGAAGAGTCAACACGTGAAGGTGGTTCTAGGACCATCGCTTATAGGACCATCGCTTATAGGACCATCGCTCATATGACCATCGCTCATACGGCCTTCACTAATATATGCCCATATAATCCTCCAATAATAACTTGTTATGCTATCTTATGTTATGTTATACCAACAAAGTTGCTCTCTATCATCGGACGATGTGACTATTGTTATGCCTCATACGAGGCCAGTATTGGTTCGTCGGGCGATGTCGACAGGTGGTCGGTCGAAATCTTTGGAATGGGTCATAACTCTTGATTACGATGTCAATCGAAGCGAAGATCCATTAATTCATTGGGCATCATATCAACGGCGCTTTAGAAGTCACTAGGTTAGATTCCTTCTTTATTTTACTCTCTCAAGCAACCCTATCTTCTGAAATGGTGGCTTTATAAGGCTCCTAACTTTTGGACCAGAGCAGTAGCGACCATAACGTGGCGGGCAGCAACTGGATGTCTTGGTTAACCAAAAATCAGTATGCTCCATATGTTCTTAATAGTTTCGCACCGAGTCACAAGTTGACAAGAGATTTGAATTGAAGCTACATGATTTGTTCATCTCAAGTACCTCAAGTTCAAGCACATTTGATTTTATGTGAAACATGTAAACTATGAACAAAGTCATGGCAATGTTCACTTACTGACAAATTCTCTGTCATTAATGACATTTAACATCACGGACACTAACGCAGAGTGCACCTCTGGGCTTTGTAAGGGGCATTATCAAATTTCAGTTCTATTGTATGAAGTTGGAGGTTACGACTGCCATACCTAGAGTCAAACTTTTTCACAACAGTGTCCTTATTTATATATTTATCGAGTCTGCACGAACATATTAAACTGACACCCTTTGCTCTATGGGCATACTGATTAAAAACGTATGGAAGGCATGTTTCTTCGTCGATCTGTTTCTCTTTATTTTACACCACAGTCTGCCGATGTTACCGATGAAACAGTGAATACGTTTGAGAGTGTGTACATTTCACTGACAGCAAGTTTACATGGTCCAAGACGACAAGAATGTCTAACGTTGTAGTCTAAAGCTACATACGCTGCAACAAAGGGTTCGCTTGTGCAAAGCTTGAGCTTCCCATGATGCAAAAAGACGTATTTTTGCGTTAGTGATTTATACCACTTATAATATAGTGGACAGAAAAATCGTCTTTCTTATTCTAAATATATGCAATAAAAAGCCGGATAGTAACAATATCCTCTAACATATCTAATCAAGGAATCCATTGGTTCCACGTGTATGCGTGGACCCGCCACTGATGAATCTCCAGCTTACTGTTAATTGTCCCGCTAACTGATGTAATATTGTCGTTCGTAATGACATTTAACATCATATAGGTTAGGCAGAGAGCGCCTCTGATTTGGTTTGCCCTTTGAGCGACGCTATAGGCCTATATCAGCGAACATATGGCAAGCGTGCCCAAAGTGGCACGCTTCAAATTTGTTGGGCACGCGGAATTCAGAGAGTCCCCAAAATTTCAAACTTAGAAATACAACACATTTTCCTTTTGGAAAGACTTTATTTTAATACCATTCAAAAACGATAATTGAAATAACGTATTTAATTAATTTTTTAACGCTTTGTTAACTAAAACCTATATGAGAAAAATAATTATATACTGTGCAATATTCCGAAGGGCACGCGACGGTAATTTTTAAAATGATTTATCAGTATTTTGGCAGACTTGTTGTCCTCGAGATCTCGACTGCACTCAGTTCGTTTTTAGAAGTCTTGGTCTTGGTCTTGAGACCAAAAGTCTTGGTCTTGGTCTTGGTCTTGAGGTTCAAAGTCGTGGTCTTGGTCCTGGCTTGAGGTTCAAAGTCTTGGTCTTGGTCTCGCAAGACCAAGACCAAGACCGGCTGTCAATATGAACAGTCATTTAACAAAACTTAAGAATTTAAAAATTTATCAAGCCTGTTTGCATCATAGCCTATGACCAATACATACGGACTAATACAAGTCTTGTTGGTCAGGAAAGTCCATCGGCAGCAGCAACTAAATTATGCTGCATATGGAAGCCTTGCCAAAACTTTTTCTGAAGCCAGACGGTCTGATAAACCATGGAAGGATTTCAAAATGGCTCACGATTTGTACATTTACATCCAGTCCTTGAAAAGCTACTGTGTGTCCCAGCGACTTCAGCACCTATGGAAAGTGTTTTTTCACATGGTGGAATTTTTATGAGGCCCCACAAGTCAGAATATTCTGAGCGAATTGGTTTTTTATAAAATACAAAATGCATTTGGAATAACATTTTACAGGAAGGACTTTTGTAAATACGAATTCGGAATTCTCTGCAGTCTGCATTTAAAGTTAATTTACTTGAATAAAATAAAAGACTTACGTTTTCATTAAAATAGCGAGTAGTCCGACTTGACAATTTTTTGTAAGGAAAAGAAATCTTGGCCTGAATGTGATTTTTTGGGTCTTGGTCTTGAGGTTCAAAGTCTTGGTCTTGGTCTTGAGGTTCAAAGTCTTGGTCTTGAGGCTCAAAGTCTTTGCCTCGGTCTTGGTCTTGAGGTTCAAGGTCTTGGTCTTGGTCTTGGTCTTGAGGTTCAAAGTCTTGGTCTTGGTCTTGGTCTTGAGGTTCATGGTCTTGACAACAAGACTGTATTTTGGCACGCACCTTGAAAAAGGTTCGCCACCCCTGCTCTATGTAAATGTTCAAGTACATGTACATAACGCTGATAACAGTACTACATTACATTACAGTGCATCTAAATGAACACGAAGATTATAACAACTACACGACACATCCATGTGAATTTATACTTCCACTAAGCCTCTGGAATTGCCTCACCAGTTCTCCTCTATAGAATTCATTCTGTAGCTCAACCCAGCTGCGTTACATATGAGAACTTGCAGTAGAAACGCATAAACTTCCGAAAAAAATCCCTAGCTTCTGAAATAGATGTACGCGCATCAATTAAAATCAAAGTCAGTTTATATGTGCATTCAATATACATAAATGGCTTACCAACTGGTGGACACTTACTTCTATTTACTCCACTCATTACATCTGGATCGTTATTACCTTGACCTAAGCAAACGTAACTGATGTATTGCCTATACAACTGCCCATACAATCAATCAATAGATAGCTATCTATTGATTGATTGGTTGTTGATCGATTTATTGATTGATTGAATCAGCTACAAAAGGGATTGCGCATTTAATCTATTTGCAGCTTTAAAATCTAAAAATGCAGTTGTAATGAGTGGAGTGAATAGGATTGTCCACCAGTTAGTAAGGCACTCAGCTCCATTAGTCACCAAGGGACAGCACTCAGTTGGTGGGGCATTGGCCCCATTGTAGAGCCATCATTGATTATCTGCATTGCGCCAGTTCTATACGTTCTCAAGTAAGGCCTCAATTATTTCTCTCAAAATACTTCTATGGTATACTTAGTATACACTGCATAGGTTACTGTTACGAAGGACATACTGCAGTTTGACTAAATGTCATCGAATTCAATTGAAGAAATTAATATGGATAAGTTTTAAATCTTTGACTCACCTGCCAAGGGCTTGAATCCAGTGTAAGAAAAGACATATTGATTCAGTGAATGTTTCTAGTTGCTGTTCAGTTCAATAAGTTGAGCTGTTGCTTTGTGATTTGCGGGTAATTTCCTTCTGATTTTTTTTATCTCGTTGTCTGAGTTTCTCGATGCAAAGTGACAGCAGACGTAATTCGAACGAATCAACTTAAGTTCTGAAACTTTTCCGACGGAAATCGGTCAGAATTCATCTGTGTTTCCTGGAGTCAATAATGTTACAGCAACAAGAAATGAAGGCACCAAAGTTCTGCTGATTCGCAATTAGCGCATTATGTACCTGCTCCACGACGTAACAACATAGGCCTACGTGGTCTGTTGTATTCGTATTCTACGTTTTATGAAGTGCCTCAATTCGAAGCAACCATCCATCCACGAAGATCACTTGAGTTATAAACTAAGATGCTTTTCAGAGCGAGGTGACCTATTTTGTATGTTGTCTGAGTAGGAACCTGACGATTAAAGAAAGTGACTTTCGAACTGTCCTGCCTGTCTTCTAAGCATCAACGACCAATTTCTTCTATCAACTGGTTTCTTTTGTGTCGTTATTAGTTGTCAATATCGTCTCGTGGCCCTCTTTCTGAAGTGGACATCGGAAGCACCTTATTCAAACTGAGTATAGATGCTTTATATCCTTAGGCAAGTTTAGATTCATCGAACGATATTTAACTTCGTAAATGAAGTCTTCATATAACCAGTTATAATTAGCCTCTTATATGAAGCATTAATAAAATATAATTAGTTTTCTGCAACTGGCTTAAGTCTATCACTCATTTAGTACGTTTGGGTTGATTGCTTTTTTCAAAAACACTCAAATAGCCCGATATCCTAAGAATCAACTGATAGTGTTGCAAAGACTTTTGAGTACTATTTACATATAAGTATATGCAGCAATGTCGCTGGCCAATTGTCCGACTATCAAACGGACTCCAATGTTTGGTTTTATGGCGTTATTAGCCTACGTTCGAGCTCTACTTTCTGTAACATACACCGATTTACAACAGTAGCCGTCTTAGTATAGCGACCGCGTTACGATAGTAAGCGAGGAGCGACTCGCTGTTGCCTCGGGTTCCCTCGTCCGACGGAGATGCCGAGGAGGTAGCGGAAGAAGCGGCTAATTGCAGCCCCATGGACGAGAAAAGCCGCGAAGATAATAGCAATTACGAGCGCACCACTTGAGAAAGAGAGAGAGAAGAACATCTGCGAGTGCAAGAAGCGGAGCATCGGTCGGAGGCTTTATAGGAGCAGCTGAGTCGGTCGTCCTCGGGCGGTGCGACTGGGCAGGGCAGGGCTCCGACGCCCCGTCGGTCGGTCGGCCGAGGCGATTGGCCGGTGGGCGTCGTTCTACGTCGTCACTTGACCGGAGTCGGCCTATAGCAATGGAAGACGATCTCGCATAATGCTTCCAGCTACAACCCGATTACGTGTGCACGTGCGAGTCTTTCGGAAGAGCATCCACGGATTCTTCTAATGTTCAGTAAACAATGAGCTTCCTAAGTCCACCCAACATTTTCAAATTCTCGAATTGATCGCCATTTATAGTAACACCGTGACTGTATGCTTAACTTTGCCTTTGTAATCGTAATCGTAACTCCAGATGTCTAAAGCGCTGTTCTAAAGTTAAGCGCAGGGCACCAGCTTATTCACGAGCGCTGCGTCGTATCAGAGGGGTTGTCCAGAGAACGACGTTCAATGGAGATCCGTGTCCTGTTGCCAGAGACCAGAGAGAGGAGGCAGAGCAGCTGAGAGACCAGAGAGAGGAGGCAGAGCAGCTGAGAGACCAGAGAGAGGAGGCAGAGCAGCTGAGAGACCAGAGAGAGGAGGCAGAGCAGCTGAGAGACCAGAGATTGGAGGCAGAGCAGCTGAGACCAGAGAGAGGAGGCAGAGCAGCTGAGAGACCAGAGAGAGGAGGCAGAGCAGCTGAGAGACCAGAGAGAGGAGGCAGAGCAGCTGAGAGACCAGAGAGAGGAGGCAGAGCAGCTGAGAGACCAGAGAGAGGAGGCAGAGCAGCTGAGAGACCAGAGATAGGAGGCAGAGCAGCTGAGAGACCAGAGAGAGGAGTCAGAGCTAACTCAGGCAGCCAGAAATTAACACAATTTCAGCTGTTATTTCTTGCCGCCAGGTCTACGAGGCATCAGTCGCTGTATTACTCTCATTCGTGGCGTCATTTAATTTGTATCTTTGTTACTCAACATGCAAATTGCCTATAGTTTCTAATTAGTGTGTTTATAACGCTAGAAGTTCCTTTCTCACTCATCTGTGCTCGTATTATATACAGGGCGCAGTTGTATTCAGGTTCAGTGCAACTTCTTATTTTCGACATTCACTCACCGATGTTCGATCCCATACAATATTGGGCTCTCACATTCCAACCCCAGTCTAATTATCGGGTGATCGATATATGATTGTCTTACTGCGGTCATACCTTAAACTAGAATGATTTTTGTGAACGAGTTCTTTCAGTTGCTGGACCTAGATTTTGGAGCTCTCCCTATATATGTTCATTCTGCCCAGTCGCTTATGTCATTATTATTATTGTTGTTCTCGTTAGTATCATTATCTGATAGCTCTAGAAGTATATACAATGATGGGTATTTGTTTATGGTCGCTTCAAAAATAAAACTGCATTTAGTATTCTTAATACATTGCAGCTCTGTCAGGTTAGAGTCGCCAGTAGACGGAATACGTCGGATAAGTTGAGTACCGGTACGTTGCAAGCGTAAAGATAAAGGGCGGATCAAGATCAGAGGCGTAGCTAGGGGGAGCAGAGGGAACGCCGCTCCCCCTGAGACCATTTTCCAAGATGTGGGGCCTTTTCACAGTTTATTTATTCCAATCCTTCAAATTTTTTTATTCCAGTCGTTCGAACGACATAATTTGTTTTCTGGAACTCTAGACAGACTTTGCGATACCAGATGGGCATTCAGAAAATCAGCAGTACATGTACTCTTGCAGAATTTACCAGAACTAATAGTTGCCCTGCATATTATAATCGTGGATGGTAAGATTAAAAGCTGCACTACGAAACAGCTGACTGAGGCAAAGAGTATGCTTGTAACCAGTGATAGGCACTAAACTATTTTTTTTATAGTTAAACAAACTATTTTTTTTATAGTTAAACTAAAACTATTTTACAACTAAAAAAATAGTTTAACTAAAGTTGGCAACTGATGTTGGAAATTAGTTAACTAAACTAAAAAAAGTAGTTAAACTTTTTCCAACTTTTTTCCAACTTTTTACGACAAACATTTTCACAATAAAAGACGTTAAATGGACTGTAATAATACAAATCGTCAATGACAATTTCACCTTCACACTATGCAATGTGTGCTGTTCTGGCACACAGTTACATGACATTGTGTACTGTAAGTAGTGTATGAATTTGAAAACAGAGGCTGTTAATGCTAAAACCATGCAGTGTTAAAATGTTTTTTTGCTGACAGTGTTCAATGTTCACTGTGGAAAAATAGTTGCATATTGCTGATTTTTTAGTTAAACTTTTTAGTTAGCAACTAAAAGATTTTAAACTATGGTCTTAACTAAACAATTTTTTTAGTTAAACTTCTTCCTTAACTAAATTTTTTTAGTTAAACTAAAAGTTAGCAACCTTTTAGTTAACTATTGCCCATCACTGCTTGAAACCCTTGATACGTTCGAATTCTTAGTTCTTCTAATATTCTGGAAAAAGTGCTAGAGAAGGCTTTCAGTTTATCCACATATTTACAGAGAAGTAGCATTGATTTGGTAACACCTTCTCATATGATTCAACTTTATGAAAACGATATTAAAATATGCCAACTGAATTCAAATTTTGAGTTTGAACGGATTGAGAATGAAGCAACCGAGCTGGTTCAAAAATTTTATATTACTACTGACTATAAGCAACACAGAGTTCGAAAAAGAAAGAGATTCCATGAGTGGATAATCGAATATCTGATTCATGGTTGAAACCTAAATAGTGTCACTAGATTGTGTCACAAATCTTGACTTGAGTACTGTTCCTCACTTTACTATGACCTAGTTTTTAGTCGTTTGGCGTGCCTCAATCGAGTGCAACGCTCTGCGGCAGTCTTATTGGTCGAATACCAAAATTTGGTCAGGTCACTGGTTATATGCTGTAGGTCCTGCACTGGCTCCAGCCAACTGTCAGCCAGCGTGTAGTATAAGGGTTGTTTCCCTGGTCTGGAGGTGCTTGCTGGGATGCGCTCCAGCTTATCTGCGGGTCCTTTGCCGCCCCATGCTGGGAGTTCATGGTAGTCGCCACCTCCGATCTTCGGGCAAAGGGGTACTCATTGTGCCTTTTGCACGCTCAGGCGGCTCAGCCACCATGCAGAACCGTGTTATTCAGTGGTGGGCCCGACGTCATGGAACGGGCTTCCCGGATCTATGCCTGTTCCCGAGAACTCCCTCTTATACATTCTATACTCGATTGAAAACTGCCTTGTTTGGCCGTGCAGGAGTCGGGAGCACCTCTGAGTAGCCCCCTGAGGAGGTGCTATATAAACACTCGAATGAATGAATGAATAAATAGCACAACTAACAGATTTGAGCATATTATAAATGTGGCTTCCAAATTTAGTTGTGTTAATTATATTCAAAGCATTTTTGCAACGTGAATGCCGATAATTATTTATTTTGGTAGTTGGGGCCTTTTTCATTTGCTCGCTCCCTCTGGTGTTGAAACCTGGCTACGCCACTGATCAAGATCCGGCGATCCAGTAAATCCTCTTTCCATATAATTACAAGATGTGCCATTGAGTTGACCCAAAACGTGGTTGAGAAGGTTTGACCACTGAAACACATGTCATAAAATTTTTGAAGAAACAATTGGGTGCTATAATCATGAAAATTAACAAGAACTTATTGAAAGCCAGGAAAATACTAAATAAGAAAAGACAACTAAGAGCAATAAAATTATTTAAATGAGAGATGTCCTTCACTGGCTTCCCGTCCAGCAGCGCATCCTTTACAGGGCCTCCTCAATGGCCTGGCAATGTGTCTTAGACCGGGCACTGGTTTACCTTCGCGAGTTCTTTACTCTAACCTCTGCCGGTGCGGGGCGCAGATCCCTGCGCTCAGCCTCCCGAGGAGACTTTGTCATTCCTTGCGATCGTACTGCCATAGCACGGTGCAGGGCATTCTCGGTGGTTGGACCTGCTGTTTGGAACGATCTCCCTCTAGAGATTCGCTCCCTTCATAGGGATCTCTCTCTCTCTGGTTCCTTATATGGTCTCCTTAAGACATTTCTCTTTGATCGGGCCTGGGTCGGGAGCGCCTCTAAGCAGATTACTTGAAGGGGCGCTGTATAAATCTGACAGATAGATTGATTGATAGATAGATAGATAGATAGATAGATAGATAGATAGATAGATAGATAGATAGATAGATAGATAGATAGATAGATAGATAGATAGATAGATAGATAGATAGATAGATAGATAGATAGATAGATAGATAGATAGATAGATAGATAGATAGATAGATATAGATAGATAGATAGATAGATAGATAGATAGATAGATAGATAGATAGATAGATAGATAGATAGATAGATAGATAGATAGATAGATAGATAGATAGATAGATAGATAGATAGATAGATAGATAGATAGATAGATAGATAGATAGATAGATAGATAGATAGATAGATAGATAGATAGATAGATAGATAGATAGATAGATAGATAGATAGATAGATAGATAGATAGATAGATAGATAGATAGATAGACAGATAGATAGATAGAAAGATAGATGCAGTTTGCATCTACAACCATAATAAACCTTGTAAATTGAAAAAACCATGTTAAAAAAGCAAAAACAAAATAAAAAAACAAAAACCATAAAAACCAAAAAAAACACTTTAAAATTTTGTTTAAACCATAGTAATTGATTTGAAAGTAAGTAAGTGATTTAAAAAAATGATTAGTAATTGAGTTTTTCATAGTAAGTAATTTTTAAAACCAAACACCATAGTTAACCACAGTAAACCATCTACAACCTACATGATCAGTTTGCAAAATACGGATAAAATGTTCAACCCCCACCCAGTCATTTTTCTACAATTCCCACACTGGTTGATAGGCCTATGTCATAAACTTGTTATGTTACAATCTTGTCTTTGTTTCAACTCAACCTACGTGTTTATCTATGTCTTAGATATCTCGTCTCGTCACAGCAACAGTGGAGTGCGAGTTGAAATTCGATCGTCTCAAACTGTGTTAGATGCGAAGCGACGATGTCCAGCCGAGACTAAGCACAGTCTAATGTCGGCCTGACATGGCACTAATGCTGTCATCGACGAAACAGATTGAAACGCCCAAAGGCAGACTGGATCACTCATGCAGATGATGGAGGAGTAGAAAGAGGAGGAGTAGGAGGAGGAGGAGGAAGAGGAGGAAGAGGAAGAGGAAGAGGAGGAGGAGGAGGAAGAAGAGGAGGAGGAAGAATAGGAAGAGGAAGAAGAAGAAGAGGAGGAAGAAGAAGAGGAGGAGGAAGAGGAGGAGGAGGAGGAGGAGGAGGAGGAGGAGGAAGAGGAGGAACCACAGACCGACGGATGGTGTTCGTTACATCAGAGACATTCCGGCGATTAGTTAAGTTAGTTCACGTGATCACGGTCTGCCGCAACAAGAGAAGAACAACAGTATAACAAAAATCATCCGGAGACGAGTACTTTGGTTTCGTAAGGACAAACGCACCGTTTACAGTAAGAATTCCTGAAATGACGTGTTCAAAACTACGCAAAACGCTCAGCTGTTCACTTAACCGCGTAAGCTTATTGGGGAGGGGAGATAGAATAATGATAACACTCATGGCCAGGAGAGCATTAGGTTCGCGGATCGATTCCCGTAACCCCCCTTTAGGGCGGCACCTTGCATTGCTGCCAAACCGTGTGTTTAGTTAAGATTTGATTGTACTTTCATGTTTCAATGTAATCTTACTGCGTCTGTCAGTTTGAAATAATAAAGATTATTATTATTATTATTTATTATTATAGTTTCGAAGCGGCATTACCTGTATGTCTCGCTACGTTAATGCCATAATTGCCCACGAGACATATTCATTCATTTATTCTGGAAATTTATATAGCGCCTCTTAAAAGACCTACTCCGTGGCGCTCCCAGTCATGGCTAAATAGAGAGGCCTTCAGGAGTCGGAAGAAAGCAGGTGAGTTATTCCGGGGGAAGCAGCGTAAGGCGATCGGAAGCCCATTCCAGGTAGACAGGCCAACAATCGAGAAGGGACCAAGACCGCCCCTTAGTCGCAGAGCGCAAGGCTCTGCAAAAGGCTAAGTCAGAAATCGGGCGACAGAGTTCAGACAGTTAGGAGCGGCGCTGTCGGAGAGACACCGCAAACCTAATGCTGCTATCCTGTAGGAGATCCGCGCTTAGGCAGGAAGCCAATGTAAGACGTCGCGCATGTAGGCAGAGACCAATTTGGGTTGGGTTCGAATTGTTGGGCTCACGGGCGTCCGGAGGGGGGAGCAAGGGAGCATTTGCTCCCTGGATTTTGAAAGTTGTCACGTTTTCTGTGTTCGTAAATATTCTATGCAAAACATCATTTTGCCCCCTCCTCTGGAAAAATTTTACCCACCGTAGAAACATTCACCCCCCTAGAAAAATTCCTGCAGACGCCCATGGTTGGGTTAGGGTCATATTTTGGCAAATGATCGTTTTTAAATCAGTCCTAGTGTGTTTATGAGCACTGTTGGTTTCTGGGTCGACCATAGTTAAGAATGGTGCCACGTTTACCATTTCGCTTATTTTAATAAAGTCATATTCGTCTATTGCCATGGCCCCACGAGATGCGATTTGACTATTATCTAACCCGGTGTGGTTTGCCTCCTTGCCACCGACGCCAGCGATCAAGCGTATTACGAAGGAAGATAACGCGATATTCTCGTTTGTTTTGAGATCTTAGACGCGCCTTGTTGTCAAGTCTGGCCCCCAGGGTGCAATGCTGTAATGACTTCGTCGCTTCAAATTGGGTATTAATAGCAGCATATCCGGGGTTTTGGCTGCTCTACTTTCGTCAATTTCTTTTCCTTTCCCCTTTCTTGTCTCTCCCCTACGGGAACTGTATCAGCTTTGCCAGTTTTGCAACCGGCGTAGCTTAATATAGGCTGTTACATTACGATTCATTTTTTTTAGTTAAGTAGGCCTAATGCTTATGTGTAGGCAAACGTAAGCTAATTATGTAGGTGCGGCTACACTGCTAATAAAGTAGGTAGTGCACACTTTGATATATAGACTATATGTTATATATATAATTATATACATAATTATATAGGCCCATATAAGTAAGTAAGTAAGTATATTCTTCGTTATACCAGCTGCTAATCCACATTCCGGTGTACAAACATCATATGAAATTGACATTCTCTGGTTAAACTGAATAAAGCATCCTAACAATAACAGTTTCTTTCCTGTTTTGATCAACTATAGTGGCATCTCGAACATAGCTACTACAACAGCGCTACGGGCCTGATTACACTACTACACTACCTTATAGACCAAGGTTATTCATTGTGCATATCTGTTCTTGAGAAGCATTGGCCGAACTACTGCTCACAAGCAATCATTTCGTACAATATATTCATATAGACCTATTAACTGCCTGCATGGTGCAGCCATTCGCTAGGAGCGCATTGTAGTCCACAGCATTTCCAAAGCATTATTGGCAATGAAGAGAGAATATTCCGCCGGCTGTAGAACTGCCGGACTGTTTCTCGTTTTAATACTAACTGCCGTGTTTAACGCTTCTTGCGTTTTATGTGTGGGTCTACAGTTCATTTTCCCATAAGAAATAATATTCTCGAGCCGCCTTATATATAATCTATTATAAATAGACGGTGTTTTATTTGCTCTGCTCTCGTTTTTGTTTAAAAGAAAGGTGTTAAATAATTCGTCTAATACAAAAACACCTTAGTTATTACTTATTAGAAAGAAGAGTGGATCAAAAGTCAAACCAGTCAAGGCTCCCGTATAACATAGGCCTAGGAGTATGTGCGAGTCTGTAGTTGCCATAGTGAGAGATGGGGGTTCAAAAACCCACTATGCAGGGCAGAACGCTGCGAAGAAATTTCTGTTATACTTGCGCCGCTAGCAAACTCAGTCATAAAACGAATACACCAACCGTACACCGTCCGTGGGAAGACTCGAAGCGGCGAAGGCGAATGAGAGAACTGGCCACCCACCTTCATACTCCGAGGTTAAGAAAATCGAAGTCTCTTATAACACCCCGTACCGATGATACTCCCTCGTAGACTAGCTAATCACAGAAGTTTTGGAGAATGTAGACAATGGATTTAAGGTGGATGGGATCAGATACGAAAGGAAAAGAATGATATTATCATCATCACTGGTGATGAACTATTTTGAAAGGTTTGCTGGGCATCGCAACATCGAACAGACGCCAAAGGATCAACATATTTCGTGCGCCAGATTTCTGTCGGACTAGTTGTTTTCTTTTGCACACACGATTTGTATTAAAGTGCGGTGAACCCATGCATGGCAGCTAATGTGTGACATTCAATTAAGGAATAGATCTGCTGCAATTTCTCTGAGTTCTGCCATATGGAAAGGAAAGGCAATTGTTCATGTTTCACCCGCCTCTTACAACAATCCTCAGACTTGCGGTTAAGGATATATAGGCATAGTTCTATGAAAACGCTAAGTAACCAGCAATCCAATTAATACCTGCACAGCCTTTCCTCTTAGTCAAGTGACTTGTAGACGAAAGATAGGCCTACTAATTCGATTCATATGACTCACCGAAATTAAACCAGGTTAAAAAAGGCAAAACTCAGTTGCATCCCTTGAACCATGCTCGTTTTGCGATTCATTCAACTTGCGATTTGCCATGTCTTCTACAGCATTAAAATCGCTTCACGAATTCTATATGGTAATTGTATGCTTAATTCCATACTATAGAGCATAGACTTTGTCGTGCAATTGAAATGTTGTAAAGAACACATGATATCGACAGTAGGCCTACTAAAGTACTACAGAGGATTCTGGAGGACAGTTGATGTTGAGAGGATCCAAGAGTTTGGATAAAAGGTGAGCTCTTACGCTTTGGGGAGATGTTTGAGAGGCGCAAAAAAAGTCTGTTACATTGGTTTTAACATCTTATTAAAGAATTAACAATTAATGTATCGCTTCATTTGAAAGTTCTTGAATTCAACGCACCCTGTCTGTATACGCATTTGCTAAGAGGAAAGGTGTTAAGCGATATCAAGCTACCTGATAGAAGTCGGATTCAGCCTCCAGTTTGAGACGCTTGATCTTCGCCAACTTAAAGATTTTATGCTTTAATTTATTATGTGGGACTTAATGACATCGCGCACTTCGCCTATAATGTGAGATGGCGTTTCTTTGCTAAGCATGAAGAGACGCCGTTGTGGAAGCCGGTAGATCTACGATGTAGTGAAATGAATTAGAATTGGACGATGGCTGTTAGAGTAATTGGCTGATATAGGTGAGCTCTTAACGCAGAAACAATGGACGAGGAAAAAGAAGAGACGGACAGCAGTAGAAAAGGAAAGCGATTAGGAGGATGAGAAGAGACGGAGCGGGTATATGACGAGTATAAAACGGACGATGAAAGGAAGAAAAGATAAATTAATTTGAGGCTGCTAGAAGAAAATGAAACAAGTGAAATTGATTACAGGAAAAATGATTAAAAATAGGAAACAAACGGGAAAGAAATGAAGTCAATCTTCGAAGAAAGTGTACAAAAATAAAATTTAAAAAGCGGACAGCAAGACAGAATAGTTTTGCCTGAAGTGGTGAAAATACAGGGGAGTAAGATGGGAAGGCGATAGAAGGACAGGAGCAGGAAGAATTGGCGATGAATGAAGGCAACGAGAGATTATAGTGCATAGTGTTTGCGCTTCGACGTTTGCATGTCGACCTCCGTTGTGCAGGCCCGGCTCAAGACATTTGGCGGCCCTGGGCAAATCGGCGGCCCTAGGCAAACCGGCGGCCCTAAGCACAAAAAAGTTGATGACCTTTTTTTAGTCATTCACCTCTTTTTACGAATAATAATGAAATAATTTTTGAAAAATGGAAAATTGGCGGCCCCTAAAAATCGGCGGCCCTGGGCGGCTGCCCAGTTGCCCATATGGACGAACCGGGCCTGCCGTTGTGTTTACCGGTTTAACATCTGTTTTGTCTGATAGAGTATTGATGAAATTCCTTAGACCAGTTTATAGTCAGGTCTATGTTAGGATGGAATGACCTAGACCGACACTCCTTCCAAGCTGGTCTGTTGAACGGTCCGCTCTCTGCCTGTCTGTATACCATGGAAAGCCGTTCATCAGAAGAACTCTGCTACACGTACGAGTCTTCAATGCCCATATCCCAAAATATGCACCAATTTCAGCTTATATGCGTGATGTCCTGCATTGGCTTCGTGCCTCGCAGCGCATGTCCTATAGGATTGCTTCCCTTGTCTGGCGGTCTCTCTCTCTCTCTCTGGTGAAGCTCCGTATTACTTATCTGATCTCTGCTGTCCTCTGTCTGACCTAACGTCCCGTCGAGTTTTGCGTTCTGCAGCTGAGGGGTGAGCTGTTGGTCCCTCAGTCCCGATCCTCAGTTAAACAGCGTCGTGCCTTCTCAGTGGCTGGCCCCTCTACGTGGAATGGGCTCGCTCCTTCTTTGCGCTTCGAAACTGTAATAATTCGGCCACGGACTCTCTTGGGTTTATGTGCGAGAAACTTCAACTATAGGTCCGTCGTTCTACCGAAGGTGTTCCACTGCTGACCCTCCATTCAACTGATTTAAAAAATTTCGCAACTGGACCCTATATCTGTTGAAGACCTTCGCCGGCTGTTGCTGTCGTCACCATCGAAGTCATGTGAACTCGATCTCCCGCCATCATTTCTAATTAAGGACTTTGTGGATGTCGTATTTACATTTGTTAGGTAATACTGCATTGGGCGAGGGGTCGCGTCCCGCTTCTAACGGATTGTTTTGCAGTCCTGCGGTCTTGAAGTCAATGACATGGTCTTGAAGTCAATTCATTCATTCATTCAAAAATTTATATAGCACACTTCAAGGGAACTACTCAGAGGCGCTCTCGGCTCCAGCACAGCGAAAAAGAGCAGTTTTCAGGCGGTCATAGAAGGTACCAAAGCAAGACCTAGGATGTAGGCGCAGCTCAGGAGGAAGGCCACTCCATATGGTCGGGCCGACCACCGAGAAGGTGCGGGTCTGCATGATAGCAGTACGGGCAAACGGGACGGAGAGCATCCCCCTACCCCCGAGCGGAGGACTCGAGCAATCCGAGAAGTCGACACAGGCCGGAAGAGGCCTGTGTCGGCACGGTTACATGTCAATGACATTGTCTTGAAGCACAATGACATGGTCTTGCTGTCAATGACATGGTCTTGATGTCAATACATGGTCTTGAAGTCAATGACATGGTGTTGAAGTCAATGACATGGTCCTGATGTCAATGACATGGTCTTGATGTCAATGACATGGTCTTGATGTCAATGGCAAATTATCGACCTGTTTCTTTATTGTGGAAGATAGTTGAGAAATAGGGCCTGATGTGCACTTACAAATACAATTTATACCTCTCTGGCAGTGCATATTTTAAAGAATTTTGACTACTGGGACAAAATCAGCCATGGGTCTAGTTCATGATCTTTCTTTGGAACTCGCCTCTGAAAGGTGAGTGCGAGAAAGTCGGCCATGGTCTGGTCGAAGAACTTTTTTAGGAATTAATTTCCCAAAACTGAAAAATTTTAGACTTTTTCCAGGAATTCATCTCCCAAAAAAGTTGATGACCTTCTTTTTACAACTTTTCTCAAACCAATAATAAGGTCATTCAACAATGATGTCATACCTTTCTCATTTTACTACTGGGACAAATCTTAACATTCTTGCAACATTTGTCCCACTAGTTATACTTTATGCATACATTGCCTGGGACAAATCGGCCTGACTACTGGGACAAATCCTAAGACTACTGGGACATTTGTCCCACTAGTTATACAGTTAAAATATGCCCTGCTCTCTGGGCGTATACTCAGGCTGTTGTGTTTGATTCTACTTGGTCTGACGTCGATGGACTCACTTGTTTTTCAACAGGGTTCCATCTAATGGCCCCCTACTATGTATTTTATACATTGCTCACGGGTTGATTGTGGCAACGCGATGTATGCATGCCCTTGCAGGGCTAACTTTTCCAGCATTAACTAATTTCAGTCTTTCTCATACGCTGCGGACCGTCTGATAGAAGGTAGGCCCTATACCTAAGGTTGGGCACTTATCCAGCTTCATGCCAGCGGAATTGCACTGGTTGTCGATGTACAAACACAGTGAATTTAATTAAGATTTTAATGTTTATGCGTAAATCAACGTTAATTGCCTTACTTTCTTACTTACAGCCGGATTTAGGCTGTGTGCTCCATCTAATTTCACGGAATTGTGTCTCGGTCTCATCCAATCCCGGCCATAGATTTCTTCGCTCTGCTGCACCGGGTGATCTGAATTTGCACAGTGCAGCACATAAGCTTCACCGTGATCGGTCAGACTTTCTGGAATAAGTCGCCTAGCAACTTACGACACGAGCTCCTTGGTCTTTACTTTACCTCAGTTCCGTAAGCGTTTGAAACTATATTGTTCGATCCTGTATTTCCGTCTTTCTTGAAGCAACGATATATAAACCTGTGGTCACAATAATTACAGAAGCCTACTTGTGCACTCCGCCACTGTTCGTACTCTGGCAGTGCCAGTTCCAAGTCTGGATAAAGGAGGAGGGCGACACTAATGATCTTTGTCATCACACTATACAGTACTTATGCCTGGACAGTGATCATAGCCAGATTGAGGCATAAGCTAAAAAGCTATACAGCTTAGGGCCTCACGATCCTGAGGGGCGTAACCAATTCAGATCTTAGTGGGTTTTTTTTTAATTTTTGTATATGCACTGTTAATATAGATATAGAACCTTTTTAAACGGCTAGTGTAGTAACTTCCATATTGCATGAGTAAATGCATTTCATTTGAAAATAATTTGAATTTTCCACTTTAAATGCCTTGCTATTTAAATAATTTAAAAGCATACATTTATGTTTTCAAGTTTTGTGAGACTTTCTGGTGTAAATTTTTAGCAAGGGCCTCCAAGCTTTATATATAGCTTAGGTTCTCAATCCGGCGCTGATGATGATGATGAACCGAGATGAACCACTTTCTTCTCATTCACAACGCACTGTAGATGATCTGGCTGCTACTCCGTTTCAAATCTCCACAATACACCATGGAAATACATCATTATACTGGAATATGTTTAAACTGCCATGTAACCTCTTGATCCTACTTTGCCTCTGTATCAAATTTTTTAATCCTCGTTTCGTATCTTCAGGTTGGGAAAACGTCTGGCACATTTCTTTTGAAGAGGCACGATACAAATTAGCGATTACGATCTATATTATATTTGTGACTGTGGTAATTGAATTAAAAATCACATTAATCCTTTACAACAAATATGATATGTAACCGTCAGCAAAACACCAGAAAATACTGATAACGACGACAAACATAACGATAATTAAAATGATAATGATGATGGTGATGATGATGATAATTATAGAAAGTGGATAATAATTATTTTGTTTTGGCACAGTGGCGCCCCTAGCGCCCTTTTAATCCTCCTTCTGTGGTGAAGACTCTGTTCTGTTGGCGTTCGTTAGGTCAGTTCTGCAGGTTTGACCTCTTGATTCTGAGAGTTGAATATCTGTATTCGCTTCTCAAGACAGGCTATGATGACATAATCCGTCGCTAAGTCGAACTTTCTGGCAAAGAGAACTGGCTGATCAACTAACCAGTGCAGGTCGGACGCAGTCAGAGCGCATGGCTTTACCCCTGGGCAAAAATTATCGAGTCGAATCTTCAAATCCAAGAACTCTGGAGAATCTCCTGGCGGTAGAGGCCTACTCATTTTAACAGCGTTAGTATTGCCGTTCTGTGGCTTCTCCAGACTGCGCATTGCAAAGAGAGCCATCTTGCGAGTGAGTAAGAAACCTGAGAAGTCGTTACCAGCGTTGAGCGGAGGCAGAACCTGCCTCTGGCCGTTTGTGCGCTTTGATCGCCAGATGGTGACAGCGTGTTTGACGCTGTCGACGATATCACGATTCGTTTTGAGCGGAAAATCGCCCTCCGCAGTCAGCAGCAGATAGCGCCACGAAGGATAAGACAGCAACGACTCAAGGCATACGCGGTAGGGGGCTACAGGTGGCTCATCCTCCTTTCGATCGCGGTCATAGTCGGAGGTAACGAAAACGTTGCCGAAACAGCCTGCGATTAGCTTAACCGCCTTGCCGAGGTCGCTGTACAGGAAATCGACGTCGACTGGGGTGATATTATAGAGACAGTAGACGTTCTGTGGAGTGTAGATAGCTCTGAGCAAGCGCTCCACTTGTTCGGCGCTGCCTTTGACGGCGATCGCGTAGGCCAGCGGCGTCTGCAGTTCGTGAACCGAATAGGCCATGTCCGCATAGTTACGCAGCTCGCGAAACTTTGAGCAGTTGATTGTCGATGCCTCGAAGTAACTGTTCGGAATGCCGACCCGGGTTTCCTTGTACAGCATGTCTTCGACGAGTCGGATCTCACTTTCATCGCCGTCTTCGAGGGCGTTACAGTTCGGCCGAGCCAGTCGGTAGTTGCCGGCGTTGATGACAGGCGCCCTCGGCAGGTGATGAGCCACCAAGCCAGGAGACTCCTCATCGAAGTCGCTACCGGGGTACGGCATTTCTAGGTCAGAGTCATAGTCGTGGGAGGTCAGTTTGAAGAAGGACAGTGTGAAAAAGAGAACGAGAAATAGAAGGAGAGCACAACGAGATCGCCTGAGCCAACAACAGATATTCAGAACCACACGCACACCTATACACGCAAAACACAAAACATACAATATGCATGTAACACACAATATAGTAAAATTATCAATTATGAACTAATAACAGTTATCGAAGATACGCGGCTTTAGCAGACGCATCATCATCATCATCATCATCATCATCATCATCATCATCATCATCATCATCATCATCATCATCATCATCATCATCATCATCAATTCATCATCATCATCATCATCATCATCATCATCATCATCATCATCATCATCATCATCATCATCATCATCATCATCATCATCATCATCATCATCATCAGCATCATCATCATCATCATCATCATCATCATCATCATCATCATCATAATTACAGTCGTCGTCGTCATCATCATTGTTTACTTGAATTTGTCAGTAGTAAGTGACTCCTACCAGGCATTATTTAATACTAATATATTCGTGTTATTCACAAGCTCACTGACAAACCGCAGTAAGTTACATTGGAACATGACAGTACAATTAATTATCAAGATCTTAAAGAAAACATGCCTTCGCAAGTTGGCAGCCCGTTAAGCGCCCACTCATTTTACAACTATCCCCTAGGGAGTGGAAGGCTGAATGGACCTATAGGGAGCGTATACGGGTATCGAACCGCGTCTTCAAGGTCTTATGTTCTTCTATATCAAGGGTGTTACCATTCACCTATCCCCCTTCCCATTATTCACTAATTTTCATCAAACAACATAATAACGGTTGTACGTCTGTCTGTCCCGTAACAAACACTATTGTGACGTCACTATACCGCCGCCTAGGCGACGGCTGTCTTGACGACGACGGGCATGACGACGGCGTTTAGAGCATTTTAACCAACGACGGCTATAGGCCTATAATATGACGTCATAATATAACGGGGAAGTAAGCTTAATTGTTATCACTGCAATAATTGTTTTAAATACCGTGATTTTTCACGGGTTACAGCTAGTTAATTCATAATTGATGAAGACTAGTAACGTGTACACATACGTAGGCCTGCATTATGTATTTGCCATAGAGACTAAATCAATGTGCTCATAGAAATGCGGAGGCCTATATAAAGATCACATAGGTCTCCAATTCATTAGAACCGCCTGAGTTATTGAGAGCGGGCTCGCCTGGCGCGTGCCATCAAGATTTGTCTGCCTGCCTGCTGCCTCTTTGCTTGTCTGCCTGCCTGCCTGCTTGCCTGCCTGCGTTCCCATGGCTGCAGGAGAAGCAGTCATCGTCTCGTCGAGACCATGATCGTCCCAGGCTAATCTAAACGCGGCCGAATATAGACGGCGCCAAAGCAAAGACGTCGTCTTTCCTTTGCCTCAGCGTAGAGAAAACAAAGGATAATTCTGTTTACGGGAGAAAACCGAAGAATACAAGTGACAAACCATGGTCGTCTCTTCCGTCCTTCATTGGAACATCGATGCTTCCAAATTTCGGAAGATTTTCCCGATTATTCCTCCCATCTCCCACGCCTTCTGTTTGAAAATTTAACCGCTTGTATGGATGGATGGCTAATTCTCCCTCTCCTACTCAGACACAAGGGCTTTTGGTCCAGCCAGAAATTATAAGGATCAAACATAGGAAGCCACTGAAGAGTTCATATTACAGCTGAAAACCCTGTCTAAGAAATGATGCAGTATGTAGGCTACAGCTGGGATCTTAGGACTGTGTAGACCAGAGCCGTCTTAACAGCATTGTAGGCCCTGGGCAAAGCAATGCCCACCCACGAGGAAAATATTTAAACGGTCAATAAAATTAAACCTACGGATTTATTGGTACTTTCAACGTTTACTTCGTCACAAAATGAATGTTTCAACATAAAGAAACACACTGTAAAGCGAAGATTAATCAACACAAACTGTTGAACAATTAACATAGGTCCTAAGCCTTACAGTCATATATAGCGAAGAAGTTTCACTTCTGCCGCGCGTGGAGGTCACGCACACATTAATTTTTGGCCTCTCTAATGTGGGGCCCCGAGAACCGTGGGGCCCATGGCGACTGCCCAGCTTGCCCATGCCTTAACCTCGGCAGAGGAGAAGCTGCGCGGTGTTTTGGAGTAACCTCGACCGTTAGTCACTGGTGGCGTTAGACCTACTAATCGGCAGGCGACGAATAGCCTACCTGTTCTACGTGCACCCGGTAGTCCGCGGGATAGCCGGACTGCTTCATTTGCCACCAGTGAGGGACTGCTGGGCAGAGGCATAACACGTGTATTGTGCTGTGAACGCTACCACACGTCGTCGCTCTACAGTCTACACTATCGACGCAGCTTGGTCCAGAGACTCCAGACATGAAGCCATCTGTCAATTATACATGGGATTCGGTTGGCTGGGCTCAACGTGCTTGTGTGAGCGTGCCATTGGTGACTCTTTTTTGTGCTCACTGTTATACTTGCCAACCATATTTGTGTCTTAACGACATTTAACATCATATTCAATCTATACGCAGGCAGCCCTTTTGTGAGGTACTTAAAATGCGCCACAGCGAATGTCCAGATACATAGGATACATACAATAGCCTATTTTGAAATGTTCAGCTGAACAGCTGCAGCTGAAGCCAGTGCATCGATCAGAGCCACTGCTGGCTGTGATTCTAAGCCACACGCTGCAGTAACGGTCACAGTCTGCGCTCTAATTAAGCTCGATAGCGAGCAGTCAAGAAAAGAATTACGATCTCGGCCTATAATTATCTCCAACGCGCCTCAATATGACTACATAAATATGCTTTACGTATAAACATGCCAAAACATTAATACGTTATTAAATCCCCTTACCTTAAATCTCTTTCCCTCGTTCTCTCTGTCCCTCTCTTTCTCTCTCTCTCTCTGTTGCTCTCTCTGTCTGTGTCTGTCTATGTGTGTGTCTGTTTGTCTGTCTGTCTGTCTGTCCGTCTCTGTGTAACATTCGAATACGGGTCAGCAGGAAATCGCCTCGGACATTTGCCTCGGCCGAATATCCCGTTTTTTGGCACTATTCGCCTCGGCAAATACTGCACACGCAAATAGTTGTTTGTCTATCTGACAAGCCGGAATTTGTAGGTTCATAATATAATATCAGCTTTGAGTTTCCTCCAGCATATTAATTTTGAAGAAGAAAAGTACAAAAAAACACCAACACCTGAAGTCCACAACGGAAGTCAAGTCCATTTCATTGATTAAATATTTCTAAAATTCAAACTGTATTAGTTAGTTATTACAAGTACAGAAATTTATTTCGATAATTTTTCATTACATGAGAATGTGAAGCTTTGCATATGGAACAATTGGTACTCGGTTCGTACCCGGATCCGGCAAATATAGTACATCCAAATACTGGGATTCGGTACTCGGTTGAAAATGTCTACCCGGCTGACTTGTATACATTCAAATAATCCTGTCATTTCCGCCCACTTCAACCATATCGTAGTTGTATCCGTAACTGCAAATTTGTGTAGCGCCACTTAAGAATGGAAACTCCTCAGAGGCGCTCTCGACATAACAAATTGAAAGCACGAGCGAACAGAATGATCTTCATTCTTCAAGCGCTTCTGAGAAAGAGGCAAAAGAGGCTGAGGGGTTCATGTCACAGGATGTTAGGCAACTTATTCCGATCACATTATCTAGGCCTACTGGGGCTAAACTATACAGAACTATGAAGTCAAAAATATTAAATCGAGGGGGTCAATTAAGTCGCGTATGTACTAGCGGTAGAGCAGAAATTATGTAAACAAGACGGGGTTGAGCATTGAGCCCAAAGGAAACTTCCTGGTATGCAAGTCAAACCAAGTTAACTTGCCACCAAGAAACACGTGAACAGTCGTGAACTGCAATGACTGACAAAGCTATGGGAAAGCCAGCTGGATGCCACATGAACAGCAGAAGCTGTTAAAAATAATGTAATTGTTTTATGACCTCACCAAATAAAGGACTAGATGACGTCATTCGGAAAAGAAATAAAGAAGACAAAATAGAACCAATACAGACAATAAAATAGAAGAGAAGAGAAGAAAATAGAATAGAACAAAAGAACACACTATAGGACAGAACCAAACAGAACAGAAGAACATAGAATTGAACAGAACAGCAGAACATAGAATAGAACAGAACAGAAGAAAAGAGAACAGAAGAAAACGATTAGAACAAAACAAGAAAATAGAATATAACAGAACAGAAGAAAACAGAAGAAACCACAACAGAACAGAAGAGAAGAAAAAAGGAATAGAACAGAACAGAAGAGAAGAAAACAGAACAGAACAGAGTAAAACAGAAGAAACCAGAATAAAACAGAATAGAAGAACACAGTGTAGAAAAGAACCAAACAGAACAGAAGAACATAGAATAGAACAGAATAGAAGAAAACAGAATTGAATAGACCAAATGAAACCAGAAGAGAAGAGAAGAAACCAGAACAGAAGAATGGAATAGAACAGAACTGAACAGAAGAAACCAGAATTAAACAGTACAGAAGAACATAGAATAGAACAGAACAGCATAACATAGAGTAGAACAGAACAGACTGGAACAGAACAGTTGAAAAGATAATACAATTTTAGGTGTCTCTTCCTCAGTGCCTTCCTCCTGTTCTGCCTCACCGATCCTCCAAGTTGCAAAACAGGGTGGTGCCATTTGGTCTTGTTGCTGTCACCAAACAAGCCATTATTATAGCGCACCATTTCAACAGCATTCGGGAGTGGCCGTTCAATGTCCTGCAGGTCGCTGCATGGTAACAACACAATACACAGCTGGGCTCGACCACTGCAGGGTCAGGAAAATTGTCCCCACGGGAGGATATAAACACATACGTAGATCCTAATATATAGACAGATAATAAACGTAAGAATATACGTATAAATGTATACGTCCTTTGTTTATGAATATATGTATGTACAACACATAAAAAGAATATATATGTATTGCATATATATATATATGCATTATTTATATATATATATATAAGTAAATTCAGCATTGAGGTCGTCTATACTGAGAGCAGCACAAAGGACTCGTGATGAAATTAGGTGGCGCCACTGTGCGACCGAATGTACCGTCGGCAAGTAATGTAATTGACTGGTTTATGTGGCCATTCTTCGTGTCAGCCTTTGCGCAAACACAGAATAGGATTAAGCTAGGCAATTCCTCGCGTCCACATTTAATTTAGCGGTATATTCTCAACGCAAGCATATTCACACGTATACAGCAATGGCTAGGGATTTAGTGAATAGACCGGTAAGTGTGAATACTGCTGCAGCTTGGTATTTCTATGAGAACTTATCGTATCATTATTACTTCACTTCATTCGCTTATTGTATTTGAGCAGCAAATCTGTAAATGGAGGAAGATGTCAACAACTTTAAGTTCCACCAACAGCATCGCCTCAAGCGGGTTCAACGCGTCTACGATAAAACGTCTGGTCTCAGCGTCTGTGATCAAAGCAGGGCTTTCACACCATTCACTCTCTTCCTGTGTCCTCCGATCATTTACTTTTGATGAAACCCGTTTAATAGATATAATAATGATTATATTCTTTATTATTTCAAACCGACAAACGCAGTAAGATTACATTGAAACATGTAAGTACAATCAACATCTTAATTAAACACACTGTTTGGCAGCCATGCAAGGCGCCGCCCTAGAAGGGGTTACGGGAGTCGATCTGCGTACCTCATGCTCTCCTGGCCATGAGTGTAACCACTACTCTATCCCCCTCCCCAAATTGCAAATAGCAAATTGCATAAAATTACCAACACCAGTTTACAGCCTGACTTGCTTGTAACTCTCCAGACAAGTTTTAGCTGTCTAAACTCAAAACTACCAATGCTCAAGTTCCTTCCAGTTGCCGCATTAACACTACGAAGCTTATAACCTTCGAAACCTGGCATCGTTATGCACTGAGTGAGACCGGCTTCTGGCATCGACAACGAAGGTAATTTTTAGCTTCAGGCTATTCCTGTCTGACAAGCGATTCAAGTCTAATGAACCAAAATGGTCGCCGAGTTGGCCAACCTCTCCATATCAAGGCACCGCTATACAGGTGAAGAAAAAGAAGAAGAGCAGTAGAGCAGTACCTTAAGCTAGCCTTGAGGCAGCCATGGGAATGAAGTGTTAGCGACTTCATTTTCTTAGCCTCGGCAAATGATGGTAGGTGGCCAGCCCTCTCTCTCGCCGTCTCATCTTCCCACCGACAGTGTGCGGTTAGTGTACTCATTATAGCTGAGTTGGCTAGAGGGTGCAGGTTGAGCAGAAATCTCGAACCAAATTTCTGCCCTGGAGGGGATTTGAATTCCCGACCTCTCGATTGACAGTCCAGCGCGCTAACCACTACACTATCGAGCACCCCCCCCAGGTGAAGACATTTTAATATATTTGATATATACATCTTTCAGTTATTCATTCATTCGCGTTCAGTCGTTAAAAGAGTTTTTTGTCTTTTTATTACTAATTTTTTTAAATCTACACACACTGTTGAGTATGAAGCTCTAACAGACTTCAGTCTGTAAGAGCTTTCTAGTGTACAGTGTAAGAGTATCTATTCTGTTACTAAGAGCTTCAAACCATTTCTATGATCATGGTTATGTGTTGTCATGTCGGAAGGGCATCTGTCTCTCTGAAATCTGTTATTACCATAGCATTAAAAAGCTCGGTTTAAGCTGTTCGAATCATGTTACTCGCCTCTAAAATTTATTATAAAATATTCAATAGTGTAATACTTTTGATATTCTAGAGCAGGCCTGTTATTCATTTATAGCATCACATTCTACAATAAAAGTTTTTTGATGTTTTGCTGGCTATTCTATCTCGTCTCAAATTCGTTCTGTCCTGATTAAACCAACTGGAACGGATATGGGCGCTGAAGATCTACTGCCTACTGGTTGTTTATTTCATTATTTTCATATCTGTTATTAAACAATCAATCACGTCTTTCGCTTCTCCTGGAGATTTTTCACAGGCAGGAACCTGATTGGTACGAGAGGCGTCCTCTGCCGCAATGTGCAGCTTCGAGTTCCGCTGAGACTCTGACTCTTTGTGGCCCTTGGGCCAGTGTGAGAATTGTAGAAAAAGACTGGAGGGTTAGACTGTGATGAGTTTGATTCATGTGGCGTTGAATATTTTATTCCTATTTTTCAAACTGAGAAAATTCAAAAATGCAATAGAAGAGTTGATGACATCACCAAATTTATTAGTATTCAATTCATATGGTCACAAATCTCACAATAAACCAGAGCATTACTTTATTAGTAACCCACAAAGTGAATTCTGAAAGAAATGCTAAAATATATGCACAATGTAATCACGCTAGCACAACTCAGGGGGTTGGAAACAAACCCCCTGCAGGGTGTGCAATGAAAACTTAACTGTTGAGTTCTAAGAAAGATTGGGGGCGTTGAAGCCCCCAATCCCTCTCCGACAATTCTCACCCTGCCCTGAGCAAGTGCTAAATAACAAGCAGCTGCTTAACGCTATGCATTAACGAGTGTCTTTAATCGCAATCGAAAACTTAATCTCTACAACGCAACTTAAAGCTAAGCGCATAATACCAACATATACACAAGTACCGTGTCAAGTCGGACGTTGAATAGCTTTTATAGATGGGTGCGTTCGAAATATTACAAAGAGGTATACAGTTGAATGAGAGGACTTTCAATTGAATACGTTAGCGGAGCGGAAAGTATTAATGGAAGTTGACGGATGACTGCATGGCAACGGCCATACAATTGAAGGTGCACGGGTAAAATAGAAAAAAAGAAACGCCAATAGGCCTACTTCAACCATTGCTATTTGCATGATCAAGCGTTTGTTAGGTTTGAACACTTTTGGCATATAATTTCTGCTGTTTGTATGTTTCACTTCAACTGCAAAGCCACTCATTTGCATGCTGCGCAGGTTTTTAAATTAATTTTTAAAAACTCATACATTTGGGTTGGCTAGCAGTTAGGCCTACACGTTGTAGAAAATATTGAAAATTTCTACTCAATAATATATACAAATAGTCACAAAGATACAGAACTTTTGTTAACGTGGTAACTATGATATTAATCATGCAAATGCATTATTGAGCGTGTTGGTCAGCATATATATGCAGAGTGCACTTAATATTTCTCAAAAGCGTTCTGAACTGAGATTATCCGTAGCTCAAAAGTTAATCACCGGTTAAAACTAGGCCTACATAACCAAATGAAAACCTCTGCTTTAAGGACAGTTTATGTCTAAGTAAAGAGCTAACTAACTCACTTCCTGTCCCCAGGGTACATAAGAGATTGGCTCAAACTTAATATCTGCTAATGGGGGTCACTAAAGCGGCTTTAGTACTTACAGTCTTACATACATATATTGGCGTTTCTAGCATTAAAGCCATCAGGTGCGTCACTTCCATTACAGTAGATTGATTACTCTATGATATTCTACATCATAGGTTTAGTTATACGTCAGGACATGAACATGGTTTCATTGTTCTAGATTGTTAAATACGAAGACAAATTTAGAAGTGTAGCTATTCATGTGTGTCAAACAAGCATACGCCTGTACGTGTAAATTGCAGGTTTAATGAAACATCACTTTGGTTAGCATTCTGAAACTCACACCATGACTTCTACTGTTATACCAGTTTACAATACGTAGAAAAACTTAAAATACAGCATGTGTCTACAGATAAGACCTAAGAAGATTAGACTGGACTAGATCAGACCAGACAAGATTGGAGTAGACTGGATCAGACAATTAGACTAGACTGGATCAATCTTGTCTAGACTGGATCAGGCCAGTCACGATTAGATTAGACTGGATCAGACCAAACAAGATTAGACTAGACTGCATCAGACCAGAGAAGATTAGACTTGACTGGATCAGACTAGAGAAGATTAGACTGTACTGGATCAGACCAGACATGATTAGACTGGACTGGATTAGACTGGACTGGATTACACCACACATGATTAAACTAGACTGGATCAGCCCAGACAAGATTAGACTAGACTGGATGAGACCAGACATGATTAGACTAAACTGGATCAGACCAGACATGATTATATTGGACTGGATCAGACCAGACATGATTAGACTGGACTGGATTACACCAGACATGATTAAACTAGACTGGATCAGCCCAGACAAGATTAGACTAGACTGGATGAGACCAGACATGATTAGACTAAACTGGATCAGACCAGACATGATTATATTGGACTGGATCAGACCAGACATGATTAGACTGGACTGGATTACACCAGACATGATTAAACTAGACTGGATCAGCCCAGACAAGATTAGACTAGACTGGATCAGACCAGACATGATTAGACTAAACTGGATCAGACCAGACATGATTATATTGGACTGGATCAGACCAGACATGATTAGACTGGACTGGATTACACCAGACATGATTAAACTAGACTGGATCAGCCCAGACAAGATTAGACTAGACTGGATCAGACCAGACATGATTAGACTAGACTAGATCAGACCAGACATGATCAGACTAGACTAGATCAGACCAGACAAGATTAGAGTAGACTGGATCAGACCAGACAAGATAAGACTAAACTAGATCAGACCAGACATGATTAGACTAGACTAGATCAGACAAGACAAGATTAGAGTAGACTGGATCAGACCACACCAGATTGGAATGATTAGATTAGATCGGATTGGATTAGATTAGATTAGATCATACGAGATTAGATTTTTTGAGCGTATGTGGTAGACTGGCGACAGACTTGGCTGAAGCCTCATATAGCTGCTCATAATATGGCTGAATTAAATATTAACCACCAGTCGATTCACCACCTCCCTCTCCATCCCCACCGATCTCCACCAGTCATTGTTATTCCCGGCGGGCGAATGCCGGAAGTCGTTTGGTTGGCCGTCGCTGGGGCACCTGCCACCCTCCCTTCTTCCTACACATGCCCCCCTCCGCAGCAGCCATGCATCGCTTTAATTGCCACATACGAACACTTCATTCGATAAGGTAGGCTACGCATGGCGCCGTAGCATTAAGCCGCAATCCTCCAGCTTTCGTGTGTGTATATAGGCCTATTATAGATCTATACATTATACATATATTACGAGCACGTTATTTTGATTCATTCCAATGTATCCGAGTATCTAATAGACACAGCATATGACTGGCTGATTGTTATGTTAAGGATATGACACTAATTCATAAATAAATTAAATAAATAAACATATAGGGCCTAATTTAAGAGATTTTGAAGGCATGGCGTGTTTGTAAGCGATTGATTATAAACCGTTTAAAGCGGTTTGGCAAATTAGTTCAAATGGCAAATTAGTGAAGAATTCTGGCAGCAAGACAAGATGGCCATACGACCATAGATTGAACAAAGAAGCCTACTATACTATACGGCAAAGGAGTTCGACATCAGACAAGCTGTTATTAAACATTGGTAACTCACACTATTAAATGATATAAGCGATCATTCCTTATAGGAAGATGAGATGTAATGAACTGTAAAGTTGACCTATGCAGCATCGAGTCTTATTTTGTCAGTGCTGTCTAAAATACTTAACAGACACTATAATAAAATTTAATGTCTTGAATTAAACATACATGCGTACATATATGGAGTATTCAATGTATTCAAGTGATATGACTAAAATAAATCTAATAAACTTGCATAAGCCAACAGCAAAATTCATGTCTGTGAGCTGA
This sequence comes from Allolobophora icterica, assembly GCA_963556255.1. NCBI lineage: Eukaryota > Metazoa > Annelida > Clitellata > Crassiclitellata > Lumbricidae > Allolobophora > Allolobophora icterica. The sequence goes on along the minus strand of OY744615.1, from coordinate 19,481,536 downwards.
CACCAAATCAGTCTCCCTTCCATACTCCAGTCCCTCCTTGTCGAAGGATTGTCATTTGTGGATCTTAGCTTTCATGCCTCTCTCATTCTTATCTCACTGCTTCATTTCTTTCTCTGTTATTCTTTCTGTCTCTTTTTCTCGCTTTTTATACCAGTCTCTTATCCCTCTCTGTTTCTGTCTGTCTGTGTCTCTCCCTCTCTGTCTGTCTGTCTGTTTCTCTCTCCGTCCTCTTCTGAATGCGTTCTGTCCCTGTACTCGACTGTAGTCTATCCTTCATGTCTGTCTGAATGTATGTCTGTTTGGATGCATCAATCAGTGTGTCTGTCTATATGTAGGATGCGTATCTGTCTGTCGACCTCCCTCTGTCGCCCACTCTCCCATGCTTTCCAACTTCTCTTCTTCTGTCATTTACCTTAACTCTGTTCCTCTAATCCCGTGCAGTCGTCCGCAGATAACACGAGAGAAGGAAGTCTTACCTGCGCCAATCAGTCCTTTTCCTACTCCTCCAGCTCCTCCAACAACCACTCCCCTTCCTTTTCCTCTTCCATCCTCTTCCGTCGGCGTTCTGCCACCGGTGCCTGATGGGACGACGTTGTTGCTGGTGGTGCTGCAGATGCTGGAGCATTCGTCGTTCGCTTTCCGTCTTTGGGGTCTAGCGGAATTTCCCGGAATCCCCCACCGACGACAGTAATGCGTCGTCGACAGCGCCGACTTTCTTATTATCAGTCGAGGCATTGAACAAAGTGATCGACGACGGATGACTGGAAGAGCCTGGCTCCACGATGGATGGATGGACGGACGAATTGCGGACTCAGCCGACTCGAGGCTCCACCGGCCGGACACACGACGACTACGGCGTAGAAGAAGAAGACGCCGCGAGATTAAACGTTCCAAATGGGCTCATAAATCACACGACACTTGCAGCGACATCTTGTCGTCGGCAGACGCTGATCGCCACGATTTCAGAACGCCTCGACAACTTATTTGGCCAATGTAGACACACGCAACGCACACTGTCTGTAGAATCCGCCTCTGCACACAACATATATACACAAGTATTTACATCTATATACACTGTAGGTTGTGTGTATATGATTATATTGTCTAAGGCAACAACTCTAGCAGTTCTTAGCGTATGCAGCAAACCATCGAGGATGTGCCATCCTGGTCGATGGTGGTAGGATGTCGTCATTTTGTGGGCTCCATGTCTGGTGCTATATAAATGTCCCGCTATAAATTTAATTAGATCTACATTATACTCATCTATTGCGCATAAATAGGCAATCAACAACGAAGGCAGTGGTCAGGTAACTCTAGTGCTCATTTAAAATAATGAGACGATACATTTACTGGTAAAGCCACTCCTGGATGGCACTGAAAACGCACTGCATGACCTTAGTGTTCAGTTATAAAATCGGTTTGTTCGTGATCAAAGAGATCGAGATGTCTTATTGCTTACTCTGCAGCAGGTACTTTGTCATTTACCGGAACTCAGATAAACAACCAGTATATGTTAACTGGAGATATATTGATGTAAAGACCGTGTTTGAACGTGAGGAATGCCTGTATGGGGACATTGTATGGTCTGTGTTTGCGTGTGCATATAATATTATCTATACTGTTACCAGTTGGTCAAGGAGACGAATAATTCTAACTCGTTTGGGTTAAAACAGATTATTCACAAGGCATTACATACAGGACAATAGAACTTACGACATCAAACAGGTCAGTATCACGTGACTACCCAACACAACAAAACTCTTCGAGAGCACGTAAATGCATTGGTCTAAGACTAAAACAAGTCATGCTTATTGCTTAGACTGAAACAAAACTGACTAGTCGAGAGACTGGGCAAAAAGAAAAGGCCCCTCAGTACCAAACACCAAAACCCAGTCTTGCTTCAAACCTAACACAGAGCCTTAGTATAGCATTTCGTGCCAATCACTAAATGGCGTACAACTCATACCAATCACGGCACTCGGTACAAACTACAAACCACATACAACAATATATACATATACTACAAGTATTGTTTATGGCATATAGTATTGAATCTGGTGCAATGATATATATAAACTGTAGACAGGTTGGTGATTGGTGCGAAATGTAAATGCTATCTAAAGGCTTTGTGTTATACATTTAGGCCATGCAGACTGGTTTTGGAGTTTGGTCCTGCGAGGCGTTTTGTTTTGGCTGGTCTACCGTCTCTGGACTAGTTGAAGTTTTTGTCTCTCTTATCTTTGAGGATGACTCATTGTTAGTTTTGAACAAGTTACGTGTATCACTCTCTGAGCGATTTGCTGGTTTTGTCCTCGCCTGAGGCTCACCTGTTTGGTGTTCAAAAATGAGTGATACATTGCTGTAAATAGTGCATTAAGATAAAATTTTGACCTAAAGCGAGTGATAATTGTTTATACTCCTAGACAACTTACAGAAATATGTGTATGTTTGCGTGTATGTTTGTGTGTCTGTGCGTATGTACACATGTAAAGAATATCTCAGCAACAAATCCATTTGTTGTAACTCGTCTCACGAATTACAGACACAACCTTGAAATAGAAATCATTGAATGTAGCTGATTTAATGTATGGAAGCTGATTTATTATTATGCTCTATTACGGAGCTGAATAAAATATTACAGACTGCTTCATTGCAATAATCATAACGAAGTGCAACAAATAATATCATAGTCGTTTGTAGGCCTAATATAATATTAAGCAGTGCTTTTTTTCAGCCGGAACGAGCCGGAACGGCGTTCCGGCACCTTTTTTCAGCTACTAAAAAATAATTTATTTATTTTGATAATAAAAACAATAATTTAGTTATATTAATTTAATTTCAATCTTTTGAACTGTTTTCAGTGTTTATTGAGACCCCCTCCCAACCCCAACCACGTTTTTCTCGGGATTTTAACCCGCCTATAACTGCGCCGTTCCGGAACCTATTGTTCCGTTCCGGTACTTTTTTTCTGTAAAAAAGCACTGATATTAAGTGCATCGAACAGCGCTTATATGTCGATGGCTCAACCAGCTTGTAGAATGTAGAGCACATATATATCAACACATTATTAATACCAGCCATGAAATGTCATGTCACGGCTGTTCAAAGCTGACGTCTACGTCAATGAAATCCAGTGTTCGTCAACAGAAGTCGTGAATAGACTAAGTACCAATACGGAAGCTCGAATGACATGGACTTAAAAATGTACATCTCCAACACATAAGTCGACTAATGAATTCTGAAGCAGTTCTACATGGAAAAGCAATCTGGAATAAGCAATCGCTAATTCACGCGAATGGATTGGGAGTTGGCGGAAGCAGCGTTGCATCGAGTGGACTCAGTAGCACCACTATGGTAGACAAATGAATCGGCAAGTCACGAGTTCCTACACAGTTTTTGGGTTCGAGATTATTCTAGGCCTTGGGCTACAGTCCAATTCCTGGCAATGCACCTGGGCTAAGATACGTTGGCGACTGGTCGGTTAATTGTTTCGTCTTTGAACAGGATGGAAGCATTTTGTGAAGTTGTTTTCTTTCAAACAAGTGAGGCAGAAATAAAAGTGAAACGAAAACATAAAGTGGTGATTTTGTAGCGCCAATGTGATGACTTCTATTATATATCGAAAGTACAAAGGTTGCGTTTGTTCGCCCTCGAATGCTATTTTGATGCCAAACAAGTTGCTCGTTAGTGCCCAGAGAATGACAGCGTGAGTTTGATTGCTAGATTGGTTTCGTCAGTAGACCTAATTGGAGATGACCTAATTAAATGTTGCTAAAATGTGCTATACTTTACTGTCAATAGATCCCTTAACAAAGCATTTCTATACGCAATTGAATGGCTGCAATTACCTTAAGTTGAGAACGAATTAATTAGGCGACTGAACAGTAAGAACAGACACAAGTCCAGCAACCGAAGCTCATTCTCCAGTAATGGTTCTAGTGTTAGGTGCGACAAGAGAAAGACAATCAGTCGACATGGTTAGATAATGATGTCTTTGGAACAACAACTGATTTTGAATACTGTGGTTGGCATACTAATATGCTGGAGTTCAATGTTTTATTCACTATGAGCCCAATTCAAAACAAATCCTTTGCTGAACTGGACGCCAAACACAAAGATTAAGCACAGAGGTCATAATTATGCTCAAATTTTGAAGTATCACTTATGGCTCTAGACAAAATGTTCTGAACTCTTTGGCATTTCATCATGTTTGAGATTGTAACAAATGAAAAATAAAATGCATTCCATGGACGGGCAACCATCTAAGGAATGCAATTGTTTACGGGCTTGATGGTGATGTTATCTGCTTGGTGCTATTCATTTAATCACATGCAAGCATACAAATATACGTACATACATCATGCATAAATATATACACAAATACACACACACATACTTACACACACATGTATACATACATACACTAGCAAACATATATACAAACACACATACACGGGTACTGCAGCAGTAAGCATCATTTACAAAGATGTTCTTCCCGTGTGTCAATCAAACTCCTGTGTTAGGGCAACATCCGCTAGAGCATGAACTGACTGCATGAACGCCTTCCAACGAACGCTGGACTATGTGTGCAGCAGCTTCATTTTTATTCCACTGGCGAGCCCCGGATATCAGCCACTGACCACGCCGCTGGACTGTCCAGTTCCTTTCTGTATCGGCGAACAGGCCAACGGTCGCACGACCTAATTAACCCCATCCACCCCACCTGCCAGTCAAGATGCTTATCTCTGGCGCAATATGAAACGTGTGAAGTGCTTAAGAACTCACATCTATCCACAATTCCTTACAAAATCCTCAAGAATCAATTTTAGACATGCCCACACACGTATGCCACTGACAAATCAGATTTGGCCTGTTTGTCTCGTTACTGTTCTTACTCCGTATGTGTTAGTGCGCGCGCATGTGTGTTTCTTTCCGCCTTGTCGTTTGCGTTGCTGGATGAGAAAGAAGTTGACAGCATGCGATAAATCTCTGTGAAAGAGCAAGGCTGTTTTAGCGTGACATGTCTATAGCTCAGGCTTAGGAAACATGACATTGTCTATGTATAACTATATATACATAATAGGTCTGTATATAACTATATTCTTATATGAAAAGCTGTATACACATCTCATTCAGAGGCGCGTTTACACGTAGGCGCACGCCTAAGGCCCCAAACTCTCGGAGGGCCCCCAAACGAATGAAAATATTTGTTTCAATTGTAAAATATAAAATTAAACCAAATAACTTCACATTACTTGAAATAGCTTATGTAAGTAGGCCTAATCATAATTACAGGGTCAATAACACTCACAAAAAACGGCTTCAAGTTCAACTTCATGGGTTTTTGCACACGATTGACTAACCACCAGAGTTTCAGACTCTTAGTCTACACGTTCAGAAGGGCCCCCAAAAATGTTTGCGCCTAGGGCCCAATTTCTGTAAACGCGCCTCTGATCTCATTTGCATTCGGTATCATAGTGAATCAGTTTATAATAAATATTCTATATCTCGGAGTTTTATGGCCAACATTTCCGTAACCTAAAATACCATATTGAATTGGCACAAACAAGTGTAATAGGAAGCATGGGACTCAATCGATGCAAATTATGGATCATAATTTCATATAGTTCGACCGTGCTTTTTGTTATTTTGTGTTCGTCGCAAAAGCCTTAGCCTCAGGCTACGGCAGGATGAGAAACGGTAATGCTCTCCGAAATAAAATTATACCTTTAGTCTTTTCAGAAATATAGTTATATTAAATGAAGTAAACGACTAGAAATCGTCGGCCAACGGTATAAGACTTTGTCAAACAGAATTCAAAATTACCTTTAAAAGCCTGTAAAGCTTCCGCAATCCTCTCAAACAGCAACTTACCGAAGACACTCTTGAATCTAACGGAAATCCTCATAATATATGCGTGACGTATTCGTGACGTACTTTAGTTCTCTGCAGAAAACAAACGACATCGGGTGTACGCACTTAATTGTTAGAGAAAAATGAACCGATTGAAACTTATTGATAGTTCCTAAATACAATAGGTGAATAAGTTATCGTGATTTTATTACGCAACCAAAGCAGACAAGTTGGATATGCATTTTTACGGCGTCTTATGGACTATCTTCGTGTTTCGGGAGCTCTTTATACGAGTCCACGCTTCTTAGTTTGTCTGTCCTGGCTGTTAGATCCATAGACTCAAGGACCTTTTATATCTCGACAAAACACTCATAATTTCCTGGACTCATTTTCCTCCGTAGGCGTAATCGTAATGGTAATCGTAATCTCCAAACTTCTAAAGCGTCACCCGAAGGCCAAGCGCAGGGCACCAACCTATTCACGAGCGCTACGTCAAATCAGAGGGTGTTTTCCAGAGAGTTGTCCAAAGGACTAGGTTGGTTCCGTGTCGTCTCGGAATCTTTTCTTGTCTTTCGATTGAACTTACCCTGAGATGTGGCTTGCCCGACGATTTTGCTTAGTGGCGACTACTGACTAATGCCTTCAGCAGTAGGCCTATTAATATTGGCACTATAGAAGTTCTTAGAAGTTAGAATAAATTGGTTAGTCTGAGAGTGTTCTGCTATTTTTCGTTTTGGAGGATGCTTACACATGTAATATCGCCAGTGTTGTCTGACTAGATGATCCAATAATCCGCCTAATACCAGCGCTCATGCATTTTACACGTGTTACCAGATTTCAAGTTCATTTGGACAATGCTGAGTTTGAGATAACAAAAGCCCATGGGGGGGATCCCGGGGGGTCGAGGGAGACAAGACCCCGCCTTTAAGACTTGGTGGGATACACCATACATTTGCTCCCCCCCAATTTTGAGGAGACACCAAAATAAGGTCCAAACGCGAAAAAATTTGTGTGACCTCTTTTTTGACCAGATCAGTTCAAAAGTTTCCCCCACCTGTCAAACAAGATCGCCGCCACTGAAAAAGCCCTTTGCGACTAGAAAATCTTGGACTTAGTTCTGCGATAATAATAATAATAATAATAATAATAATAATAATAATAATAATAATAATAATAATAATAATAATAATAATAATAATAATAATAATAATAATAATAATAATAATAATAATAATAATAATAATAATCTTCGTTTAATATCTTCAAACTGACAATAACGCAGTATGATCAATCAATCAATCAATCAAATCAAATTCGTTTATTCAAACATTAAGTTGACACAGACGCAACTTAGACAAACAAGACTATAAAAGAAAAATTCTAGGGCCAAAAGTACATGCATGAAATTGTCAATAAGCATTCTTATAAAGGATGCGTGAAATATAGTTGCTGTCATCTTTGTGCGGCAGGGAGAAATTATGAGATCTAGTGCGAAGATTATGACCACCGGTGCTACGAGGAGGGGGTCAGGCCCCGAAGGACATGGTTGGGATCAAATCAGTATGAACGGATGATCACAAGTTATTACAGGAGTCGAATTTAACTGTACACGGCAGCCATGCAAGGCGCCCATCACGTCCTACATCTCATTTTAACATCGCGCCATCTCGCGAATGAAAGGCTGAGTGGACCTAAATTTGGGGAGGTTGCGGGAAGCGATCCCGCCACCTCTTGCTCTTCACGCCAGTGATGTTACCACTACTCTATTGACCCCCCCACCCCCGATGATGAGCTTTGGTTCGGCATCGACTGTTTCTTTGGGAGAGGGTTCTTATCGGTCGTCGCTGAAGTTTGGAATTTCCTCAACAGATGGCTTGATTTTGATTCGAGTCTGACTTGAAAAACTGCTAGGGTTGAAATCTGCTGCTTTCAAATTTCATTGACATCAGTTTTGCAAAATACGGATAAAATATTCAACCCCACATGGATCAAAGTCTAAAACTCCCCAGTCTTTTTTCTACAATTCTCACACTGAGCCTAGTTCTGCATTTCTTCAGCTTCCAAGAGCATAAAGTAAAGATAACCACGTTTGCTTAGTTGCATACTCAGGACATTTAAAAGCAAAAAACGTGGGTCTGTTATGGTATAAATCGTGAAATTCAATTGTTAGTTGCCGAAATTGGCAATTATTTTGGTATCATAATTATTTTCGATTATATATGTAAGCGGTGAACAGGTGCAACATAATTCTGTACGTGGAGAGAATATGTCTCAGTTAATTGCAAAGATTTACATACTGGTAGACTTGTGTGTCACCCTGAGAATCACCAATCGCCGTTTTGAGCTCCATGTTACTTCAAACCAGGGCGGGAATTGTCAAGGGATTCACCTCCAGTCTTTCTTATGAGTCATGGCCACCACAGTTAAGTCTTCATTGCACACCCCAGATGTCGTTTCCAACTCCTCAGTTGTGCTAGTGTGATTTACCATTATTTGACTCCGAGTCGTTGACAAAGAGAACAAATTTCCATGGTGTATCATGTATGCATTTCTGAATTTTCTCAGCAAAGGAATTGATTTTGATTCGAATCTGACTATAAAAACCTGCTAGCCAGGGACGTATCTAGCGTTGGGCTTGGGGGGGGCTTAAGCCCCCCAAACGAAGTTGAAGCACCCCCCCCCCCCCCAAACAAGTCAAGGCGTTGTGTGCTTACGGCTAAAATTCGTATGAACACTGTATAAATGTTGCCATGTTCAAGGCTTAAGCCCCCCCAAACGAAAAAGGCTAGTTACGTGCCTGCTGCTAGCGTTGAAATCTGCTGCTTTCAAATTTCGTTGACATCAGTTTCGCAAAATACGGATAAAATGTCCAACCTCCACAGTCCTTCTTCTGCAATTCCCACACTGCATCAAACTGCGTCTCTTCTTCTGCTGAGCTACCTCCGATTACAATAGCCAGAGACTCGGGCGTAGGCTTACTTGCTAAGTCTAGGCTGAATTTCAATGACCATAATTATTTCACTAACAAACCAGCAAAGCTCATTTCGGAGTCAAATAACTTGACGCCTTGTACTTTTATTCCAAAGAACCCTGCAGCAGTTCTCACTGTGGCCATCGTCACCTATGTAGTTGAAGTAGTTGTTGTAGTAGTAAGTAGCAGCGGCAGAAGTAGTAGCAGTAGGCCTAGAGTAAAAATATCAATGATGACGATTATGGGCCCCCTAATCTATACATATAATATCCATATAGTGTCCGTCCGACGATAAACGCTACGTCACAAACGGTTTCTGTTCTATTGTAAAATACCGTTTGTGACGTCAGTCTTGACGACGGCGATCAGAGCATTTTAATCAACGATATACACTGCCGTCATAATTATGACCGATTGACCGGCAAATACACTAGTATATATAATAATGGTAATAATCAACAGCGTGATTGAGTGAGATAAAGAACTTTAGTTATTGCAATGATTATGTCCCTATGACGTCAGCGATTGTGTCCCCGTGATGTCAACGATCATGTCTCCATGACTTCAACGATTATATATATATATATATATATATATATATATATATATATATATATATATATATATATATATATATATATATATATATACACACACACACACATAATGTCATGTCGCCGTCGTCGCTTTGCGATGGTATACGCTTCAGGAATGGATCAACATTGCCCAACGTAGGCCTATTCTATCTCGTATTGCGATTTGCGACCATTAGGTTGGTCCCTGATAGCCCAATTCGTCCTATAATGTTGTTGATCTAGGACAGCGGTTTTCAAACTTTATTTTTATTGTGCCACTAGGTAAAAAATTGAATATTGGCGTACCACCAGCAGAGGGCAGATCAAAAACAACAGGCGAGCGCGAAGTCCCCTTGCAATTAGCGTAGGACCGTATAGGTAGACAAAAATTAATTTAAAAATTAATATATAATTTTAAGAATGTAATCTTTTCGAATTTTTTCGCGTACCACTTAGCGACACCTGGCGTACCACTAGTGGTACGCGTACCACCGTTTGAAAACCGCTGATCCAGAATATTCTTGGTCTACCGCGGTTGCGAACCTCTTCTACGAGACCCGTCATCAGGCTGCCTTCGATGCTCTCGCTCGGCTGCCTCATGATATGTCCGAAGTAACGTAGCTTGCGGGTTCGGACGCGGTTCAGCAGTTCGCTTTTGGTCCTCGCCATCGTGTATAATACTTGTTCGGTGGTCACCTTTTTTGTCCAGGGAATTCTTAGCAACTTTCTGACGTCATATGTATATCAAGAAACTTAATATAGCGCCTTTAAAGTAGGCCTAACTCTCAAAAGAACCGAAAATATGTATATCTAACTGATATAGACAAGTGAGATTAAAGGTAGGTAGTAATAGTAGTTTCAGTTTAACGACGCTGTGTCATAACAAAGATGATTAGCGTCGCCCTCCTCCTTTATCCAGGCTTGGGACTGGCACTGTCTGAGTACGAACAGTGGCGGAGTTTTAAAGGTAGGTCGAAAGTGCATGTAGATATGTACGGTATGTACATAATCGTTGACGTAATAGGGATATAGTCGTTGACGTCATTGGGACATAATCGCTGACGTCATAGAGTATGATCGTTGACGTCGTAGGGACATAATCGTTGACGTCATAGGATACAGTCGTTAACGTCATGTGGATTGAGGTGCATTAAATCTAAAATTGGGAGAACAATTATATACTACTATAGCTGTAACCCGTGAAAAATCACGGTATATAAAAAACAATTATTGCAGTGATAACAATAACGTCATATTATAGGCCTATAGCCGTCGTCAAGACAACCGTCGCCAAGGCGGCAGTATAGTGACGTCACAATAGTGTTTGTTACGGGACGGACAGACAGACGTACAACGGTTATTATGTAAGTTAATTCTTATTATTCTTATTTGTTACGATTTATTATTACTAACACGGGCGCCATACAGGCACGCCGACAGAAATTCTGGGTCCATACAGAGCAGTCACTGGCCCCTAAACCATAGGCTCTATGAGAAAATTTAGAAAAAACAAATTGAAATAATAAAAGTGCGGGTACGACCGTACATAATTGTATTTATATATATAGGCCTAGGCCTACAACTATGATTTTATTCAGTTGTTAATTTAAAAAATTTAATTTTCATATATTATGCTAATCAAAAAGCAATAGCCCGGCTCAGGCCCCTAAAATTCCCCGGGCTCTGGGCATTTGCCCCCTGGCCCCTCTCGGCGGGCCTGGCGCCACAGAAGTGGGTACATTGGCGCTGCATAAATGGATTTTGGCAGAATGCTAGAATGGTAGGAAAATATTTAATTTTCGATTATTTTTTATTATTACTTTTTCATTTATCTGTTATTAAATGTTATCCGATTTAATAAATTTCTTTAAAATTGTTTGTATTTTTTAACGATTAGTTACGTTTTAGTTACTTTCTTCTAAGAAATTAATTCCTCAAGTAATTAATTTACTAACCGTCCTTATATTGCTGTAAGTAGTAGGCCTATTATTCCATGAAGCAATTAAGAAAATCAGAAACCTGAAAATAATATGGGACATATTCGTAACATTCGCAACCTAAATGTTTGGCGAGATATCTCGTAGAGATCAACATCCGAACGTCAAACACTGAAATATAACTACATTATAGCACGCACGGCCTTTGGCTTCTGTGCATTTTGATATTACAGAGTTTATTACCTAAGATGCATTGCAGCCGTAGGACTACTGTATTAACTATAGAATACAATAGTCGACTGTTTGAGCATAATATCTGGTGCGCATCTGCATACAGTGTGTGGCTTATATATATGCATGCCTAATTCGAAAGTATCGTTTTACAGACTATATCTTAATAATGTGCAGTCTTGTTGTCAAGACCTTAAACCTCAAAACCAAGACCAAGACTTTGAACCTCAAGACCAAGACCAAGACCTTGAACCTCAAGACCAAGACCAGACTTTTGGTCTCAAGACCAAGACCAAGACCAAGACTTTTTAAAACGAACTCGAGTGCACTCGAAACCAAGACCTCGGTCTCGAAGACAACAAGTCTGATAATGTGTCGTCTTCGCAGGCTCATGAATTAATTCTAAATGCCTGTGCATTTTATAAGATAAGCCTAGGTCAGCGGGTCGCCTTACGATTTGCCTTACGATTTGCCAGAGGTCGGCTGGAACCTTCAGAAATTTGTAAAAAAGTTGTCAGCGTAGTTTCTTAATATTTAATATATTTTATGTAATTACGATTTCTGCATTGTGCTCTTCCCAAGACTGCCCAGAGAATTTCTGATTTAGTGAGAAAGAAGCAAGCACAGCCTTCTCATTGACACTCTTCTTTGGATTGCTAAACTCCATCATTTAGTAATAAATGAAATAATAGGTCCTATTGTCACTTTTCTGTAGCTTTGTTTTCTTAAATCTTAAGTACTGTTTAAACTTTAAATTTAGCAGCTGCCATTGAAATTTGTAACTCTTTTAATTGTACAGGCACGCATAGTATGTATGCACAATAAATATTAAGCTTCAAGTAGGCCTAAATATTTCATTTACTAAATTTTGCTTTTAAAATTTTCAAAATTGTTACCAAAAAAATACAAATTGCTTTGCTGCTTAATGATTTATTGTGCTATTATGCATAATGCTGAAGGATTATCAAAATGGTGACAAGTGAAATGCATCATAATGGTAGCAAAAAGCGGTGAAGGGGAGCAATCCATTCAATTCTATTGTTGGGGGTCGCCACAATTTTGAAAATATATATATTGTCAAGGGGTCGCAACACTAAAAAGGTTGAGAACCGCTGGCCTAGGTGGACTTTAAAGCAAAACGACACCATATAGGGCCTACACGAGGAACATAAAAATATAAATGTGCGTGTTGTTCTATATAGACTATAATTCACGTATGGCCGCGACCCTGTTCATTTTCAGCGAATTTGTACAGCTCAGGGCCACCGTATCATTCGATCACTCAACTCAAACTGCTCACTCGCTGACCCGCTCACTAATTCATTCAGTAACTCATCTACATTTCCTCCATTGAAACAAACTCTCTGTGACAGATGAGAAATGCCGCATTTTCTTAGCGTCCGGCTAACGTTCGTCGTGTTCCGTAATCCAGCAATGGCGCTGCCTTGGAAATCCCGGCATTATTACAGCGACAGGATGGATCGCATTCAAGAAGAGAAATGCAAATCAGAACCTATTCACGGTGAATATGAAGCACCGTGGAGCTGTTCAGTGGATAAATGACCCGGCTAACCGTGGAGAAAACAGAACACAGTTCGATCCATTACCCCCTCTTCCCCCCCCCCACCGACTGCCTAGTAATAGAAAGCCATGCGCAGTTGACCGCGGGTAAGAAGCGACATGATTGAGGTCCGGTGGCATTAAATTGTCAGACCAACCGATAATAAAACGCTCGCCTGCGAGGCGCAAAAAACTTCCCACTGGTTCTGAATATCCCCACTGAATAATAGCGAAATGTTGGCCTAATCTTATCCCCACTGAATAATAGCGAAATGTTGGCCTAATCTTCGAGATTTCTCAACGCCACACGAAGAGAATTTTCCGCATTCAACTCGGTGTTTGTCTATAAATCTTAAATTCCAACCGCAATTAAATATCGTACTCGGGGTTTTAAATATCTTCGATGGGGCAATGAAGGTAGCAGGGACGTCATTTGTGGAACAGAGGGACATTTGCCCCCCTTGATTTTTGTATAAAAAGGGAAAAAGGATGGAACAAGAAAAGAGGCAGAAAAATAAATAAATTCATCAAAACCTAATTATATTAAGTGACAATAATATTGTCACAATTTGCACACTGCAGCACATATCATGCAGCATTGGCTTACTGTAAGTTTTTCACATGTAGACTAACAAGCTGGCTAAGTTCCTCCCGGAAAAATACTCAAAGGACGTCCCTGCCCCCTCCCTGAAAAAAGCTTAAATGACGTCCTTGGAAGGTAAACCCTATAATCACCTTGTCACCTTGTGCTGTCAACTCTTGGAGCTTTAGCGATCGTCATGATAAACATTCTCCATTGCTTCCTATTCGAAGTCAGTTCCCTTAGTTCTTCCAGGTTCATGCCAGTTACATCCTGAATCTCATCCATCCATTTCTTCCTTGGGCGACCCCGTCTTTTCTTCCCCTCACCACAGGCCAGCATCATTTCATTTCAACCCTATAATACCTTACTTAAATTGTTTATTTAGAACACATAATAGCAAAGGTGTGCGTTAGAGTGTGTGTTTTTATGTGTAACTTTTCGTAATGGACGTGTAATAGAGTGCGTGCGCGTAGCGTTCGCCGATTCAATTGATCATTGCGGTCCGATAATTGAGCGATAATTGGTGACTTGGGTCAACAATTGCCGATGAGCGGCAGCAGCAGCAGTTACCTTCAAGAGGAGCAAGAGGAGCAGGAGGAGGAGGAGGAAGCGGGAGCTGGAAGCGCCTTGTCGTCGTCATTCGCTGATGACGATGACGATGATGTCAATGGCTCTGGCTCAGCAGAAGATGATCTCGACACAACATCGCTGTCGACGGCAGTTGTGACCGGTATCAGCATCACTACCACCACCGCCGCCGCCGCCCGCCGCCACCACCGACAGCAGCCTAGTCGATAAACACTCGTTCGATCTCTCGTATCGATTTCATCCGAACACAGAACCTTTGCAAACAGACTAATGGCTGAACCAGAACGAGGAGTGGCTGTTTCCGCCGTTTCCACTCTCTGCCGTCGCTGCTCTGCCTCCCCATCGCACCCTTCTCCGCGGTCGATCGATGCCTCGGCCGCCGCCGCCGCCTCAGGCGCCTTTGCCTTCAACGCGCAGTCGACGCGTCAACGGAGAACTGATTGGCCGCCCTGGACCATACTCCGTATATTTTGGTCTCACACACACGCACACCTACACCTACACAGACACTCACGCACACAAGCACACACGCAACCACACGCAATGGGTCAGCCGGGTAGATATTTTCCACCGAGTACCGAATCCGAGTATTTGGATGTACTATTTGCCGGATCCGGTTACAAACCGAGTACCATTTGTTGCACTATACTTGCATATGCGAAGTTTTACATTTATATATTTCTTTATTCCATAATCCATATATTGATTATTAAATAGTCTCTGATGGTTGGCACTTGGCCGCATTATAACTCGTTTCAGTCGTTTGAGTCATTTCTGCGCAGTTGTGAAATTTTCTAAAATTGCATTAAATTCAATAAATTGCCATAATTTCAAGAAAATGGAATGGAATTCAATTAATGTTTATTTGTTTTAAGTCTGAACATTTATTTACGTAAGTTTATTGAATAAGTTTAAATAATTTTAAGGTATTTACTGGATTTCTCTCTTTACTTAGTGTCATGAATTATATATCAGAGGAAGAAAGTCGAGTCGGCTATATAAGCTCGGAATCGCCGGTCGAAGGCAGAAGAGGGAGCCGAACATTAATAGGTAAAGCCTGCCTGTAGTCCAGATTCGAGTTAACTGATAAATAGCTACAATACAATACAATACAATACAATATTCGTCTACTGAGGAAAACAAGCTGACATATGCCGCAACTTGGTGGCTACTTGGTAGCTATACGGACAACACTCTGATACTGCGCAGAAGTGGATTAAACTACTGTCAACTCGAACTCGTTTATCTATCATACTGGACGGTATAAAAAGATGGCTCCGACTCGCTCCAATAATCGATTATAAATATATATGCCTACGTATATAATATACAGTGCTTTTTCCAGCCGGAGCGTTCCCGCACCTTTTTTTCAGTTACTAAAAAATTATTTATTTATTTTAATAATAATAAATAATTTAGTTATTTTAATTTAATTTCAGTGTTTTGACCAGTTTTCAGTGTTTATTGAGACCTCCTTCCAACCCCAATCCCATGTTTCTCAGGCTTTGCCCTCAATTTTCGCCCTTCCATGATTGTTCAGTTCTGGAACCTTTTTTCTAAAAAAAGCACTGTATATATATATATATATATATATCTGCAATTGTACAATGTACATACATGTGTCTGCGCATAAATATATACATGCATCTCTCATATATTGTATAATGTATCAAAAATATGCACGTATAGGATATATATGCTCTGAATGCGTATATTTATATGCCTGCATGTATACGAGTATAGTCGATGATGTAGGGGATGATGTAGATCGTCTCGCCGTTTAATGCATCCTTGACTGGTCACGTCATGCAAGACTAAGTGGAGACACGTAAGGAGAAAATGAAGTGACGTCAAATAAGACTAAAGGAAGTCATTTAATAACGGGCTGAAAGAATTTACGTCGTGCATGCGTCACGATGATGTCACGTGTCGTACGGATAATGAGACTCCGCCAGCATCATCGATCATTGACACGATGCGGTTAAACCGCTGGCCAGCGCATATATATATATATATATATATATATATATATATATATATATATATATTTCTTGGCCTGAAGTCGATGGTGCTTCAAAACAAGCCACTTGAGATCTGTCGATTATCTCAAGCGCTGATCGTTACGTAAGAGATAGAAGTCCACTGTCTGGCCCAACATATCAACGATTGAAAATGAATTATTTAGCAATTACCTATCTAGTTACATAGAAACTAAATGGTTTCGCAGAATTGATACGACATGACAGTCCTTCGATAGCACATAGCTCTCCGCCTGCATAAAATCGTTCAACGAAAGCTCTGATGATTTCGTTATATATAGAAGGTGTGCCAGTTGACAGAATGCCACACTATAAATAAAGCAAGCCTCGATGCAAGATTCGAGGGAAAAGAACAGGAATATGACTACGTTGGATAGCACAGTATTAGCGAAGACGTAATAAGACTTGGACTAATAGTAATCGTAATCGTATACTCCAAAGTTCTAAAGCTAAGCGCAGGGTACCAGCTTATTAACGAGCGCTGCATCGTATCATAAGGGTTGTCCACTGGAGGTCCGAGTCCGGTTGCCAGAGAGACCAGAGAGAGAAGGACTAAGCATGAACAAGAACTTGATACTACAAATGTGGGGCGTGGTGGCTCAGTGGTAAGTTCGGCGCCTTGTGACCGGAGGGTTGCAGGTTCGAATCCCACTCTAGCCGCTGCGTACGGACCTTGGGCAAGTCCTTCACTCGCGATTGCTCGTGGCGCTTCGGCGTGAAAACTCCGACACAGTATCAAATGCTGTAGTCGGGAGCGCCTCTGAGTAGTAGTAGACTTGGGGAGGCGCTATAGAAATATCCGAAATAAATAAAATAAATAAATAAAATGACCAAAATTATGTAGGTCATTTCAACGCACCCATCGCTGCCATGTGGCCGGTGTTATGAACAGGTGATACTGATAAAGACGATGATGGCGAAAAGAAGAATATGGTAATGATAACAATGATGGTGATAGTCGGACGCGGCCCAAGTCTGCGATTGATCTAGTGGTCCATGGCAGTCTCTATTTTTCATAGATTTAGCTGTTTTCTTTTTTTCTTACTGTTTCTTCGTGTACATGAATGCGGTGTGGCATTCTTAAATAATAAACGAATATATTTAGAGTGATGATGATGATGATGATGATGATGATGATGATGATGATGATGATGATGATGATGATGATGATGATGATGATGATGATGATGATGATGATGATGATGATGATGATGATAATGATGATGATGATGATAATGATGATGATGATGATGAAGATGTTGGTGATGGTGGTGGTGGTGGTGGTGATGGTGATGATGATGATGATGATGATGATGATGATGATGATGATGATGATGATGATGATGATGATGATGATGATGATGATGATGATGTTGTTGTTGACAATGATGATGACGCTGATAATAAAGATGATGATGAGTTGGGAGCGCATCATGAATTTCGTGTGTCTAGCTTAGAAATATAACGATGCTATATCTATTATTTATGTTATAATGTATGAAACAGCATCCGATTGCAAGAGAGTGAAGAGACTGAGTGTGGCTCATGTGTCTCGGATCTGGCGCATGCAGATGCGACAAGCAAACTGTCTCAGAGCAGGTCAGTTCTTGGTACAGGGTCACAGTGAGACCACGTTCAGAAATCTATTGGATCTGGCTGCAAAGGGTTACCAGGTCAGGTCAACTGGGCTTTTCATCAAATTTGTGCGCTATGATTGATGTCTGCTGCGGCTGACATTAGTAGGACCTGTATGAAATTAATTCACGAGATCATCCGTGGATTTTCTCC
Source organism: Allolobophora icterica (assembly GCA_963556255.1). Lineage (NCBI taxonomy): Eukaryota > Metazoa > Annelida > Clitellata > Crassiclitellata > Lumbricidae > Allolobophora > Allolobophora icterica. The sequence continues at coordinate 19,463,411 of OY744615.1, read as the reverse complement.
GTCCAGAAGCAAAGCCAGGTTGCCAATAACAACAAGTCGTTGATTATTGCCAGAGAATAGAGACTTACTAGTCTCCTGATGTCCATTCAAGGCCTCCCTACAGCGCATAAGAACAAACGAATATTTACTATAATGGTGATTACGGTCCGGCTTGACCATTCGCACTGGAGGGGGGAACGAAAGCTGTGGGGTTCGCGGGGCGCATCCATTCAGCCAAGGACTCGCTCATAAAGGGTCGACCTCACGGAACATTAACTATTCCACGTCTTCTGGGTATAGTTTTTGCAGAATCAAAGGACGTGGATGGCTGTTCGCTGTTAAGGTTCTCGATTTCTTGGAAGTCGTGTGGCGCACTAAATCCAGACCGTCTCTTAATTCGCTGAAGCTGCAACGTATATATGGCTAGCTGGATCGTAAAACGTGCTGACAGCGACCGGCTTGATTCTCTGTGAAAGTATCCACACAGGAAACTTTAGGAATGTCATCATACTGTAAGTTGCTATACGCTTTTATCGACGGTCATTCATGCATACGATTCAGTGGCAGCACGTCGGTGACTGTCATTCTGACTGCGGTTGACTGACTATACGGCGAGAGTTCATACAGACAGGAGCATCGTATTAGTTTGGATATTAACCAAAAGTGTTCCCTGAACCAAATCCTGTCTGAAGTTTGCACAGAAGGGCTTCTCTTTTTATGCCAATAGGCATTCTCTTAACGACTAAATGGGGTGCGTTTAACTAATTCTTCAATAGGTAGGCCTACACGTCTGAGGTGATGGGATGGTAGACCACTCTTAACAATGTATGTATGCATGTATGTATGTATGTATGTATGTATGTATGTATGTATGTATGTATGTATGTATGTATGTATGTATGTATGTATGTATGTATTGTAAATGTATGTATGTATGTATGTATGTATGTATGTATGTATGTATGTATGTATGTATGTATGTATGTATGCATGCATGTATGTATGTATGTATGTAAGTATGTATGTATGTATGTATGTATGTATGTATGTATGCATGCATGTATGTATGTATGTATGTAAGTATGTATGTATGTATGTATGTAGGTATGTATGTATGCATGTATGCATGTATGTATGTATGTATGTATGTATGTATGTATGTATGTATGTATGTATGTATGTATGTATGTATGTATGTATGTATGTATGTATGCACGTATGTTTGTGTGAATGTAAGTATGAATGTATGTATCTGAGCATTTATGCAGCGCCTTTTAAACCTCTCATATGCTCTGAAGCAAATATATCTGATAGATCTACAAAATGGCTCCTTAGCTTATATGTTTCCTGAGTGAGAGATAGGACCTGCAGAAGAGTGTTCTATTGCACGAGAGCGCACGATGTGTCCGAGCGCTGTGCGGTCATGCGAAACTAACAGCTGTATGTGTCCACACGCTGCCACATGTCTCGCTCGTCGACTTGCCAGGCTCGAGCCGGGAACAATGAGCTCCCTGCTGAGACCAAACCGATTATCAATAATCGTCTGAAGAGTTAATATAATTATATCCTCAACCGAAAGCGAGTGCGGTACGCGTCTCTCGAACGTAGTTTGAAACATGCATGGGGGCAATTCCAGGCGGTCGAGGGAGACAAGACCCCACCTTTAACAGTGGGGACACACTATAGAATTGCCCCCGCACCTCCAAATTTTGAAGAAATACCAAAAATGGTCAAAACATTTTCACCTCTTTTTCTGACCAGATCAGTTCAAAAGTGTCCCATGTCCTCTCCCACCGGTCAAACAAGATCGCCCGCCAGTGGAAACATGCGAAATGTTTTGTCAGGTTATATCCACGACTCAGACGGTGCAGTTGAGGACGGACCCGAGATTACGTTCTGGAATTTCGGTAATGTCTGCAAGGACAGAAAAGGATGACGTAAGGTTAGAGAATAGGCAAAGGTCACAGAATCCTTAATAATAAATCTCGCAATGTGACAATGATGTAGCACAGTTATTAGAAGCAGGATCTGCAAAGACAGTCGTCGTGGTCCAAAATGGACAGAATTTCGTCTAGGATGATGCAGAGGGAGGGACCACATGTGATCTCCAGCCAGATACAGTGCCAGCGAGGAGGAGAACCTCAACGCAAATGTGGATGAAGATGGTGATCTGACTATGGTGATAATAATGATGATGAATGTGATGTCGCATTCGATGATGACAGTGAGAAGGAGAGGGTGGATGATGAAACCAACGCCGATGATGATGACGATGACTACGATTGTAAATCTTAATTCTGGGTCTGCCTCTGTATCCCATTAATAGACAATGTTTACTGCTTGTTATAAAGTTCTTGTTAGGAACAATAAAACAAATACATATAGATGGTTAAAGATGTATGAATGATGATGGCGATAGTGATGATGATGCTGATGGTGGTGGAGGTAATAATGACATTGACGTCATTATCACCACCACCACCATCACCATCGTCATCACGACGATGATGCTGGTGTTACTGCTGGTGGTGGTGGTGGTGGTGGTGGTGGTGGTGGTGTTGGTGTTGGTGTTGGTGTTGGTGTTGGTGGTGGTGGTGGTGGTGGTGGTGGTGGTGGTGGTGGTGGTGGTGGTGGTGGTGGTGGTGGTGGTGGTGGTGCAATAGCTGCATAACTTCTTCGGTTTGAGGTAGTGTGCATGTGTTGCAGCTACATCTTACATTCGCTAGAGCGCACCACGAGAGAATTATATCGAAACAAAAGACACACTGCCAGAGTGTCTGCATAGGCTTAAGGATTTTTTGTTTTAAAATAGTGTTAAGAACAGAAACATGAAGTGAGTATAGACAAGTAGAAAGGCAACCCACAACCGCGTAATCCTCTATGAGTTCGTTAATCCAAGTGACCATGTGCTTTGGACTAAAGTTGGGCGGCAGGCTGATAGGCTGCCCCGAATACTGATATATAGTGGGGGATTAAAAATGAGGTGCGTATACGTAAATGCATGTGTAGATCTATGCAGTTCACAGCGACATGCTCTACATCAATTGGCCTGATGATGATGATATTAACAGCGTAATCGCTAGCTTTCTGTTTGAAAATTGAAATTATGCAGCTGAGGGCTTCGCGTTCCAAGGAAATTGCCTCAGAACCTAAATAGTCCACCTGCTATAGAGCAGTTGCCAATGTTCAGGTGCCATATTCTTACAAGCGCAGGCACGTAACTAGGATTTTTCGTTTGGGGGGGCTTAAACCTTGAACATGGCAACATTTATACAGTGTTCATACGAATTTTAGCCGTAAGCATACAACGGCTTGACTTGTTTGGGGGGATTCAACTTCGTTTGGGGGGGCTTAAGCCCCCCCAAGCCCAACGCTAGTTACGTCCCTGTACAAGCGATGATATACTGAGAGCTGCCCATGAACAGCTTAAGGCTTAAGGCTTATATTGATAGAGTGAGAGTGGATAAAAGTTATACTTCCATGCATAAATTCTTTCTTAATGATTATTTTCTTAATTGGCATCTTCTATTACGTCGTACGTGGTGTCGCGAAAGCCGCGTAGAGTTTCAGTAAGTCTGGTGATGTCCTGAGTGTCAAAGATTACAGAAAAGAACAAATTTTGCGACAGGCGTAACTCATGGATGGCGCAGTTCACACATAGCGCAACCCGAAGTGTTTGAGGTTACTTATCGTCAGACAGACAGACAGACATACAGACAGACAGACAGACAGACAGACAGACAGACAGACAGACAGACAGACAGACAGACAGACAGACAGACAGACAGACAGACAGACAGACAGACAGACAGACAGACAGACAGACAGACAGACAGACAGACAGATTATATAGTTGCATTTCCTTAGATCGACGTGGTTAGAAGTCTCGGCCATCTGTGCCCGACCGTTCTTAGAGTGGGAGGGGTGTGAGTATGAGCACGCATGGCAGCTACGTGTCGCCTCCCTCTGCGAGCATGGGTCGCCAATGAGAACCCGACTTGGATTGAGTACCGAAGAATGTCCCCAGTCCGTCAGTTGCATGGAATGAGTGGAAAAGGATATTCGAGGATGAAGAGGATAAATTTGATAGTTGATGAAAGGAGAGGAAAACCTGAAAAAGCAGGATTACTTTTGGCCTGCATTTTGGTCTGGAGTTCAGCAGTTAGCGCTTTACAGGTAGACTAATCAGCTGAGTACCTATGCTGTTTCCTGTAACTTATTTTAATTCGGTCCTATCATTATTTTTCACTCTTTTCAGAATTTACGGCGCCTCTAAAAGCAATGCCAGACCACACGATATAAGCAACATTTGAAACGTCATTACTGCAATGTTTTGTGGTTAATAATGATGATTATGATGATGATGATGATGATGATGATGATGATGATGATGATGATGATGATGATGATGATGATGATGACGATGATGATGATGATGATGATGATGATAATGATGATGATGATGATGATGATGATGATGATGATGATGATGATGATGATGATGATGATGATGATGATGATGATGATGATGATGATGATAACACTAACATTATTATCATTAAAATTATTATTTTCATAATATCCCTTAGGACTACAGAAATTAGGGGAGCATTGTTACGTTAATGAAACTCCGGTTGGAATGGTTGTTGTTGTTGTTATTATTATTATTATTATTATTATTATTATTATTATTATTTTTATTATTATTATTCCGTAAATTTACGATGCGTTACTTATTTTCGAGAGCAGGCAAGCACCTTTCCAGCATTTAGCATTGTTTGTAAAAGTACGTTGCATTTTTCGGTAAGAATTGGCTGGTTTTATGTCACACTAAATTGTTTGTCAAGAATGAAGAAGATATTTCCTCCAAAACAAACTTAGGCTATTCAACGTTGGCCGCGTTAAATACTAGTCAACCAACTGTATACTGTATAGTTATCGAATTGTGGGATAAATTTATAGTCAAATCCACTGGCGGCGATCTTGTTTGACAGATGGGGGGGGGGGATAATTTAGAGCTGATCTGGTCAAAAAAGAGTTTTGAACTGATCTGCTCTAAATAGAAGTCAAAAAACTTTTCGCTCGTGAGTTCATTGCTTTTATGACTAGTGGAGTTGTCCTTTCTTGGGCCAGATGACTTGTGGAGTTGATTCTTCCTAGGACAAATTGAATGGGGGAGTTCACTGTTGACCTTTTCTGGTGTTTCTTCAAAATGTGGGGGACAAATGTATGGTGTGTCCCCCACCGTTAAGAGTGGGGGTCTTGTCCTCCTCGACCCCCCCCCAGGATCGCCGCCGATGGTCAAATCAAATCTGCAAACAAGACGGTGCTGGACCAGATTCCTATGTCACGGTCGACATAAAGCTTAAGACTGTGCTTGACGTGTTTATATATAATAATAATGGCATATGATGATGATGATGATGATGATGATGATGATGATGATGATGATGATGATGATGATGATGATGATGATGATGATGATGATGATGATAAGTTCTCTGCCCGAAGGCGGGTCAATTGGCTTTATATGCCACCCGGGGATGAGATGAATGAGGCGGTTTCCCGAAGTCTTCCTCACAGACAATAATTATTGTGGGTGAGCAACTTGTCCAAGGTCGCTACGCAGTGGCTTCAGGTAGATTCGAACCCGCGACCATCCGGTAACAAGGTACAGAACATGCCGCTGCACCACCGCGTCCCGTATAAGCCTGACTAATCAAGACGGATGTATACTTACTATTACTACGTCCTAGTGTTAGAGTGCCTTTGATTGCTTAGGCCTGCTTTTAAGTGACATTAATTACTTGCTCTACTTTACTTTCTAAGAAAATACAAAAATTAGGAAAGCGATTCCTCAGTATACGTTCGATCGTCACCAATCGCCTTCAATCCGTTATTTTAACATCCATTTGGCATCAGAGAAACGAAAAAGTCGGTTCGGCTTCTTATAGACCTACATTGGCATCAGGTTTCATTGTTTAATCAACGAGAAGTAACTGAAAGTGTTTTGAATAAACACTTTTGATGACCTCTGATCTGCGATAAGCGTATTATATAGCCTACGGTTTGTCGTAGAATTTATACCCAGAGAGGAATTAGGGTTCTATAGAGTTGTTCATTGATATCTGCTTATCGCAAAACGGCAGTCATTCTCAACGTGGTTTAAGTTGCGCCTATTTATAACTGCGAGATAACTACATTTCAGCGCCTATTTGAGATTCCAAAAATGTTGATATATAGACTTGTGGAGATAAAGTTCTTATTGGGGAGATCTTCTTGTTGGCGTTCAAATTTGAGAAGTATGCGATCGATATAGGCCTAGAGAAAACAGATGGACTGTGAAAGGAGCGATAACTGTACATAAAATCTGATATAGTTCTTCTAATGAAATTTATCAGCCATATATATACGACCGTTCGTCGTGAATCTGCAAACTGACAACTGAGACCATGGATGAATCAGAAGCAGCCTAAAACAGATTTACGAGTCCGAACGAGGCCCCAGTTGATTCAACAGAACGAACAGCGCTAGATAAAGAGAGGAAATTCCAAATCCAAGTCCAGCAAACAAAAACCTCGTTTATTAAGAACAGTTTAGTTTAATAAATGACTAGAGAAAGACAATTACATGACCTCAATGAATAGTGCGCCTGTTCAATAATTTCAGTGACTCGATCGGCTGCTCGCGCCTTCCAGCGCACTGAGGATTTATATATTAATTCGCAGACGCACACAGGATATAGCGAATGAAACCAGTTTTCTTATCTTTGCCGAAACTGTAGGTCTATAGTTAAAATGATTCTTGATCGCTGACTCACAGAGCGGCGCTGGGCGAGCAAGAAGTGAGTCGTAAACTGTTGGGTAAACTCGGTAATGAGTCCATTTCGTGCTGAAGTCGTAAAAGTCTACAAAACCTCGGTCGCCATTAAGATAAATTTAAATTCATTTATACATATATTGCGTAAAAATGTCGAACTTGTTTCCAACTATTGCACAGAGCTATTCTGTAATCATGGCTTGGGTGCAATCCTATTATGCCCGCAGGCTTATGCCTTCCAAATAGGTATAGGCCTGCACGTGCGGGACTGTACGTTGTGGTTAGGTAATCAGAGTTACTGATCAAACAGCGTTGGCATTGACTTTCGAACTTCACGAAAGACGTTTCAAGAACTAGTCATATTACCGAATGCCAAACATCAAGATACCGATATCTTTTAAGAGTTCGCTTAAGTTCACTTCCGCCTTAGCGAAATCTGTTTTCTGACTTGCGTATAGGGCCTATTTGTACGTCTGTGAGAGTCAGAGAAATGCAGCTATCGCATACGATTCTATTCCTTACTAAAAATTGTCCAGTCACTACTCGTTATTTTAATGAAAACATGAGTTTTTTCTTTTATTCAAGTAAAACAACTCCAAATGGAGACTGCAGAGAATTCCGAATTCGTATTTACAAAAGTCCTTCATGCGAAATCTTATTCCAAATGCCTGTTCAATTTTATGAAAACCAATAAGCTCAGAATTTTCTGACCAAGACGTGACCTGTGGGGCCTCATAAAAATTCTGCCATGTGAAAAAACACAGTCTACAAGTGCTGAAATCGCTAGCACACAAAGCAGCTTTTCAAGAACCGGATGTAAATGTACAAATTAATCGAGTCTGTTTTGAAATCATTCCACGGTAAATAACCGGAAGTCAAAATAATTGTCCAAAACAACAGTGAAGCTTCGTTCACACCGTGTAAATACTAAAGCAATAACTGTATGAGTAATTATTGGATAAATTTTTAAAAGTCTTGCCGTTTGTTAAAATTAATGACTGTTCATATTGACAAAAGTCTTGGTCTTGGTCTTGGTCTTGCAAAACCAAGACCAAGACTTTGAACCTCAAGACCAAGACCAAGACCAAGACCTTGAACCTCAAGACCAATACCAAGACTTTTGGTCTCAAGACCAAGACCAAGACCAAGACTTTTAAAAACGAACTTGAGTGCACTCGAGACCAAGACCTTGGTCTCGAGGACAACAAGACTGGAAACCAGGTATATGACCAAACCTAGGCATACCACCGATTGGCCGAGTCGCTGCATGTAAAACTGATTGGAGCTGATTAATGCAAGAATTAGAAAGTTAGGTTGCACAATCCGTCACTTTTTTAAACTTTCCGATACTTTGTCACACTTTCGTATCTTGTTCTTTTATACTATTATCGCACACCATATTAAATTTCAATTCTAAGTTTGCTACATTTTTTGGGCAACCCTGGCTTGAAAACGGTTTGGGGACGGCTCAAATAGTCAAATTGGGTGCATCGATGGTTTGCTAGTTACAATTTAGCGGTGTATTAACACCGCATTTCACATTACATTGCATTTCGTAATTTTACACGAACTATGCCCTAGAATTCGTTGTACATGTAGAGGTGGGATCCAAAGTGTGGAAAGCTGACATAGCGGGCTTCACATAGCCTACACGATGTACCAAGTTGCATTTTTGTCAGCGTTACTTATTTTCGAGAGCAGGCAAGCATCTTTTCAGCGTTTGTAAAAGTACCATAGGCGTAGACTCTGGGGGGTCAGCCGGGGCACGTGCCCCCCCAATAACTGAGGAGCCGGGGCAATGCCCCCCAAAAAATCGAGAGGAGAATTTCTTAAAATATTAAAATATTATGTTTCAATATAGACAAATTTCTTCAGAAACAGAAAAATAGAGACACAGAACTGAAATACTATCAGAAATTCATAATGAAAACAAAGATTTATTTTTATCTTCAATATCTTCAATATGAAACAAATTTGCATGTAAGCAAAACGCCCCATTTCATACGCATTAACGTAACACCGGAAGCCTCTGCTGACTGTCCAGACCAGAGGTAAAATTTTTTTTTTATATTGGTTTTAAAAAAAAAGAAAACCACAAAATTTGTTTTCTTAAAAATAACTTTCTCATTTTTGTAGAGGTTATTTTAATAACATTGATTTAAAAAAGTACCATAGGCGAACTTATTTTACAAGAACATTTTTCAAGCCCTTGTAGTCTCCCGACTAACGTATGCCATACCATCTTGGGGGGATTCCTGTCGGCTGAGCTGGGTGGAAAAATTGAATCTTTTTTGCGCAGGGCTGGGCGCAGTAACCTCTTTAGTGGTGATGGTTTAACTTTAGAGAAGTTTTGTGAAAAAATTGAATTGAAGTTCTTCAAAAGCATCCAGTCACCCCAACACTGTCTTCACCAATTACTGCCTGCAGAGCACCTTCATAAATTCAACTTAAGAAAAAGGGGACATGCTTTTGAATTACCGCACTTTAATACATTGCTACATAAGAAATCCTTCATCATTCGCTCACTGTACAAGTATAAAAACTGGGTTAATGCTGGTTCTAGTACCTGTTCTGATATCTAAACTGGCTCTTTTTGTAGACCATAGTAATGCTTATGTTCCTTAGAATGTAAGGCTTAGATCATAACTTTAGTTATAGATAGGCCTATGTATGTAAATAAGACACTATCGTTTATTGTTTATAATACTGTATAATGTATATGTATGTAAATAAGACATTATATAGAATTGCTTGTGTTTAAACTGTCTTACAGTATTACTGATATTGTGATCCTTTTGTATGTATTGTTGTAAAGTATGAGCGTTTGTCTTATACTAATAAAAGATTACTTACTTACTTACTTACTTACTTAATGATTTTTAATTTTCGGAAATCGCAACAGAGTTAAACTGAGTTGTAGCTCTTGTTCATGCCATTTTTCATGATTTTTATGATTCGAAATCCGAAAATCTTAAAAACAACCAAAACAACAAGAACCATAAAAACAAACAAAACAAACAAAAAACAAACAAAAATTTTATCTTGAAAAACCTGTTTTAAAAAAGCAACTTTTCATCTTGAAAAACCTGTTTTTTTGCTCCTCTGGTCCAGACCCCATGCCCCCCAATATTTTGGACAAGTTTACGCCAGTGAAAAGTACAATGCATTTTTCGGTAAGAATTGGCTGGTTTTATGTCCCACTAAATTGTTTGTCAGGAAAGAAGACATCTCCAAACAAACTTATCCAACGTTGGCTTCACTTATCGAATTGTGGGATAAATTTATAGTCAATCAAATCCGCTTGTTTGAGGAATAGCCTAAGTGCAGATTTATTGATTGAATGATTGATTGCAATCAAGATCCTCCATTAACTTCATTTGGGATGGTAGGCTATAAATTTATAGACGTTGGATCTGGACAATATTTGAGTAGGTCTACCCTATACGTGCAGATTACTCAAAGGAAAACTGCCTTTCGCAGTCCTATAAACTATTTCGATATGGCATAACCATGCAGAGATAGGTCTGGTTCAGATCCACAGCTGCAGGCGATGCCAGCTGTACGTTCCATGGTTAAAGTCATTAACTAATTAGTCACGGCTGCAATTATAACTGACAGTTATTATTCCCGCGCAGTTTTGAAATACGAATAAAGTCGGATTTAGTCAACTGAGAACGATTAAGTGGAATAATTTTTTCTTTATCTGATAAGTCGTTAAATTTGAAATTCCTATAAGCTTATCTTACATCGCTTAAGTTGTAACGTTCATTAAATTTGCCAAGGAGACTGTGGAGCCGGTCATAATTTCTTGATTGTTTAAGGTTGGGAACGGGCATTGGTTTAATGGGCTCATAAATAGTCTATCCTGAATAACGCAGAGACTGCTTAGGTCAGTATATTTATGCAAGAGAATATTTTCAGATAAGCCTATAATAAACGTATACACGACTTGTTATGCGATTGCCTTGTGTCATATCTCAATCTAGTCTCCTAAATGCCATGGCCCACAAAACGCGCACCCGTTCCTAACCTTGAACAATCAATAAATAACGACTGGCTCCACATCAAATTTTTCGGTTCTGACTCAACAAATAGGCCTATGTTTTCAATTATCGTGGTTTTAAAAATCGGCGGGAAGCGCTATCAAAGTTCGTTCTAACGTGCTCATTTTAGCAGGCCATATAGGCCATACGTGGGTAAACTAGACCTAAGCGTATAGGTCAAAACGATCGCCGAAATATGAGTACAACAGTGGCAAACAGTGCAATAGGCCTATAAAATCTTGGCAGGTGCGCTCTGCTATATTACGCTCTGGCAGTATACTATGCAATAGGAACGGTAAGAACTGTTCGAAATAATTTCTGTCAACGGCCTTTGTTGCCCTATCATGTCGTTAAACTCTGGATCCTCATCTTCATCCTCTGCAAGAAAATCTGTTAGTATTGACGTGGTTTTTTCTTACGTATACGCCCCTCCTCTATACTGCTTTTTAATTCGCAAATTTGTATGTTGTTATTTGTTAGCGTGTAGAACAAAGTCTAGATCGATCTGCTGTCGAGTGGAGTACTGGGAGTCAGTGTTCCAGGTCCTGTGGAGGCGGAGTGGCTTTCAGAGACAGAATCTGCAGGTACAAAAAATGTTAGACTTTTTCTTAGAAAAGCCATGTTATTAAGCAATTAATTTGATTTGCCTTTCTATATAGAAACTATAGATGGTGTCCGATGGCTAAAATGGACGCTGCATGCTTATATAGGTCTAATATAGCCTAATATAGGCGTAATATTATTTTTGATGGATTAGTTCGTCATATGCATGCAAAATTTCTCAGTAATTCTCCTATGATATGTCCGGATTTTGCCGAGTCTGCGCTTTTGAATAGTAGGCCCCTATTATTTCTTAAATCTGCTTTGGACTTCTAAAGTCTTGTACGATATTTATTGCGTATAATATTATATAGGCCCTATATATATATATATATATATATATATATATATATATATATATATATATATATATATATATATATATATATATATATCACCATATCGCGACCGCCCTATTTGAATTTGTTTTTATGTCAAAATTATAACAAGTATGCCCACATTGCTGCTGCCATGTCTTGTAAATCGTCTTTGCAAGATTCATTATTGATTAAAATTAGGACACATTATTGATTATGAATTATAAAATTGGATGTCTCTCTGTCTGTCTGTCTGTCAGTCCGCCTGCCTGTCTGTCTACAGGTATGAGACTGTCTCTGACTTTTGTAATTTTTATTTGGTGCTACTGATTGTCGCCTTGTTGTAGGCCCCATTGAACAGCAGATGAATCACTGTAGATCTGTAGGACTATATGAGCCATAATGTCATAAAATGAAGACGACTATTATAGTAACGGTTAATTAGCTATATCAGCAGATGATCGAAGTCACGATTCTGCGGACTGTCTTAATGCTTTAAAATGGTTTAACTTGATTTCCTGGATAAGTCGGGAACGTTTGCTTTCTTTGTGGTCAGTTAACTAAAATTTCCGCAGTAAAGCCCACGAACAATCGAGGCATAATAAATTCCAGGGCTTTAAGCCTGGTTTTAGACTAAATGCCGGCATGGCTTTGACACTCACTTTGAGTTAATTGCTTTCTCTCTCTCTTTCTTCCTCCCTGCCTTCCTCCGTCCCACCAAACATTCATCATCAATTCTCCAAGAGGGAAAGAAGAGGTTATAAGTAGGCCCCTAAGATAAGTAAGAGAGGTGTAGGCCCCCTACAGTGAGAAGGAAGGGATAGTTTCCGAACTGGCATGGTTTTCGAATTAGTTTCATCGCCCAAACACCTCTCCTCTCCCTCCCTGCCTGCATGCTTGCCTGCCTCTCTGCCTCCTGTCTCCCTCTCTGCCTCCCTCTCTGCCTCCCTCCCATTTAGGCCTGGATAGATGTTCTCGGAGACACATTATGCATGTAAGGGCTTCGGCAATAACAATCCTCTCTATTTGACGAGTTCTAACAGTAGTATATAGATTGTCGCGAACCTTCCACTGTACACGGTAAGAACACAAGCCACAGGTCACGAGCGCGTATACGTAGTTTGCAATCGTAATTAAACTGCTTTATTCATTAAACATTCGGTTACGACGGGAAGCCAACGCTCTTAAATGTCGTCAACGTTAATTAAGATAACGATGAGGTCAAGATCAAGGTCAAAGTCCTTTTCCATTCAGGAGTTGCCTATACTCGTTTGCGAGGAAGTCCCTGAGTGGACTTCGGTGACCTACCCAGAGTTTTTCGCTCCAATTTAAACCAAATTATCGTCCCGGGTTCTGTGCTATGTCACCCACGGTTCGCTCCTTCCGCTAAGCCAGCCCCAAGTCAAAAGGTTAATGGCAATTAGCCTCTGTTACTTAATTAGGTTTAAAAGCCAGATTATGTTTATTCAATCTTGTCCGCCTGATATATGTAAGCCTGTAGGTATAAATCGAATGAGTCACTGAATAGTGGACACAGATCAGATTATTTTGGATGGAATCTGGAGACTCATGAGTCACTTGTGTTCTTTACAAGTCCAAGCAGTGCTATCTCTAATCGTTACTTCCAGGTCCAAACATCTCTCCTAAATCCTCAGGGATGGCCTAGAAATATCTCACGGCGCTGGAATGTGTAGTACGCCCTTCAAGAAACACGTACGGTCTTCCAATCCACGGGTACCCTTGAGGAACATTTATCATTGTTATTAAAAACTGTTTTATTACTACTCTAGGCAGGCCTAGAATAGGTAGGCTTAAAAATAAAGTATAGGCCTAATAATAAGATTAATCATTTACATTTGTGCAGTGCGAACTCTTCTTGCCCGGAACCAAGACGCGTTTATGTCATCTGCAATGTTCAGGTAAATTAATTTTTATACTTTAGTAGGCCTAACATCAAACGATCATAATATTATCTGCACATAATATGATAATTATAAGTTGTGCTGGAATAAAAAATTAGATTTGAGTCATTCACGCACTTAAACAAACTTCATGCCTACACGTACGTACATAGGGGAGCCTACACACATACACACGCGCATAATTATGCATAGGCCTACACACATATAAATGCATAAATACATACAATAGGCCTAGGCCTATACACAGTAGCAAGATATGAAAACAATTGCAATGCATACATAGGCCTATAATGATAGCAAGATTTCAGTTGAATGAACCAGTTAGTCTAGTCAGTCTCTTATTGTGTATCCTGAATTTCCTCGCAATCTGGCCCAATCCGCAGTGAATGTGACCCTGATGGTGAAAGTTAGCGCTATCTGGCGAATTTTCTGCGGTTTTCAGGCCTATAGTATGGTTTTCCGGACCAGTTGATGCTCTATCGGCTCGGGTAAGTGCCTCTAGGTGAAATGACTGCACAAGAAAACTGTTTATTTGGAAAAGGAGTCATGCTGAGGTAAACGTCTCAAAATCGGGACAGTATTCGACAATTGCTTTCATGGCCCGTAACTAACGCTAAGCAACAGATTTACCCCAGTAGGGGCATTTAGCCGAAATAGTGCACGTGTGCTTCGCAGGAGGCTATAGCCTATAGGCCTAGTTATATTGTACGAGATGGTAAGATAATGTCTGGCGTTCTGCCGCGTTCAATGTTCTTATACACCTTTGCGGTGGTTGGCCCTGCGGTCTGGAACGGGTTACCCTTGGAAATGAGTTTGCTCCCTAGGACACTATCAGGTATACCGGTACCTTTTATGTTAGGTTAAAAACAGTTCTGTTTAGTCGTGCTGGAATCGGGAGCATAGGCGTAATTTGTGGGGGGGGGGTACGAGGGGTACCCGTACCCCTACTTTTTGGACTAGGGGGTACCGTACCCCCCACTTTTTGAACAATGCCAATGAATATTTCATTATTGTGCCTTCCCAGAGATCGCAGTCTCAGCCTTGTTTCGTGTATGTTAGAAATTGGTACCCCCCACTTTTAGACCAAAGTTACGCCCCTGATCGGGAGGGCCTCTGAGATATCCTAAATGTCTTAATGAATGAATAATGAATATGCGGGTATGTAAGCTAACAGGCCCTATACACGTACGCTACTCATGGTGCATGAATGTCTAAATTTCAGTTGTTGCTATTTAAAGAACCAATTGTTGTTCTGGACTGCAGTGCTTCAAGTACGCAAAGGTGCGCAATAAAATCGGCCGTTATAGGTTACATGCGAGTTTACCTTATCTGCATCCATTAGAAGTTGGCGGGTTTAATATCAGCGCTGAGAGAAAAATTGTCAAATGCTGTGCACGTCACCTGGATTGGCGAAAATTGTTTCGACGTTAACGACGTTATAACAAAGAATCCTTAGGCCACGTTATATAAGGACCGACATTGAATAATCTCAACCATAGTGTGACTTTTATGGTCCCTTTTAACTTTTAAGGATATTTAATTGCCTTCAAATGTCTCTAAAACTTGTGAGCCCACATTGGTATATATATAGGCTACACCACTGGCGTAAACTTGTCCAAAATATTGGAGGGGGGATTTGGCTATTCGTTCTACACTTGTTGCATTAGGTGTACAGTCCATCTCAATTATTGGGGCACGCGCCCCGGCTGCCCCCCCCCCCAGAGTCTACGCCTATGCGTATATAGGCCCTATATATAGCAAAAGTGCACATTAGACCTGTGATGTCTACAATATTTTCTAATAGGCCTAGTAGAGCATGAATCCATGGAAAAATTGTATTAACACTATAGGCCGTATGATAGTAAATGCAAATGTAGGCCCTACACGTTTTTCTATGGGCTAAATTTAGGGCCTATATATTGACGATATGGCCTTGACTCTCCTCACTTTTCAACGAATTGATCGAAGAAATACCCCGTTGTGACCCTGCAGTGGGCACTGTAGAAAAAAGACTGAGGGTTGAACATTTTATCCGTATTTTGCAAACTGATATCAACGAAATCTGAAAGCAGCTGATTTCAAGACTAGCAGTTTTGCAAGTCAGAATGAAATTAAAATCAATTCCTTTTTGCATGATAAGCTTACATTTTGGAAATTTCTTCTCTTTGTCAGAGACTCAGAGTCAAATAATCCTAAATCACATTAGCACAACTGAGTGGGTTGGAAACGACCCTCTGGAGTGTGCACTGAAGACTTAACTGGGGGTCCTAAGCTTCTGGGGTTGAACCCCCAGCCCTCCGACAATTCCCACCCTGGAGATCTTCACCACTGCTGTCCGCTTAAATGGACGCGCAGCCACTGATAAGATCACCGTGCTCGGACCGTACGTGCTAGCCAGAGATTCTAGTCTATGAAGTAATTTAAGCCAGTGATTCCCAAACCGTGGCCCGCGGGCCAAAAGTGGCCCGCCAATCCTTTGAATGTGGCCCGCGACAGTCACTCAGAAATTTTGAAAAAAAATTAAATTACCTTGTTTTCTTGATTTTCGATTTAAGTTAAGTTAAGTTCTTTTTTTCTATTATTTTGTTTTAATCTTAGTTCACTTTTCGTCAAGCTCTATGCAGCGTATTTACACTTACCGTATACTGCCAGCAAATGAATTCGAACATTTGCGGTCGTTTGCTCAACGTTACATATGCCGTTTTGGGAGCACGTACAGATGTGAACAATCATTTTCAGCGATGAAACTTATAAAAAACAAAAATCGAGCGCGCCTCACTGACTCAAATTTGAATGTATTGATGATACTTGCCACTACGAACCTACAACCAGACATTGATAAACTAGCTTCTAATCTGCAGTCACATAAATCTCATTAAAACTGATTCATCTTCAATAAATACTTTTGAAAAATTAAAATAATAAATATTCAGAATTAAAATGAATGCATTGCTGGAACTTCTGCATTTAAAATTTAATTAACACAAATTTTAGATTTGATTTCAATTTTACCGATATTAACAATTTTGCATTTTGAAATTTAACAATGTTCAAACGATATCTTCAATTATTGCCTTAACATTGATCTGATATGAAAGTATCTGAGTTACCCTTGCACCAAGCAGTATGCATCTTATTATACTTCCGCTGAAAAACGTGTTTTATCTTGCATTGTTGTAAATTGGCACTGACAACATGCAAAAAACATGTTCCATTCGATGTCAGATGTTACCAAATGCTGCGCATGGGGAAACTTACGACGCTTCCCCAGAGACCACTATTTGCTGGCGCTCCAGAGCACGCATTCGTCCACAATGAAAGCAACTGAGGACGGCTCCTCAGATCTCTGTGGCCCGCCATGATATTTTAAAAGTAAGACTTTGCCCTCCATCAAAAGAGCTTGGGAACCACTGATTTAAGCTACCATATGTATGCGAAACGGCATCGTACGCACAGGAGCGCGTAGGACATACGCTCTTATAACCAATGTATCTAACCCGGGGGTCCGTAGAGTAATGGATAACACACTGGCGTGAAGAGCTGAAGGTACCGAGATCGAACCCGGTAGACCCCGTAAGGTTTTTTCAGCCTTCCACTCGCTAGGTGGCAGTGGTTAAATGAATGTAGACCATGATTGGCGCCGTGTAGCTGCCGCTTAAAAACAGTTATATTCGACTCCTGTAAAACTGTTATCGTGTGCTTCTACTGTATACATATATGTGTGTTAATAGGCCCATGTATTAGTACTAGGCCAGGGGTGGCGAACCTTTTTTAAGGTGCGTGCCAAAATGCTGCTAAATCTTTTTTTTTAATACCGTCGCGTGCCCTTCGGAATTTTGCACAGTATATAATTATTTTTCTCGTATAGGTTTTAGTTAACAAAGCGTAACAAAAAATAAATTAAATACGCTATATCAAAGATAGTTTTGAATGGTGTTAATTAAAATTAAGTCCTTCAACAAAGAAAATGTGGATTCGTACGGGGATTTTGTATTTCTAAGTTTGAATTTTGGGGGACGCTCTGAATTCCGCGTGCCCAAAAAATTTCAACGCGTGCCACTTTGGGCACGCGTGCCATAGGTTCGCCATCCCTGTACTAGGCCTATGTATGACCATGGAAACCGGAATATCACTGTGCTTAAGTCATCAACATACGACGAGTATACGGCTAACATTTGAAATGAATTCATGATGACAGCGTGATCCACGCTTGAAACTAAACCTATAGCTATTGCCTTTCCAAATGATCACATTGGAAAATTTTAGTGAAAGTCTATGTAGGTCTGCGTTTAGGCCTATTAGGCTATTCATCACCACAAAAATAGAAATACAGAAACAAAAATTATGTACAGACAGATGCAAAATTGGCAAATCAAATACATATTTAATTATATGCTGCATAGGGCCTAAAATATTATATATGCCTATTAATAGGACTACGATAGGCCTAATTGCAACAGCATGATAAAAGTTCAGCACTGAAACAAATCCCATTAGGCCTACAGCAGCCACTGAGAGCATTGTTATAGCGCCTAATGCCTTCCAGACAGTTAATATTAATGCTGCCAGGTCTGTTTGTTGTCATGTGGAGGCTTGTCCAGAAGGTTCCTTGGATTTCCGTGAGGAGCAGTGCGCCCACCACAACAATGTGCCTACTGACGGAGAGTACTTCGAGTGGCTTCCGTACTACGACGACGGTGAGTCCATCGACTATCGCCACGACCTATAGACTTTTTCAAATATAATTACAAGTTCTAATTAAGTAATTAAGGCATTTGTCAACACTTCTACGGTACCTGCCATGGCCTATAGGGCCTACGTACTCGACCGAAGTTCTCCAACTGATTCATACCCCGCATTAGGCCTATTTAGGCCTATATATATTTGCACCACGATTCTGGAACGAACTTCCTTCTTAAATCCCCACGTCCTCCGTTCCTCCGCTAATTCCGCCACTCCAATAGAAGTCTGAATACGTCATTCCTATCCTAATCCAACGGAACCTAATCCTCCGCCTTCCAAGTTTATTCTCGTCCTCAGCGAAACTCTCCCTGGCAACAGGACTCTGATCTCCACTGGATATCGCTCTCTGGACAACCCCTCTGACACGACGCAGCGCTCATGAATTAGCTGGTGCCTTGCACTTAGCTTTAGAGTAGCGCTTAAGAAATTTGGAGTTTACGATTACGATCATAATGATTACGATCATTATAAGAGATAAGCTTACATCATGATTGGGGGGGGGGTCCATAGATGAGGCCTAGTGGTAACATATCACTGGCGTGAAGTGCAGTAGGTAGCGGGATCGCTTCCCGTAACCCTCCCAAAGGTCCACTCAGCCTATTCATTCGCGAGATGGCGCGTTGTTAAAAATGAGACGTAGGACGTGATGGGCGCCTTGTAAGGCTGCCGTATACATTTAAATTCGACTCCTGTAATAACTTGTGATCATCCGTTCATACTGATTGTAATCATACTGCGTAATTGTCAGTTTGAAAATATTAAACGAAGATTATTATTATTATTACGATGAAAGATTTTGATTACGATTACGAACATCAAGATTTGTGGATCAATAAAAGCATCAGTAATGATTCAGTATCAGTATCTGACATCCGGAAAAGTTTCTGCAGCGCGCAACGCTTCCGAGGTGTATGAACAGCGTGTTACAGATTTTTATTGTCATCTTAATTTTTTGGCAAATTCATTCCGTAGTTGTCGTTGTTCTCTAATTAGGTTAGTTAAATTCTGATTTCTGATTGATTGCACTTTTTCCAGATGATCGATGTGCCTTAAAGTGCTTTGCAAAGGGTGAAAGCAATTATCGGCGTTGGTTATCGAAAGTCGTTGACGGTACGACGTGTGACAGGAATGGATTGGATGTCTGTGTCGATGGCACATGCAGGGTACGGCGACTAAATTGTAACGTAACTGATTTAAGTGATTAGCGTTAATGTCTAGTAATTTTGATAATATAGGCCGATTAGGTAACGTTTCGTGACTTATGGAGAATTACAACATTATGAAGAATCTAATGTAATCATAACTTTTATAGCGCCACTGTTATGGTCGCTACTATGAGAAATTATTGTGCAAGCCAAATTCTAGGTTGAGTTAAGTCGAAAGCCAAGAAAGGACTCCAAGAAGATTGCAGCAAAATAGTTTGTGATCAATTCAAGGGTATGAGGGTATGTTAATTTCGTTGCACTTAACCACTGCTTACTCTTGCATTGACCAGAAAGTGATTTTATTTAAGGAGTGCCACATAGTACGCCACTCCATGTGTCTGTGATTACCCCATAATTAAAAGCCTGCTTTTTTGACTGTGTAACTCTGTAAGTATTAGGTACACTAAGTATATTTTCCTAATGTGTTGTTTTTGTAGTCAGTCGGATGTGATGGTGTTCTAGATTCTGGCAAGCAGCTTGATGCTTGCCTTAGATGCCACAATGGTAACTCCAGCTGCCTGACTTTTCATGGCACTTTGAGCAACAGTCAGTTGCCCAGGGGTATGTTTTGTTATTACAGTTCGTGCATTTTCATTTCAGCTGTTATACCCTGATAGCTCTTTCTCCAATTCAGTATAGAGCCTGAGTATGATGTACAAGGATCATAAGCCGACTTTCTATAAGCACAACCAGCTGGTGTAGCGTAATGCTTTTGAACATCTGTACCTGATTTATATGTATTGTATTGAATTGGTCAATTTATGCAGTGCATTCTTCAGAACTAGGCACTCCCAGTGTGAGAGCCCCAAGGAAATGACAGTGAGTTGTAATTGTAACAGTCACATCTCCTATGCAAAGCTACCTGAACTCAAATGGTAGGTAAAAGACAGTTTGAAAAAGTGACAGACTGGATAGTGTGCTTGTTTCTGACAGTAAACATTGTAATTGTTATTAGGAAATTCTATTGCACAAGTGTCCAATGGACTAAAGCTTCAACCGATGGCACACCAAACCATGCCGTAATCAGGCCAAATCCATTTCGGCATAGGCGT
Source organism: Allolobophora icterica (assembly GCA_963556255.1). Classification (NCBI taxonomy): domain Eukaryota; kingdom Metazoa; phylum Annelida; class Clitellata; order Crassiclitellata; family Lumbricidae; genus Allolobophora; species Allolobophora icterica. Next base: position 19,442,731 of record OY744615.1, on the reverse strand, counting down.
AATTTGTGGGGGTATGAGGGGTAACCGTACCCCCACTTTTTGGACAGGGAGTACCGTACCCCCACTTTTGGAACAATGCCAATCAATATTTTATTATCGTGCCTTCCCAGAGATTGCAGTATCTGCCTTGCTTCGTGTATGTAAGAAATAGGTACCCCCCACTTTTTAGACCAAAGTTACGTACACCCCTGCATTTCGGTGACGCAGAAAAACATGTTGCCATAAACATGCTTTTTCATCTGCAGTGGGATTTTGCTTGTTAAGGCCAGTTCAGCATGTCTCATTCTTTTCCACATAATAGCCCTATCAGCTTTAAATTCTTGAGCTCACTCGATGTACAAGTAAATTTTACCGGGTAGTTATGTGTAATAAGTGAATAAGGAAATAAGTAACCCTTAGAATTTTAGATTTTGCATGTGTAATATATGTGTAGAGTGAACCCAGTGAGCAATTATTGAATTTCTCTCGAAACTTTTCACACGAAACTAAAAGAACACGTTAAAAAAATCAAGCTTAGACTTTCTGTTCTCATTATCGTCCTCATCACTTCTCCCACTGTCATCCACGGATGTTGTCGCTTGCTTGTTATTGTGACTAAACTGTGGAAAATGAAGCAGAATCAAACTCGATTCAATCCGTCTAATCAGTTTGGATGTTCAAGTGCACCACTTGTGGACTGGTTTGATAAAACTTACAACTTTTAAGGTGTTTGGCATATGTTCATGATTGGGGTCAGCCCTGCACTCTGGAATATGTTGTTTATATCTAAATCTTCTTATCCTTTCATTCTCCCTTCTGTCAGAAAATGACATCCAGTATCTTCATCAGTATCTTTTGCATTCAGATTGTGTTGCTGCTAAGGAGTTTTCTTAAAGTGGCACTAAGTAAGTGCTTTAGCAAATTATCATGCATTGTATTACGTTACATTTTAGCAATGCAGATTGTAATGGTGAAACAATCTTTGTCATAGTTTGCAGATTGTAATGGTGAAACAATATTTATGAAAGTTTCAAATCATGGCTTTGCTCCACTTGTATAGATGTTTTTCACTGCTTTTGTAGGTTACAACAAGTTATTTTCCCTGCCACAAGGGGTTACTAGTATCACTCTACAAAAAAATGGAGGAAGCCGACACTACTTTGGTGAGTACAGAATTGAAAGTCCTTTGCACTTGATGACCAGCTTTAGTGTATACCAGCGCTTTTCAAACGGTGGTATGCGTATCACTAGTGGTATGCCAGGTGTCACTAAGTGGTACGCGAAAAAATTTAAATAATTTAAATTTTCTATGAGTTTATGTCCATCTTGCTTTGATGTCCACCATGAGCTTCTTTTTCTTAAAAGTTTAAATTTTTTCTACGCTAATTGCAAGGGATTTTGCACTTGCCTGTTGGTTTTGATCTGGCCTTTGCTGGTGGTATGCCAACATTCGGTTTTTTTACCAGGTGGCACAATAAAAATAAAGTTTGAAAACCGCTGGTCTATGCTAACATAATCTGCTGATCAACTGGTGTATTTGGAAGTTGATCAGATAAGTTTAGAATGCTTGTAGATTGAATTTTTAAATTGGGCTTATAGTTGATAAAACATTGAACTCTGACTGACAACAGTACTTTAAATCAGTCCTAATTCCTCAAGTCCAATGAGTCCATCGTTTGGAAATGAGCTGTGTGTTGGAATAAATAGTCACTTGAATGCAATAACTAGATTATAATTAATATTAATAAAACATTATAACTATAATATAATTAATTGTAATTATAATATTATGAATTATAGGCCTAATTTAGTCATCAGACTGCATTGTCCTTACAAGCTGATATGAATGCATGAAGATCAGAATTTTGTGTTGTTTCTGATTTATACTGTTGCATTGGCTATCTCTGCAATTGAAATTTTCTTAACACCAACAGGCTTGAATATACTGACATTAGAATTTAGTTGGAAATTTTTTTGTTAGATTAGTTCACTGTGAGATTAGATTAAAAGTTTAGTGCACTAATGTCTGTTATCTGATAGTGCACACGTAGATTTAATCTGCATTAAATTGCAACTGCAGTTAATGCATTAGATTACAAACACTGTAAGAGTTGAACCCAGTTAAAATGGCAGTCTCCAGATTTGCTTAAACATGGTTGCATTACCTAATATCTCTGATTTAATATGATAGCCATCACCTGTACTAAACTTTTAGAATATCGGTTAAGAAAACACTTACTACATTGTTGTAAAAGATTTGCTTGAAAATGTTTTTATTGATATGTAATATGTTTACTTAGATAAGCCGATTGAACAATTACAATGAGCATTTTACCAAACCTGGTTGATTATTGTGTGTTTATGTCTGTTAAGCTGTGTGGTATTTCATGCATAGTTTCAACAAAGTTTGAATCATTAACAGTTCTTGACCATCTTCATCAGTTTCGATTGCTTTTGTTTCAGTATTGAGAGACCTTGATGGCAGCGATCATCATCTGAATTATGACTCCAGATTGCATTTTGACTCTGAAGTTACCATCGATGGAACTGTATTTCTATATGACAGGCTGGATTCTGGAATTGAACATCTCACCGCTGTTGGACCTTTGATCCGTTCACTTTCAGTTGAGGTCAGTATCAGTAGCCAATCAAAAGAAGAACTGGCCTTCTCTGCTTCATGCAAGTCATTGGTCTCATATTTAAGTTTTGCAATGTAATTTAATTTGCTTAATAACATTGAAATTATGTGAAATGAGGCAAATCTATGTTGTAAGTGGTGCCAAAGTGACCTGTCAATGGGCACCAGAAGAGCTGGATGTCTGTCTGAAGGCAGAAGACCTGGGTTCCTGTCTGAAGGCCAAAAGACCTGGATACCTATCTGAAGGCCAGAAGACCTAAGTTAGTACAGGTACCTGTCTGAAGGTCAGAAATATCTCGGTTCCTGTCTGAAGGCGTGTTTGTGGAACTCAGAATGAAGCTTTAATACAGAAAAGTCCTGTGTGTGTTCCATCTTATTCTTTGACAGTACTGTTTGCCACTGTAGTACTACCATGCAGTCATCCTTACATATGTACCAATATGTGTGCATTATGTTTTTGTAGTTACTGAAGGAGTCGGAAGATGAATCTGGTATTGTGATGGTGTCTTATGATTATTCTATGGATTTTCATCATCAATCGTCACTGTCTGAGAAGTTTGCTTGGTTGGCTGGATCCTGGAGTGCATGCAGCAGTCATTGTGAAGCCGGTAAGCATCGATACACAGGGGCGTCTACACCATAGAAACCGTGGAGCAAATGCTCCATCCAAGAAATAGGGGGGGGAGATCTGTCAGCGTGTTTGCCACCATTTGGGGGGGGGGAAGGAAGAGGGAGGGGGAAAAAGAGGGGAAGTTGCTCCAATGACTTAGGGGGATAGACACCCCTGTCGATACATATAGCAGTGTTCTGCAGCCAGTGTAATGAACTCTTCATAGTAATTTAATTATTTTAAAAAGATACGATGATATGAGCAAGTAAAAATATGATGTTTGAATTCAGTGGTTCAGGAGAGAGCTTTATTAGGGGTCATTCTGGAATAATCCTGCATCTACCTAGGAAGCTGGTTGCTGCAAGTATCGTATCGTATCTAGTAATTTATAAGGTGCCTCTCGCAGTATAAACTATTCAGAGGCGCCCAACTAGTAGTAGTAGTTTGGTTTGCTTAACTTAAGACCAGTGATATTATCGTTAACGAAAACGAAATAAAAACGAAAAAGAAAAGTCAATCGTTAACGAAAACGAAAACTAAAACGAAAAAGATTTTAGAAATGGAAACGAAATAAAAACGAAAACGAAAAAGATTTTGGAAACGAAAACTAAATAAAAACGAAAAAGAATGGATGTAAAACTAATAAAAACTAAAACGAAAATGATTTTTGGAACGAAAAGTATTGAAAATCCAACCATGTATTTTATTAAAAACGAGATTCGAAATTGAAAATTCAAACGATCTCTATCATTAAATTATCTGCGCGACTGTTGAACGGCGATGTCTACATGTCTAAAACTATTGTCAGGATACAACTTCCTGTTTGCGGTCTACAACTTATTTCAAACGGTGGGTTCATGTTTACGAAATTTGTTATTAATAATGAGTCTAGTAAAGCTTTTATCCGGTAGGAGACGCGAAAGTATTGTATGGGAATACTTTATATATGAAGAAGATAACGACAAAAGCCGATGTACAGTTCTGAATGATAAAGGAGAACCGTGTGGGGTTCGCATAGCTGGTAGGCCCTACGTAACTACGCAATTTACGCATCATACTCGCTACTTTATTCCGCATTCTTCTTTTGGCTACACACCCTTGCTTTAGTATGTGAAAATATATACAGTAGTAATCACACTAAGAAACATGTTTTGTAATTTTTTTATTACAGGTAAAAGCCAATAAATCTTAAAGCACACATAAGTCATAACCATGCCGAGGTTCACACACTCTTAAATTCAGAGGAAGATAGAAACAAGAAAACGCAGTCTAAGCGTAAAGTGGGGCATAGGGAAAGCCCGTCAATACAGAATCTGGATGCTTGCATTTCAAGGAAAGAACCTGATTCTACAGAATATATAAAGCGACTAGAGTCTATAACCAACTTTTTCATAACCATAAGTTACCATAACCACCAGTTTATTGGTCCATCAAAACGTTTGCACTTTGCAGTACGAGTTATACATAAATCGTCTTACACTATGAATGCTCGGATGAGCACAATTGAGGCACCTGAAAGGACCCAAGTCCCGCTAATAAGGGTCTCGAGTACTTTCTTCTTCATTAAAGGTATGCTAACCTACTTTTTCAGAACTTACATTCAAAGTAAAATGATGTGAAAAACGAAAACTAAAACTAAAATGATTTGAAAAACGAAAACTAAAATGATTTCTTTTTGAGAAACTGAAACTAAACTAAAACTAAAATGATTTCAGGAATAGAAACGAAATAGAAACGAAAATGATTGAAAAATGAAAAACTAAAACTGAAACTAAATAGAAATGATTGACACCTGACAGAAATAGAAACTAAAACTAAAATGATTTTAGGAACGAAAATAACACTGCTTAAGACACACTGATTTTCATGAAACTCTCTTACTATGATGATCTCATATGGGAAGTCTACAAAGGAGGCTGTTTATAAAAACTGCTGTTGTATGTTCAGTTGTTCATACTTGACGTTATTGTTATTGGAGTAAATGACATGTAGTTGGTACAGTGATTCGTGCAATGGTACAGTGTGTGCTCACTGATGCAAAGTCATCGGGGTCATATCTTATGAAACAGTGTGTAAACCAGACCATGCCTACAAATTTATAATTATTACTGAAACAGTCAATATTTTAGTGCTACACTGCAATTCTTGTATGGTGCATTACCCATTACGGCATGTTAAGTTTAATTGCTTTGGGGACTGAGCACTATTTCCCATTAAGAACAGTGGCTTGTAAACCGGGAGTAGGGTTGCCAGATACATGGGTAGACAAAGGAGGACACAGACAGCCGGAAAGGAGGACAAAGGAGGATGCATTGAATATTTCACTCCGGTGTCAGAAGTAACTAAGTAAGTAAGTAACTAAGCAACCAAGAAATGAAGTCACATTGAAAAGCTGCATTACTAATAAAACAAACCTCAGACGCCACTTTGCTACCGGACATAAAATTAGCACTTTGATCATAGATCATACATTGTAACATTACTCAGATCATGGACTAGAAACTTCTGTAAAATAGAGCTACAATAAATAATAAATAATTAAGTAGATTAGTTAGGGCAACTTAGGGAAAACATACGCGTGTTAAGTCGTTAAAAACTGCCACAAAATAATAGCCAATAGCCCAATATAACAGACATACAAAAAGCCAGACATTTTCCAGGTTTTTAGCTTTGCCTGCCGGACAGAGGACATGAGGTCAAAAAGGAGGACATGTCCTCCTTTTGCCGGACATCTGGCAACCCTAACCGGGAGTCATCCAGGATAGAAATTTAGAGAATGATTGATGATAGGTAATTTTAAGATGCATTTCTCAGGTTTTCCTAGTCCACTTTGTTTATAGTTTATCTGAACATGTGACATGAAATATAGGCTGGATTTGAAAGGAGTTTCAGTTAACACCTAGATACTTTACAGGAAAGTAGGCTTAGGTAAGATGTTTGGAACACTGCATAAGCAGCATCTTTGCATGTCTAAGGATTATTGATAAATTTTCAGGTTTGTGTCTGTTATTTAGTAGTAATTAACAATTTTACTGGCACTTATAAAAAATTTGCACAGTGCTAAATTAGTAAAATTAAATGCTTACAAATTATTTCATGTACAAATCAGTGTCATCGAAGAGAAATGTCACATGCGTTGAAGTCTCCACAAGGGAAATAGTTGATGAAATGAATTGTGAGCTTAAACAGAGGCCAAGCATCCAACGTCAATGTGGGTTGCATCCATGTCAATCCAGGTATTGTTTGTTACTACACTAGACCAGCCTTACAGTGCACTTCATTATTATACAAATTCTGATATAGTGTGGTCAGGAACATTGATCCAAAGTTTAGCTGAGCCTTTGAAAATGACCTTGTTGTAACACAAATTTCTGATATGCCAGTTATAGGAGATTCTCAGTATTTATTTCTACTGTCCCTGCTCTGGCCATCACCTCTGGTGATGCAGTGCTCGTGAATAAGCTGGTGTGCTGCACTTAACTTTAGAGTAGTGCTTGAAAAATTTGGAGTTTACGATTACGATTTTATGATTACTTGTATGTATGTATACATGTCTTTGGACACTTGCTATATATAGTGTCTGTAAAGTATCACACAAAGGCGCTGTCTGCACCAATCTATATGATGTTAACCGTTTAATGACGCGCGTGACGCTTGTATTAAAATGCATGGTAAACTAATGCCACTCATCGTTAAAAGATTAAATGTCTGTAATACAGACATTTAATTAGCAAGCAAAACAATGCACAGAAAACTAGAAGCGTCATCAGTGGTGCACCTAATCCATTGATTGTGCTCTATGCATGTGTTTATGTGGAGCATAATCAATGGATTCCCATCTATAGTTGACTGATTGCATCATGTTCGGAGTCTCTCGACCAAGCTGCATCAATAGTGGATCAATAGTGGATCAAGCTGCATCAATAGTGGACCATGCTGCATCAATAGTGGATCAAGAGTGGACCACGCTGCATCAGTAGTGTGGAGCGTAGTGTGGGAGACGCGGTGGTGTAGTGGTATGTTCGGTGCCTTGTAACTGGAGGGTCGCAGGTTCGAATCTACCTCAAGCTGCTGCGTAGCAACCCAGCACCATCGATGTTCTGTCGTACGGTCGTGTGCACTTCTGAACTTTGTAAAGAGGGCAATATCAATATACAGTTGTATTGTATTAACTTTGATAGTTTTGATGTTTATGTGCATTAGTATTGCAGTGTATTTTATTTACTTGATCCTTTCTTGAACTATGCCTTTCCAAGTATGTTCAGTCATATCTCCGCATGATTCTTTTTTTGCTTGGTATCTCTTTGTACCACAGAAATTTGCTTAATATGATATTTTATTATGGCACAGTGTTGTTCCGTGGACGGAAAACAGGCCTTGCAGGCTTGCATAAATGTGGCAGCCACTTCTCTCATGTGTTTGATGGCTGTGTAATTAATTTTCTATTGTTCCTAGAAATAGTGGATATGAAATTTCCCTGCCGTACTTGTTACAGTGACTGAAGACTTGAGTGAACTAAACTGGCATTGTGCTGTTTTGTCGATGTTCCTCAGATGGGTTGTGGGTCAGTGGGTACAGTGCTCTAAGTCGTGTGGATCAGGTGGCATCCAGCAGCGAACTGTAGTTTGTGAGAAGGTTCTGGAAAATGGTCAGACGATGGCAGTTGCTTCTAGTCAATGTCCGCAGCCTAAACCATTGACTGTCCAGCCGTGCAATGTGCACATCAACTGCCCTGAGTGGGAGACGGGCAACTGGTCTTGGGTAAATATGTTATTTACTTTATTTTGTGTCATGTTTTTGTGTTAAGTAATAATATCCTTCAGCTGAGATGCTTCCATTCTGACAAGACGTAGTAGGATAAGTCTTATTACAGAGGCATTACGTTCAGTGTCTGGGTGAAAGGTTTTCATGCTTAAAATTTGTTGCTAGTTTTTCAGAAGTAGCCACAAAATGCAGAGTCATAGCATGGTTTTTTATGAAAAACAGATTGAAACTACTACCAATTGCGGAATTTGTTTTCCTTAACCTTCTGATTACATTTTCCTTACTGACATTTGGGCCCATGTCATCGATAAAGGTACATGTTTAGGGGCGTAAAGAAAGGTAGTTTTAAAAACCTGATCCTTATCCTGTTTTGTAAGTACCATTTGGTTGGCTTTGATTGGGTGAGCATCTTGCAACAAAATGATGTGATTGATTGATTTGTGTTTTTTACAGTGCAATCGGGTTTGTGGGATTGGAATTCAATCTCGGCAGGTCGTATGCAGGGCAAGGCACCCTATTGCAGGAGCCAAGACAGACATTCTGCCCAACAGCTTCTGTAGTCAGGAGTATCGGCCAAGTGATAAGCAGAGCTGTGACGCTGGGCCATGTCATGGTGTCGGATGGATTGTGTCCGAATGGTCAGGGGTCAGTTTTGTAAATTGCCTCAAATGGGTTAAATTCTTCATTTCTGCTTGACCGTCTAGACTAAGAAAATAAGTGCCAACAAATTATTTCTAGAGGAATGACAAACTGTAATTGTCAAAGTAAAAAACTCACCATACTTACTATCTTCACTGCTGCTCTTGATCTTGTTGGTAATCAGATATGCCATTCTCCATCAAGGGAGAACAGTCTTTTTGGAAGAGGCATTTTGAGCACTTCAAATTCTGTGGAGGGCTGCGCACTGCGCAGTTGTCAAAATTGGCATACAAGCACCATAAGTGCAATGTTTTTGGCATACAAGCACCATAAGTGCAATGTTTGGGTGCCCCAGATAGCGGGACTTGTCCCTTTGGGGTCTCCATTTACGACACTCCACCTGTTAAAATACCTGCCTGTAACTTATGTTTTGCAAGTTGTTGTGTTTTAATAAGCGGATTGATTGATTGATTGATTCACTATGACTAGATGCACTAAAGTTGAATAATCTTGGACACCAAGTACAAAATTTATAATTTTGAATTGTGTTAATTTTTTAAATTTCATTATTATTGTAAAAGACAATTTTATATCTAGCTAATACACAATAGATTTAAAAGACCTTCTGGGCACATAACATCAGCTACCTGAACGATGTGTTCTTTTACAGTTTTCCTGTTTGAAAATGACTGTATTATATTTTTGTTCTCTAAGTTGTCATGCAGTTGGCCTCTGAGTAGGTATCTTGAAGAGGCGCTATATCAAATTCTCAGAATGAATGAAATGTTGTCCAGTTTCCATAAGCAGCTTGTCATGTACATTTTTACACTTTGCTGGATTATTTGGCTACTGTAGCTGATCCTTATTTTCATCTGTTCAGTGCCCTGATACATGTGAAAGTTCTTCAGAGACGCGTCTCGTAGTTTGCAGCACAAGAGATGGTGTTGTTCATCCAGATGTCAAGTGTGACCTATCCAAGAAGCCAACTCATCAAAAGCGGTGTCCAATGAAAGATGCTTGCATTCAAAAGTCCCAGTGGTTTGCATCATCATGGGGTGAGGTTAGTGTATGAAAATCTCTGAATGATGTTGATCAGGCACAGCATTAATGGTCTTGTGATTAGTCTTTGGACCAAGAGTGTGAATGGGATGCCTTCTCATCAGGACTTTGACGGTCTGTTTACAAAAGTATTCTCATTGTTTGACCAAAGATTTTATCAGTGTTTGACATAAAGCTTGATTATTCTTTGTTCTATATTTGTACCTGAGTTTTATTTAAGGTAATGACCACTAGGCATTTGCAATATAGTAACCTTTGGATCATGCTTATGCTGCGAGTAATTTGCCTGTGTTTAATAAATCACTTAAGTCTTTCTTTTTTAGCCGTAGCTGGACTGGGAGCGCTCCTGATAGATTGAAGGGGCGCTATATAAATTTTCAGAATGAATGAATGAGTAATTCCTCTCACCAACTATGTCAGTGGCATTCGAAGTTATCGTATAATTTATGTTCATTTATGTACAATCATAACTTATGCAAAATCATGCATTAGGTCCCCCATGTCCTAATGCACTGGCTTCCTGTCCAGCAAAGATTTGTTTCAAAGTATGACTCATAGTTTATAAAACATTGAACTCTGTCCAACTACAATACTTAAAGTAAGTCCCTTTACCCCAGACGTGTCATTGTTCAATTAGGTCATCTAATTGTCTTTCTCTGGTCAGGCCTGACGCTAGAACTGTTCTTGGTGTGCAGGGTTTTCACTTGCTGGATCTAGATTATTGGAACTCTGTCCTGTATCGGTTCATTCTGCTTAATTGCTTATGTTCATTTCATTCTCAACTTAACACTTACTGCTTTCAAGTTGCTTATCCTCTACAGGCTGTCTCTCTGTCTTACGTTTTGCATTGTTTCAAGTCTTTTCTGTTTCTGTGAGGCTCACATGCTGAGAGCGCCTCTGAATAGTTCGCACTGATAGGCGCTTTATAAATTCCCAGATACCATACCATACCATACCATACCATACCATACAGATTGATCTTCTGGATATTGAGCTGATTATAACTTGGTTTTGGTGCACCATCAATTGATGCATTCTGCTTCTAGACACTGGCGTGATAGATGTTAGTGAGTTGCATTAAATGTTGCAGTGCACAGCCAAGTGCGGAAAGGGGATCCAGCACCGAAGCGTTTTCTGCGGCACGTCTCGTGGTACCACTGTGGTTAAACTGGCTGAGAGAAAGTGCCACCATGAACCACGACCAGATGTGGAGAAGGAGTGCTTGGAACAGAGATGTGATGATGGTGCCTGGTTCGTTGGACCTTTTGGAAAGGTATCATCAGGATCTGTTGGTTTATTTCTTTTGCTATTAGCCTTGTTATGTCTGTTGTCATTATGCAATCTTTTTAAGTTACTTGTTTTTTTATATTGTTTTATGCGTCAAGATGACAATGAAACTACTTAATGTTTCTTAAGCTGCTCCTAATGCTGGTGATTTTGATAAACTACTTTGATTGATGCTTACAGCAAAAGTAGCTGTTGTTATATATTGACTTTACCTGAACTTTAATTAATTGCAGTATCCTTAACTGAACTGTACTTCAGTGATGAACCTACCCGCCTCACCGTTATGTTTTATAAAGTGCTTGTGAATAAGCTGGTTCCCATTACTTAGCTTTTACGGATAACAAAGAAGCGTGGAGTTTATTATCTGCCTACCGTACACCATTTTAAAACACAGTTTAAAATTATTTGATGGAATCACATGATGATTGGTTGATATATGTATAATTCAGAAATCTGTATGCACTACTGCACAAGCATTATCTTGTACATTTCTGCACATTTCTTTACTGGTTTCGATTCATGCTATGTGTTACTGTGTGGAAATAGAAATAAACAGGGCAACCCTGCCAGTAGAGGAATATTTGGTCTTATTGGTTAACCCGTTGCCACCTATGAACTACTTCAACAAATTGTAACACAAACTTGTATTTTGGTCATCAATAAAGCTTAAGAAATGAATTGAATTGAAAGATTACAACCTCTGCCTTAGTGAGATTATACAGTTATTGATGTAACACATAATGCACTGGGCAGTGTATTTGTTTTCTTTATCTTGCTTCATTACGATTTGCTTCAACGCATTTATTTCAGTGTTCGGTCACGTGTGGCGGAGGTCGTAGGTCAAGGAAAGTGTTTTGCCTTGCTGGAAACCAGTTAGTTGAATCTACAAACTGTGACAGAAACATTCGACCTGATGCACTGGAAGACTGCAATGAGAAGGCGTGTGATGAGGGTGAGTAGGCATGCCAAAAAGGCAAGTAGGCATATTTTAAGGAGATCAGAATGACAGCTCAGAGAGTTAGGTTGTGGTGAAGTTGTGTACTGTACTGGTATTAATTAAGGAGGCAGGTAAAGCTTATCAATTTATTTGAAGTTGCATCTTTTCAGAACTGTTTGGTATCCATGTTTTCAACAGCCTTGAGAAGTTCTTGAAAAGTGTTGTGTTAGTGTTTATATACATACGTGCATACAACAGTCTTATTATGTTATGAGTAGCAGCATCAGCTCCCAAGATCTGCATGCTAATTGGGCAGGTTTGTGTTGGTGATGCAGAGGCAATATCTGATATGTTGATGTTTAGTTTTGATTAGTAATGATGTCTAAATATAGATGCTTGACAACTGTAATTGTAATTAAGAACTTCTGTAGCACTTGTGTATACTGCGAAAATCATCAATTGATGGTACACCAAAATCAAACTGTAGTCAGGTGAATACCAGAAAGTCAGTCCACTAAAACAGAGACAGCCTATGGTGGAGAAGCCAAAATTGTGAGTCTTCAGTTGAAACCATTTGACACGAGGACAGAACGAACAAATACAGGAAGAGAGTTCCAAGGTTTAGGTCCAGCAGTTCTCCCGACAAGAAGGGTTCTGTGTTTTGGCACAACCAGAAAAAGTCAATTTGATGGCATTGTTGAATAATGATAGGTCTGAGGAATGAGAACTGACTGTAAATATTATGGTGGCCAGAACATACTATTTTATGAACTGTAAGCAATTCTACATATGACATGAATATACACACTTGCTACTTATGTAGTCGGCAAGAGATACGGCAGAGTAAAAAATAGAACACAAGATGTCATTGTGAACAGCAAGAAGTATGGATTCTGTTGAATGAAACTTATGTTATGCCGACTGGGAGAGGGACGGAGATTAGTGATAAGATAGATGAGTTTGATTATGATTCATAAATATTCACTGAAGAATTTTTTAAACTTCAAAGTTGAGATGGGTCTATAATTAGACAAGTTGCCAGGATCATGTGAGGGTTTCTTTTCCAGAGGATGAGCCAATGACATGAGCAAATGCAGATGGGAAGGATCCCTCATACAATAAATTTTTTTATAATTGATGTAATTGTTGGATTCAGGACATCAAAGCACTCTTTAGAAGATAAGCTGGAATGGTCTTTAGGAGGCAGCTGTTGTTTGGTAATGAAAAGATTAGTTTGTTGGCGGAACATAGTTCAAAACAGGAGATGCAGAATTAAGATGAAGAAATTTATTCAGAGGAACTAAACATTTTCAGTCTTATACCAGAACTTTTGTCTGCAAAACGTTTAAGAATACAGTGTAAAGCTAATTGATGCTAGGCAGTTAGTAATTAGACTGTTGCTGACAATCATTTTAGATGAATTCGTGAGATATGGTTCGGTCAACTGCACAGAAACTACGCATGGCTGCTGTCCAGATGGGGTTACTGCTGCTGAGGGACCAATGTTCCTTGGATGTGCCAATGATCTCATTCCAGCTGGATTGTGTGCTGAATCTGAGTATGGTTGCTGCCGTGATGCTGTAACGCCGGCTCGTGGGCCATTCCATGAAGGCTGCCATGTGCTTGGGTGCAAGGTCAGTTCCAGGATCTATCAGATATAAGTTGACTGAAACTACTGGAGGGCAATTTGTGATCAAGCCATATTAATGCTTCTAGACAGCATTGTCTTATTTAGGGACTGAAACTTTTGTTCTTTCATTAAAACCTTAGCAAGGCTAATTAATTATTCTGTAAGCCTATAATAATTAAATGAGCTACATTGGTTAAAGCATACATCAGGGCATCTTTGGGAGTCAGGAAGCCAGTTTGCATACCGACCATGGCTTATTTCAGAGCCGTGAATCTCGAACTAGCACGGGCACTTTAACCCTTTAACAAGAGGGATTAGGTTTGCATAGATTTTAGTGTACGCTCGTTGTAAAAGTGTGAAAAGGACATGGCACCCATTCAAATGGGCAGAGTTGGTGAAGGATCTCATTCAGTCAGTTTGTTGAAAAATGAGCCGCAGCCATAGAGTTGCTTTGGAAAAACGTCTACATTTACATTTAATTTACATTTTACATAAATTTGTGCTACTGTATACCCACTGACATCAGTTCATCACTTCAACATTTGACAGTATTTTAAGCATATTCCTAACCATGCTCACAGCTTTAATCATTTATATTCTGTCTGTTAATCTGTGTATAAGGTAACAGTGTTGTCTTTTTGCTGTGTACTCTTGTTGCTATATCTGTTTACAGCAGACACAGTTTGGCTGTTGTGATGATGGGCAGACACCGGCCCAAGACTCTGTTGGCGATGGCTGTCCCCTTCAGATAATCAGATGTGAAGCAATGGCATTTGGCTGCTGCAGTGATGGAGTTTCTCCTGCAAATGGATTCAATGGTGAAGGGTGCACAGCCTTTATGACCATCCCTCCATCTGAAATCAATTGTGAAGGAACACAGTATGGTTGCTGCCCTGATGGCATCACTCCTAAACAAGGTTCTTTGTTCTAACTTTTATTACATAACTGCTTACTTGTCAGTACTATTAATATCAATACGAGATAGTAGTTGCCTAGGACTGTAATTTGATAACCATTTAATTATTTTAATTAAGAAGTAATGGTTGATCATTAACATTTTGATTGTGAGCAGGACTGTTAGAAGAGGGATGTTCAGAAAAAGTTGAAGTCGTTGAAGAAACATCTGGAGAGGTTCCTGACTGCTCCGTCTCGGACTTTGGATGTTGCCTTGACAGGGTAACCACAGCGATTGGTCCAGATGGTTGGGGATGTCCTCAAGTGATTGCCTTTACCAATCAACCTACTTCCACTGTCCACACAATCAGAACAACTACCACCCGTGCAACCAGTACATCTGCTCCCAGCACAGCGACCTTCAGATCCAGGACAATCAGCACTATACCAGCAAAACCAAAACCACGACGCAGAAGTGGTGGTGGTTGTGCCAGCTCTGTGTATGGATGCTGTCTGGATGGTAGGACACTTGCTTCTGGACCAAGTTTCCAGGGATGCGTAGATGCCGATACTTATGTTGAAACATGCCAGGATTCGCCTTTTGGATGCTGCCCTGATGGTCTTTCATATGCTGCAGGACCAAACTATGCACACTGCCCTTCACTTGTAAGGAAAGGAGGTTAGTGATTACTGCTATTTATGATTACTATTACTATTTCTTTTATTGTTGGTATTATAATTATTACTGTTGTTAATGGATTGCATGAGGACTTATAAAGCAACTGAAAGATGAGGCTAAAGTTATTATTATTTATTGTTGTTACTATTTGGGATATTTGTTGCATAAACATTTATTATTGGATTTCAAGAGAGAGTGCAAGGTTGTGAAATGGGGAGTTTTCTAGCTAAATGTCTTTCTGAACTAAGGTTTGAATGTGCTACCTAATCACCATGTGCTACGATCCTAAAAGCTTATCTGTTCACTTTTAATAAACATTCGCTTTCTATTTTAAAGCATTTTACCCACTTCTTTTCAAGAATAACAATCCTCTGCAAGTCATTGCATGGGGGGAGGGCCGTAGAGTAATGGATAACACACTGGCGTGAAGTGCTGAAGGTACCAAGATCGAACCCCGTAGACATCCGTTAATTTAAGGTTAATTTCGCTTGGCGGCGGCGGTGGTTAAATGAATAGATTTGGCGCCGTATGTGGCTGCCGCATAAGCAGTTATATTCGACTCCTATAAAACTTTTATCATGTGCTTCTACTTAATACATGTTTGTAAGGCACCCTGTGTGGCTGCCGTTTCTACTATATGTATGTTCACTGTACAGCGCGGTGCGTTTGCAGGCGCTTAATTAAAGAAAAGATTATTATTATTATTATTAGGAGAGATGAAAAGAGGTTTGGCTGGGTTTTGAGTACTTTGAGGCACTGTTATCTTATTAGGCCTCAACAGTTTTTTATTCATATTACCATTAAAGACTTCTATCTCATTAGTTCTAATATTTGCTACAAATACTTTAGATCCTGATGAAGCTTTTGTGCTGAATGGTTCTAGTAGAAAGTGAATCTTAGGTTAAATGATTCCAATGTAACGATTTTATAGTTAAGTAACTTTAATGTTGAAATGATGATGGTGATGAGTCCTGTGCCCGAAGCCAGGTCCAATGGCTTTATGCTACCCAGGGCTGAGATGAGTGAGGTGGTTTCCCATTGCCTTCCTCACAGACAGTTGAGGGTGAGCAACTTGTCCAAGGTCGCTACACACTGGCTCGAGGTAGATTCGATCCTGCGACCATCCGGGTGCAAGAGGCAGAACTTCCCACTACACCACCTTAAATCAGTTAGAATTGAACAATTCAAGTGTGAATATCTCATGTTAAGTGAATCCAATATTTCAATGTGTTTTAAGCCGTTTGTCTGATGGACAAATTCACTGGACCGTGTGACAACTATACAGTCTACTGGTATTTTGACAAAGCCTATGGTGACTGTGCTCGCTTCTGGTACGGAGGCTGTGAAGGCAATGGCAATCGGTTTGAAACAAGGGAACAGTGTCGCAGTGCTTGTGTCAGTCCAGAAGGACTTCTTGGTATGAATGCATTATCTTTTTTGGCTTAGTTATGTATTTTTAGTTTGTAAACCGAATAGTGTGGTATAACCTTTCTTGTCTTTTGTGAATATGGTGTCAGATTATGAGAATGTTATTGGTTAATTTGGTGTGAAGTTTGTCTTGATTTTAGCGCAATTATCAACCAATTTTGACATATTAGTCATGCAATCTTTCTTTTTATTCATTGCATTTTGTAACTTGTTATTTTTCCATCATGTATCAGTATGTGTGTGTGTGTGTGTGTGTGCGTGCGTGCGTGCGTGCGTGCGTGCGTGCGTGCGTGCGTGCGTGCGTGTGTGCATCAGTACCTCACTAAAGCACTGTAAACTAGGCATGAAAAATGTTTAAGTAATTACTAGTTTTTTGTTGGCCCAATTGCTAGAGCTCTCTGTCCATTCAGCTTAGTCTGTTGTATCCTTTTCCTTATGAATGCACCATGTAATAAACCTAATGGAGATTTTCTGCATGTATCTGGTTTTTCTTGATTTTTCAGATGGTTTTGTGTACTTCCAAATTCAGATTCTTCATTGTTAACAGTTGCAGCTTTCGTATTACAATGCTACAAAAATTCATGATTATTTTTGTTGTTTAAAGTTATTTAATTCTTTTATTTTATAGTTTTGTCCCTGACAGCCATGTTCTCTGGACCAGCACTGAGCCTGCAGCTGGCAACCAGTTGCCACTTGTAGCACAATATGAGCCTGTAGTAAGCCCAATGAATGTGGCTTTCTGAGTTCTTGTGGTACAAGTATTGCTGATGAAACTAATATGTATCGAAGACAATGTTGTTGTGGAACTGTAGATCGTTGCTACCTGCCACAGTCAGCTGGACCATGTCATGGATCCCTGGTTCGATACTCCTATGACCCTTTGACCCAGCAATGTGTCAAACTTAATTACAGCGGTTGCCTTGGAAACGACAACAGATTCGATAGCTTGGAGATGTGTCAGGAAGCATGTGTTGAACCTCAAAAACCAGGTTACTTACTTTCTTGGTTACTGTTATTACTCAACTCCCTTATGCTGTACTGTTTATAAAGCAGGGTCAAGTAACTTGTAAGTAATTAGATACCAAGCATGGTAAATAGGTTTCGTGAATGATATATATATATATATGCCGTATATCAGTGCTACTCAAACTGTTGTCCCTGGCCCAGGTTCCAGTCCACCAGTGATTGCTTACCGTGCCACGGAGTGACAACTGGAATCACAATTTTGATCATTCTCAAATAAAATATTCATTCATATACAGTGTGAAACATAAAATAAAATTAGAACACATACGCGGTGTTCGTACATAATACACAGTTTTAAACATGCAACAGTAACAAAATTATAGTTTCAATAAACAGTGACAATATAATGAAATCTAAATTTTAATACAACATGTCATAATATATGTAAACTGTAAGGCTGATAAAATGATTACTGGTCCGCAGCATCAGGAAGTTTGAGAAGCACTGCCGTACATGTCTCAGTAAAAATTGCAAAGTAGTTAAAATGTTACAAAGTAGGTCTTTAGGTTCCTTCTAACGAAATAAGGCATAGTTAATTATGTAATTAAGTAAGTAATCTTTATTGATCAAACAAACATCTACACTTCGCAAAGAACATTAATTATTATTCTTAAGAAAATTTTAAATGCAAAGAAAGCCACTCAGAAATGAAAATCTGAACCACAGTAAGTCATTTGCTAGGTCAAGAACAGTTAATAATAATAATAATAATCTTTTCTTTCTTTAAGCACCTGCTAACCGCACTGCGCTGTACAGTGAACATACATATAGTAGAAACGGCAGCCACACAGGGCGCCTTACATACATGAATACAGTAGAAGCACATGATAACAGTTTTACAGGAGTCGAATATAACTGTTTTATACGTCAGCCAACAGGGCGCCACTTGCGGCCTACTATTCATTTAACCACCGCCGCCACCTAACGAGTGGAAGGCTGAATAAACCCAATGGGGTCTACGGGGTTCGATCTTGAAACCTGCTCTTCACGCCAGTGTGTTATCCATTACTCTACGGGCCCCCCACGATATGTTTAAAAGCCAGTGAGAAAGACTCTATTACTCAGTGCAATGCACATAAACTGCACATACAACAGTAGAAAAGTGCCATTTGTCAGTAAAAATAATTATTATGATTTGTGTTAACTAAATATGATAATTATATTTGAAGACTAGTGAGATACCAATGGATTTCCCATCCAGAGCTGTATGAAGTATTGAAACTTCCACAGTGCACCATAAGAACTTGTCTGTTTGAGGTGCTTTATAAAGTTTTTTTATGATGTGCATCTGTAGATACCTGTAGCCAACCTGTTATTCGGGGTCCCTGCCGTGGCAGCTTTGAGCGATGGTACTTTGATAAGCAGCGTGATTCCTGTAGTTTGTTTGTCTATGGTGGCTGTAAAGGCAATGACAATCGCTTCGGTAGTCGCGAAGATTGTGAAAACCGGTGTAAAGAATCAATCATCAATGGTACGTATTTTCCTTGTGAACGTAACAACATGCTGTGATTGATCCTGATTGTCTTATTGATTGTCTTCAGATTTTAAAATGTGTTGTAAAACTATACATCACGTTGATTATTTTCTGCTATTTGATCATTTATAAGGACAAAAATGAGGTGGAGTTGGTTGTATTAATGTTAGTAAAAGTGGATATATGTTGTCCTGATAATTGGAATTCAGTTTTATGCTAAATCTGTGGTGGGGTGTATTTGATATTGTTTAAATTAAAATAATGCTAAAATAGAAAAATTGAATTAATCTTAACATTACCCTTAATTTGACCCCAATTTAATTTCTCTCTCTTGGACCTGAAAGATCAGTGGTGCATTTGCAAACTTCTCATTTCACAATTGCTTTACCATTGTACATTATATCAGGTTTGATATTTGTTCAGCCTGCCTTCTCCCAAAAGATTCCGGACCATGCGACTTCAGATTCTACATGTGGTTCATGAATGCGAAGACAAAACAGTGTGAGCAATTCCTGTGGAGTGGATGCCGAGGCAATGCAAATCGATTCCGCACCAAGGCAAAGTGTGAAAGCTCTTGCTCACAGCTGCTGAAACATGAAACAGTTGGTAGGATATCTTTAACTTCGATGTTATGTCTTATTGGGTTTTTTTATTGAACCTGTGGCTGTATTACTTAACAGGTATTTCTGATAAGCAAATATTTGTTGAGATTATATGCTTCTCAATCTTATTGAAGACTAAAAATGGACCAGACTTTCTACTAAAAATTACTTAAATCATTGTTAGACTTTAGTGTGACATTGGTTAATAATTTTGTACAGTTGAAACTTATATCATAGAAATGTTAGATAAGATTGGATTAGTTTTGATTAGATATGATTAGATATGATTAGATTAGATTAGATTAGATTAGATTAGATAAGATAGTTGACACAGTATATTACAGTGTGTTTCCATCAATATGGGAAGTTCTTTACCTTTAATGCCCAGCCAAAAACTGTATAACTCTGTTTCTTTTTCAATTTTTACGTAGTACCGAACAACTTTCAGATCTGGGCTTTTAATCATCTTGTAAACCACATCAAAATGTTCTGCCACAGTGCAGTGGCTTGTGATAGTATTTGTAATTTCATTTAATTAAGTGATTTTTTTAATTTTCTGTATGAATATATGGCCTTAAAATTAAAAGATGGCTTATTTTGTTGTAACATCTGTGGCTTCTATTCTTCAGACAAGTGCAGCCTGTCTCATGACCGTGGAACATGTTCATCTCAAACGGATCGATGGTATTTTGACTCAAGAGATGGAGACTGTAAGCTGTTCCTCTACAGTGGATGTGGAGGAAATGATAATAGGTTTTATTCTGAAGCAGACTGCCGAGAAGCCTGTAACGCTACTCAGCAACCTACTGGTAAGTTTAAGCTTGTTTTACCAGTTATAATATACAACTTTTATCAACATTATTACCTCAAAGGATTTGTCTTGAAGTTGTAACAGAACATTGAGAAACCACTTATTGAGAATCTCTCAGAAGCAAGTTGGAGCGTTCAACCGAAGTGCATGAAGATGGAAGGGAGATAGATGAATGGTAGCACTCTTGCTTGAAGAACATAAGATCTCGAAAGAGGCGGTTCGATACCCATAAGCTCCCTTATAGGCCGACTTAGCCTTCCACTCCCTAGGGGATAGCTGTAAAGTGAGTGGGCGCCTAACAGGTTGCCATGACGTGTGTTCTGTAAGATCTTGATAATTGTACTGTCATACGTTTCAGTGTTACGTGCTGTGGTTTCTCAGTGAGTAGTTTGTCAATAAACACGAATATATTATATATTATATTGTTATTATGTATAAGAATAAATATGATTCTTCCACCAATAACCTTTTCAAGTTTGGCAGATCCTACTACACATCTGTTATATTTGCCCTTGGTGTATATGTTTTGAATATGTATGTAATAGTTCTATAGAATGTAATGCAAATGCACTTGTTGGATGCAACTAAGAACTAAGTACTTAATTAGTTACTTAACCCTTTAACGACAATAGGGATTTGTTTTCAATGCATTTTATTACACGCTCGTCGTTAAAGGGTTAAATCAAAGACCTGAATATTTTCTTATGTTTAAGGTGGTGTTTTAAAACTCAGGTACTTGTGCTAAAAACATAAGTTTACCACCTGTGGCAGTATGCGTGTTTTACCACTCTAAAGGATGGTGTTGTTTTTAGATATCTGTAAGCTCTCAGTGGAGTCCGGTCAGTGTAGTGGTGCTTTTCGACGATACAGCTTTTATGGTGGCCGGTGTGCGTCATTTACCTTTACTGGATGTGGTGGAAATGGAAACAATTTTCAGTCAGTGGAAATGTGTCTTCAGAAGTGTTCTCATACTCATCATATCACCACTGCTGCAAGAGGTACAAAGTAGATTGTGACAAGTATGGTGGTTGTTGTAACCTAAATGGTATTTAGATGATCAGAAGTTAAAAGGCTCAGTTAGAAGTTACAAGTTAGAAGACTCAGCTTGCTAAGATCAATACCTTGTCTTTACGCCGGAGGTTTCCAGACAATCTATTCTTTTCCACAGTCCTTGGTCTTGGAGTTGTCCTAGAGTTGTCCTTTTCGGATCAGTTAATAGTTAATACATTTCAAGAAAATGGAATTGAATTCAATGGATGTTTAATTGTTTTAAGGCTGAACATTAATAATTTTATATACGTAAGTTTATTAAATAAATTCTGAAAGAAACAAATTTTTTTCAACTATTTGCGTCTACAATATTTGCCGAGGCGAATACTTCCGGAAACGGGATTTCCGGCCGAACCGAGTATCCGAAATGGTTTCCGGTCAAGCCCTACTGTCAGCTTTGTACCATCTGCCACTCCCTCTCCTTTCTTGCTGTCACTACACTTTAATGCTCCCCTTATCTGCTATCTTTGCTGAACTTTCATTAGCTAGTATTTCGAAATTTTGAAACTTTTAATGCTGCTGCCCATTTTATTGGTGGTGTACCCAGGTTTGGCCATATAGCTTCCTGTATTTGGGATACTTGGCACTGGCTTGCTATCCAGCAGTGTATTCAGTTTAAGATCCTAACCCTTATGCATACTTGTCGTGTTGGCTCTTCTCCATCAGACCTTAGGGACTTCTGCACCTCAGTCTCTGGTCATGACCCCCTTCCTGTTGGTTGCCCATGGACTGTTGATTGTCCCTCATATGTGTACTTCTACAGCTCATGCCAGAAGCTTTGCCTATGTTGGCCCACCAGCTGGAATTGCCTTCGTCGAGAACTGAGACTTGAGCTTCTCAGTTTGTCTCTTCCACTGTTTCGCAAACGCATGAAGTCTGCATTATGTAACAGTGATTTCACTGGTTTGGGTTGGGAGTGCCACTGATGAATTTTTTTCTTGAAGTGGTACTTTATAAATGTCAGATTACAATTACAATTATAAGTGATGTAAGGTGGATTTCAACTCGTAACATAGTAGGAAATCTGACCCTGTACTTTGTGTGGCATGTAGTAGATTGCATTTGCCTTTCACTTCTGCACCTGAGGTTTGAATCCTGGTGCGTTGTGTGGGATTGGCAGAAACGCTGCCAGGCAGTAGTAGTCCTAGGTTGACCATGTGGTGGTGGTCTCCAATGCCTAAGGGTCTTGTTCATCATGGTCCACACAGGGAGGAGGAGGAAGCGGGGAGGCATTGGAGACCACCACCACTTGGCCAACCTAGGACTACTTGGACTACAGTCACAGAGAAGAACCTCTCCGATCTAAATTTCACCCTTCGTACAGCATGGAGGAAAACCTAGGACAGAACAGCGTGGTGTTATATCATGGATATGGCTACATTTAGAGATAGAGAGTTGAGTGACATATTATTGCAGTGGTTCCAACACAGATCAACTGTCTTCGGAACTGCTTAAAACTCATGTTGTGTCCCAGTGGTTAGATTACTAAAGGAATAAAGGATACTCCTTTCAGAACTGATGTTATTAAAACTGATATTTATTTCACAAGTTATCAATTTCCTGGTCTATCTTCCTTTTTCATTACTTGATTTGCTAACCAGTAAAAAATTGTGTTTCTGATAACAGCCAGATGTCACTTGCCTCTTGAACGGGGTACATGTTTTTCCAATATTGCTTGGTGGTACTACAGTCCTCAGGAGGAAAGGTGCATCCGCTTTAGCTACAGTGGTTGTGGAGGTAACCAAAATCGGTTGGTAGTGCATTTTTGTATATATTTTTTATATATTGCTACCTACTTTAAATTTCCTGTAGGTAATTTCTTCCTATCCAAACCCAGAGTGAATCCACTTCAAAGTCCTATCACTAACCTACAAATCCTACAGTATTCCCAGCCCAAGTACCTCCATGATCTCTTCACCATGCAGGCAACCCGCTCCACTGATCATCCTCTTATCTCAGTCTACCGCTACCCACAGTCACTACTTATCTCAAGTTCTCCAACCAAGCCATATCCAACACAGCACCTTGCCTCTTGAACGATCTCCCTCCTGAGTTCTGCAGATTCTCGGTTCCTTCATTATTGCACTCCATTCCTCCTCCTCATGCCCCTCTATGTACCACTCCCAGGCTTTCCACTGAAAACTGAAGTCTCACCTATTCAAGAACTCCTACTGTGACTAATTTGATCCTCCTGCCTTCCAATTCTTCTCGCCCTATACGACACTCACCTTAACAGCTGCTCTGCCTCCTCTCTTGATCTGGCCCTCTGGTAACTGGACTTGGATCTCCTTTGGACTACTCTCTGGAACCCCTTCTTATTGGCTTTGTGAATAGGCTGGTGCCCTGCACTTGGCCTTCAAGTGACGCTTTAGAAGTTGGAGATTACAATTACGATATTACTAACTGCATGTACAGTGAATCAGTGAGTCAGAATTTTTCTGGTGCTCGACGTCAACTAAGGTGGACAGATTAGATGGCAGTTCTTTGGTGCAGATGGTGTTAAGTCAAAGAATGAGGTTTGTAATCTTAGTCTTTTCCTTAATGGAGTTGTCAACAATATCCTACATTACATGACTTGCGTGGACCAGATTTGCAATCTTGAGACACCTGAGGTCTGTTTCCCGGACTCTCACATATGAAGGGCATGACCCACCAAATCGTACAGTATAGGCGACATTCCAGTATTATAACCGATTCAGTTCAGGATCAAAGTTTTGTACGATTTACTGGGTCATCCATACCCTTTGTTAGAGACCGCAAGACAAACTTCAGCTGTCTCAAGATTGCAAAGCTGGTCTTCACAAAGTCTGTAATATGTGATATGGTTGAGAGTGACTATAATTGAACTATATATTTACTTATAATATTAACTTTTTAAACTTAATAACTTTGTGTCACCACTTTGATGTTTCACTTGAATTGTTTTAGGTTTCTAACTGAAGAATTGTGTAAACGCACATGTCAACAATCCTTCATTCTTACTTCAAGTACTAGTGCACCACTAATTGTGAGCACAAGTACTGTTAATGTGGTACACAGCATCACTGATCCTGCAGAAGCAGACTTAAAAGAAATTATAAACAAAGAAGCTGAAACAGGTGATGGCTATAATACTGAAGATGAAGAATATTACAATGAATATGATTTAACTACTACTATTGTTGCAACAACTACAAAATCTGCAAGACCAACAACAGCAGAAAAGACTACAAAGACATCTACTATGAGTACAGGAACTACACCAACGGCTGCCAAGATATCAGGAGCAACAATTGGTATGTAAAATAAACTTTACATTTTTTATACATCAGAGCTTTAGGCTTTGCTTGAAGAAGCTGTGTTGCATTTAGTTGGTAGTCAATGGCTTCGATTTTCCATAAATTCAATGACTTTTGGCTTAAATGCTGTAAAATTTATAAACTACAGAACTGTTACAAAATTTATTAATAGTCATAAACTTTGATGTCTGTTTACCAATTTTCCAGCTGTTTGCAGTCTGCATTCCGATCCTGGTCCATGTCGATCAGCTATGATCCGGTGGCATTATGATGGCGAGAAAGGAGAGTGTGTGCGCTTCCGGTACGGAGGCTGCGATGGAAATGGCAACAACTTTCTCACCAAACTGGATTGTGAAAGTGTCTGTTCTGTTGAAGGTGATGGATTTAGAACTTTTATATTTAGCCATAAGTGATTGCAGTTTAAAAATACCAGACAGGTAAAGCTGTGTAAAATAACTGCTTATTTAGTTTGCAGTTTTATGAGATATCACACCACGAAGTAGGAAAAACGGTTGATAATGGAATAAAAGTAACGAAAAAGTGGCAAAACTTGCACTCTTTTGATGATTACATATCTTTACATGGCTAATAATAACTACAGTTTTTACAGTTTCGTTGACCAAAAGGATTCAGTTGTTAAATTTACCAGTTTTTGTTCTTTGTAGAAGTTTGCAATCTGTCGTTTGACTTTGGGTCGTGCAAGGGAATCAAGAAAAGATTTTATTACAATGTCACTTCTGACGAATGCCAACAGTTCATTTACTCAGGTTGCAACGGCAATGCCAACCGCTTTTTAACAATAGAAAACTGCGAACATGTCTGCAGAAACTTCCATCCAACTCGAATCATTCCTGCCACAGCAACTGCTAGTAAAGCTGCTTTTACAACTGCAGATAGTAGTGGTACATTTTTACCTTCTCGAACAGGTAAGTGAAAATAAGATGTTATAGCCTCTGACTTAGTGTAATGGACTTTTAAATTGTTTTATTTCTAATCCATACTGTATGTTTGGCTGCCTAGATTATTAGCATTATAACAATCCATACATGACTATCGTCACTTCTGTTTCCTCCCCATAGGTACATGAGTGATACTGCACTGAGTAGTATTTGAAACTAAGAGTCTATCTTGAACAATCTTGCTTTCAGACAGCACATGTGGCTGTAACAAACGGGTAAAAATGTCAATGGAATAATCAGAGTTTAATTCTGAACACATTGCATGACATGCAAATGCATTTCACAATCTGTCTCCCTTTCTTTATGGGTTAACTACTTTTGAATGATGATGATGATGATGATGATGATGATGATGATGATGATGATGATGATGATGATGATGATGATGATGATGATGATGATGATGATGATGATGATGATGATGATGATGATGATGATGATGATGATGATGATGATGATGATGATGATGATGATGATGATGATGATGATGATGATGATGATGATGATGATGATGATGATGATGATGATGATGATGATGATGATGATGATGATGATGATGATGATGATGATGATGATGATGATGATGATGATGATGATGATGATGATGATGATGATGATGATGATGAATCATTGATGATGATGATGATGATGAATCATTGATGATGATGATGATGATGATGATGATGATGATGATGATGATGATGATGATGAATCATTGATGATGATGATGATGATGATGATGATGATGATGATGATGATGATGATGATGATGATGATGATGATGATGATGATGATGATGATGATGAATCAAAAGTAGTGACAAATATTTAAAGTACAATTTAAAATATTTTTGTAAGTATGTTACACATCACTAGCAACAAGGACAGAGCCTGTTCAAGTATATTATACCCTGGTAATCCTTTACTGGGGTATAATACACTGAAACAAAGAAGATGGCATTATCCTCATCACCATCATTAATAGCTGGTGCCAGACACTGGATAGCAATGTGTGTAAATGTATGATCTCTGTATTTTTTTGTCATTTGACATTTCATTCACGTCGAGGATTTACACAGTGCCCCTTCAAGGGATCTACTCAGGAGTGCTTCTGACCCATCATCGGCTAAAGAGGATAGTCTTGAGTTTGCAGTAAAACATATCAGAAAGAACCCTAGGCGACAAGCGCAGAGCCAGAGGTAACCCATTTCAGACTGAAGGGCCAACAGCAGAAAAAGCACATCAAACAGTTTCATCACGTTTAGTATGAGTTTCTTGTGTGCTTGTTATTTTATTCAGTATAGCCACAGCCTTTTTTATTTTCTTTCCTTCAAATCTGGCATGCTTAGCTCTATTTTCAACCTAAAACAATAGAGCTTTTCCAGCATTAGCCTGCTGCCATGAAAGTAGCTAATTGACATGTTCTTGTCCTTTATCCAGATGTTTGTTCACTGGGGAAAGACACTGGGCCTTGCAGAAACTTCACTGCTGTCTGGTACTTTGAGCCAGTTACACGTAGCTGTCGACGCTTTCTGTACGGTGGCTGTGAAGGCAATGGCAATCGATTCGGTTCAGCCAACGAGTGTTGGTCACGATGCTTGAGCACAACCAGTTCAACACCAGCATCTGCAGTTGCTATTACCATGGCATCAATCTTCACCACAACAATGCCATTGTCTTCCTCTAAGGGATCGAATGAACCTCAAGGTAGATAGCTTTCTTCGATCATCAGTAGTCATACGTTTTACCAGTATTAAATAAATAGTGGAGATTAGAGTGCCGTATTTCATAGACAGTCGATGAAATCGAAGCAATGATTCAGAAGTACTTGGGTCGATATGCAGTGGCTAAGGGTGGATTTGAACCTGTGACCCTGCGGTTACATGGCATCGACCTACACCATTACACCACCGCATCCCCCTGTCATATTATAATCAATTATCAAATTATAATAAGAATTTCGCTAACACTGTCCTGAAATAATTAGTAATTTAAATTACTTTAGACAATGATGCTATGATCAGTTTTTTCATCTTTAAGTATCTTGTGGTTACTTGTAAAACTGAGTTATGTGTTTCAATATTTTGCAGATCCCCCCTCACATATGGACATATGCGAGATGAAGGTGGACATGGGAGAATACTGTTTGGAATGGGTTGAGTATTGGTACTATGATTCTGCCTTGGCAAGGTGCCGTCTGTTCTACTATGGTGGTTGCTACGGAAATCAAAACAGATTCAAAACGGAAGCAGAATGTTTATTCATCTGTGCTGGTCATGTAGATATGAACACAAAACAGATTCCTGTTGATTTTAGAACAACTCAAAAGCCTGTTACTGATTTGAAAGCAAAAACTACGGAAGTTCTCGATCAAAAAACAACAGCAAAGCAAGGTTTGCTTCACTTTTTGGTTATGTTTGAGTATTAAAACATTAAATAATTCTTGAATATTTAATTGATTGTACTTTTGTCATCACAAAACACTGTCAGCATCTCAGTTAAGCTGTCAGAACCTCAGTTAATAAAGTATTTGGACTAAATCATAGAGAAGCAGTTTCCAAGGCAGATAACTGTAGTTATTGTAACAGTTGTGTGGCATCTCTTAATTAACTATCTGTTGTTTAAGTTTCATGATGAAAAGTTAATTGATATATTATGCATATTTATTGTGTTGCATCTTTTGATATTCCATTCTATTTTTCGAATTTTTATTGACACTGGTTACTAACATTTCTTTCAAACAAGCCAAGAAGAATTTTTTGCACCAAGTCAGGACTTAGCATATGCTACAGGGCATATTATTTATATTATTATTATTGTTATTATTATTATTGTTTTGAAAATTTGTAACGCTTGCAAAGTCACACAGAAATGCAAATCTGAGTCTTGGTTAGTCAGTTGCCAAGTGAAGAGTACAGATGTGTGAAAGCCACAGAGAAATAGTAAGTTTTGAGATATCGTTTGAAGGAAGAAAAGAGTTAGAGCATCGGAGACACATTAGTAGTTGGTTTTATTCCTTGGGGGAACAATATGGAATGCACGAGAGCCCATAACAGTGCTGCATCATGGCTAAATCAAAAGACCCGAAAATAGTAGACTGCTGGTAGGGATGTAAGTAGATACTGTTGGTTGAAGGTATGTAAGAGTGCTCTGTAAGTTTTTATAGGTCAGACAGGCCAGTTTAAAACTTATTCTGAATTTTTCAGCGAGCCAATGCAGGTAACCATGCAGGATTAAGGAGTTTGTACCAGAAGATGTTAAGTTAATTAACTACAACTTGGTCTTCAGTTGTTGGTGTTTGTTGGGTTGGGTTGCCAATGATGTTTCCATAAGGACCTGCTTAACACTTTAACGATGAGTGTTCACTAAAAGTGACTGGGAAACCAATGCAGCTCGTTGTTACAGGGTTAAACTGTGACACGCTTGGCTTTCTAGTCGATCTTGTGTGTTTACATTGCATTACGTTGTGGTGTATATTATGTTCTTTACAACTTTAATGTGAATAGAATAGCTGTTAAAGTATTTAACTACTTATTGAAATAAAAGTTAGTATATTAGAACTTTACAGGCCAAAGCAGTCATGACCTGCAGATCTGGTAAGACCTGCTGGGCTTTGATTGAGCACTCCTTTCATAAAAGGCGTCTTTCTGTGTAAATTCAGACATGAAGCCTGGCCAATGTCCAACGTTTGATGCTGACTACTTGTTGGTTGCTGGATGCATGGTCGAATGCAAGAAGGACGAAGACTGTGATGATAAATTCAAGTGCTGTAGCACTGGATGTGGTGCTGTCTGTGCAAAGCCTGCAGCACAGAAATTGGCACCAAATGCAGGTAAGATGATCAGTAGATAAGGATTTGTAATATGTATAAGTAACAAATCGATTCTCAAGGTACAAGACTGTATGTGGCAAGTAGCAATGTTTAGACCTTATTTACTGCATCCAGAGTTTAACAGCATCACACAAATGCAAAATTCTTACACCACATCAACAACTACAGCTCTCAAAGGTAGGCCTATCATTCAGTATTCAGTGCACCATATGACATTGAACACTTTTTGTTGCTGAAATATGCTGTTTCTTATGCAGTTAGCCAATTGTTGAATGGCCATTGTAAAATCTATGTTATTTGAAGTGGAATCAAACCTGACTCTATCTGCCTGTCGATTTTATCTTGACTGAATGCTTGTAAATAAGCTGGTTCTCACGAGTTTGCGTTCCGTGGGTGCTGCAGAAAACTTGAGATTATGATTGTACACCAAAAATTCTTGAATTTTGGAATGACACCTGCAAGTCCTGTAGTTGTTGAGGTTGTGTAACAAATTTGCATTTGCATGATTCTTTTGTCATGTACACTTATATAGCTGGTGTGGGCCTTACCTGAAAATGGTAAATGTGGGAATCATAAGGAGTTGGCACTAGTAACTGTAGTACTAAAATAAATGTTAGAAAATAAGTGAAAATTTGTTCACCCGTGTATATTTTAGCATAGACTAATTGCCTTAAGTGTGTCCTGAACTTTGACTTTGGCTTCTTGTATTATTTTCTGAATTTTGGTTCGTTGCAAGAAATAAACAAAACTAAAAGCTGAATAATGAGGTAGCCTGATGTGGTTGCCATTTTGTTACATTTGTAGGATGTGAAGAGACAAGATTCCACTGCTGTCCAGATGGAATCACTCCAGCCACCGGATGGAACTACCACGGCTGTCCAGGTTAGTGTTCAGCAGGGGGCATAGCTATCCTTCTCACTCGCAACACATTTTTCTGGATTTGCATTGTCTTTATTAAAACCTGTTTTCTGGTCTTTATTTCTTTCTGTTAACATAATTCTATTGTTATTTCTTATGTATAAAGTTGCCTCAGTCATCCTTCAGTAGTTCATTGAAGTTTGAATTGAATTTACCAAAAGCCTTGGGCTCAGTTGATGATATTATAGTTCAATACTTATAATGTAGGTCAGCACTGTTTAGCTGATATTGGCTAACAACATCAACTGCTTAACACGAGACAACCTGCAACATGAGCTTCTGAGCCTCTTTGCGTCTTTTCTGAAAAAGCTCGGAAGACCATTTTGTTCAATATGGTTTCATTAATATTATGTTAGGTCAGGAGCACCTCTGATGAGCCGCTCTTGAAGTGGTGGTGCTACATAAATTTGCAATTACCATTGCCTTTACCATTACTTAGTTGACTGCTGGAATTTCAGTTCATAATGTGATTTTAGCTTAACATAAAATGCTATAAAGTGTGTATGTTCTTCATCACTTTGAGACTGTATAGTGTGTTCTTGTGTATGCAGAGGAGAGACCAACAATAGAGCCGCATAACTCATCCATCGTCTCTTTCAAGAACAGCAATGTAACGCTTCCATGTCGTGCTCGAGGTGTCCCACAGCCACGTGTTGCTTGGTTCAAGAGCAGGTCAGCTATTACAGGTTGTTTCTAGATAAGGTAGAATGCCTCTAATAGTTCATGATGCGAGTTAATGGAACATGGTGGGATGCATAAAATAGGTTTAGTCCCTTAATCCAAACAAAATGTTGCCTTGGGCATAAAATATAGAACCAGCTGTTTCCCAAACTTTCAATCTCTTGCCAATTTTACATCAGGTATTTGCTGTATTGGCTCGTTTTAATAGATAGCAATAGGGAACACAAGTTCCGAAATATCATTTGGTATTTTCAAGGCTACTGAAATCCTCTAGAAAGCCAATCTTGACTGCATTCATTAGCAGTGCAGCAGGAGAAAACTATATAACATCTCTGTACTACATCCAAATTCTGGTACAGAAGGGTTACAGTTTTTAGCTGAAGCTTGCAACAGCTTTAATATTTATTTATGGATCCATTTAAATATTTTGAAAAATATGTCTAAATTGTCTGTGTTGGCATTTATAATTGATATTGTTAAGTTTTACACCAAAAATTATCCAGTATTACATTAAAAGTTCCTGTTTTGGATTAATCATGTGTTCATATTAATCCGTGCAACCATGCATTTTGTGCTAACAGGCAACCAATCACTGATAGCACAACAACAACGAACCGTTTTGCCATCCTACCAGATGGGTCCCTTCTTATTCAGGATGTGACAGCTGGTGATGCTGGTTCCTATTCATGTCGTGCCTACAACAACCTTGGGGCTGTGACTCAGTCATATACTTTAACCGTAAATGGTAGGTACAAACACAATGATCAATGTCAACACACTAATTTTGATTTCACTAGAAAAACTAAAGAAGAAGACTTAACACTTTGATGATGAGTGTATACTAAAAGTGAATGGGAAACCAGTGCAGTTCGTCGTTAAAGTGCTAAGCTAACTAACTCAAAGGCAGCCTTGGGTATGAAGTGTTAACGACTTCATTTTCTTATCCTTGGCACATGAAGGTTGGTGACCAGTCCTCTCCCTTGCCTCTGATCTTCCCACTGACAGCATACAGTCAGTGTACTCGTAGCTGATTTTGCTAAGGGAACAAGTGAAGCCAAAATCTAAAAATTTCTGCCATGATGGATAGTTTAACCCTTGACCATGATTGACAGTCCAGTATGCACATTAACCACTACATTATCATCTCTGATGTGAAAAGAAAAGTAATATTGTTTTGCAGTGGAGTTGTATTTTATAGAAGCTACTGAGTTTTTGTATATCGAGATCAGCCATTGTATAGTAGATTTGCAATTATGAACTCTTCTTTTCAACTCATTTCATCAGTGCCACTAGCTGGACATTAAGGAGGGATGGAAGAGATGTGTTCCGGCTGTGCCATTACCAGCCTTAGCACATTTCTCAAGCTATATGTCATGCATATTTACTACGATATATGTAAATCAGTTGTGCACAACCTCCGGCCCGCGGGCCAAATCTGGCCCCCGGCGAGTTGTCATGTGGCCCGCGATGTCCAACAGGAAAAGCGACTATTTATGAGCGAGCACTGACATTAAGTCTACAGTTACTTGCGCACTGTGGTCATTGGAAAAACCATCAGTATTATAGCAATATAGATGTACCACGAGTCCCCTTCCTCTATAACTTTTTATATTTACTTTTATACTTGTTTTAGTGCACACATTATCTTCATAAATTTTGACATGCATTCATCCCAACTAAGCGGAGTCATCACTTGTTTGGCCCCCGAAGGGTTCAAAGAAATTGTTTAGTGGCCCTTGGCCGAAAAAGGTTGTGCACCACTGATGTAAATGGACACACAGTACAATTTTATTGCCTTAATCGTAATCTTGAAATTTCGTCAGCACCTACAAGTGTGTGCCCTTAAGTGTGAAGTGTGGGACATTATAAATAGTTACTGAAACGCTGCGACCCTTATCTAAATCATTCTGAATCTAATCTAATGTAATCACTTGTATAGCACCACTGTAATTATGCTCAAGTATTCAGTCAAAGGTTGCTACTAAGCAAAATCATTATGCAAGTCATATTCCAAGGCGAGTCTCATTGAAAGCCAAGAAGGGAATCTGAGAAGACATGGACACAGCCTACAGAGGAAATGAGTCCAGGAAATGAGTTTTAGTCCGAAGAGAGATTTTGTTGCACATGACATTCACATCAAATTTTCTTTATTACAGAAGCACCCCTTGTTAGTCTTATACAAATAAAAAATAAGGCATATAAACGCATGACTGCTTCAGTTGCCTACTGCTACTGCAGAACATTTTCAAGTATTTGTAAACCGGTTGCTTGCTACCTGCATTTAATTGTACTGCATACACAACTACAACAACGAGTTTTAAGGACTGTCACTTTTTAATTGCTGTTTCCGGATATAAAATCTTTTTGTGAGAAATTTTGATCATTGTTTCAGGCCTCTGAATTATTTTCACTTATGCAAAGTTTAGCAGAGTAAAATACAATGATGTGCTTCATCTTTTTGTCTCCATATTTACAGTTCCTGCTCAAATTGAAGAAATTTCAGAGCCCACAGACATCGTTGCTGCTTTGGGATCCACTGTAGAATTCGGTTGCAAAGCAACTGGTTATCCATTCCCAACCATAAAATGGCGTCGAGAGAATTCTATTTTGCCAGTTGATGGTAGACGACTTCTTCAGACATTCGCATTTCTTCAAATCTCCAGCATCCAGGAGACTGATTCGGGTGAATATGTGTGCGAGGCATCAAACGGTTTTGGAGAACTTCAGACCAGGAGATATCGTCTTACTGTTTTTGGTAAGTATTCTATAATTGCCAAGCAAGGGTCTCTGGTACCTTGGTTAAGTGTGAAATCTTACACACAAATTGTTTTATTTCTATCAAGTGCCTGTGAAAAAGCTGATTTACTAGGTTACTTTAGGTGTGGAATGATATCAAGGTCAACTGAGAATCACAGAATTCAGCCAAAAAAGTAAGAATCACAAACAGTGCAGTGTGAAAAACAATATCTTGCCCCAAAAGTAAAAAAATGTTGAAGACAACTGTCTCAACAAAGTCCATTACAACAGTTTTTCAAATTTTCTAACAGTTACAACAAGCACCAGTCTGTGAACACCCATTGTTGTACCTGTAAACCATAATCTATCGTACTATTCAAATACTTTTATGAGTGCGGAATTAGAATGTTTCTGTAACAGAACGTGTCCGTTTTGTTTTCTGTTCCAGTCCCGATGTATGTCACACTGACCTTGTCACCACAGAGTAATGTGCAAGAGGAGGAGGACGTTTTGTTGCAGTGCGATGTGGAAAATGCTCCCATTGGAAACGATATCTTGACATTCGCATGGTCTTTTAATGGAAAGCCCCTTCGACCCAATGACAGGTACAGGGAGAAAAAATTGGGTCAATTGCTCATTCAAAATGTTACCGTTGATGATGCAGGCAACTTCGGCTGCACAGCAACAAAGGGAAAACAGAAGGTGTCGTCAGGAATTGTTACCCTCTCAGTTAAGGGTGAGTTGTATGAAAGACACGGTCATTGAATTTACTATTAGTACTGTTGACAGTTAGTAATCTAGGTCTCTTCTGATTACATAGCTTATTCTGTGTCCTTCAGTTACATGCACTAAATAGAATGAAATAAAAGTGGTTTAAATCCAATTTACATTTACAGCAGTCATTGAAAATGTAATTTTTACTTAATTATTTATGCTTCTAAAATTTATGTAGTGCATTTTTTTATGAAGATCATTAAGTGGTCATGGTAAGCAGTTGTGCATTAAGAACTTGCACTAGGTTTCCACAGTTTTCATCTTAAGTGTGCGCCTAGCTGGTTGCCGCGCGTTTGTTGCCATATAATGTAACGCATATTTACTAGTGATAATCTGTTTTCTTGTACACGGTTGCGGTGTGTCAACCATTATATGATTAATAATAAAAACCAATATGATGATCTCGTGGAAGTGCAAGCTCATTCAGTACATTTTTAAAACAGAACTTCTCAACCTTGAGTTGTCCATTGGCTATCATATGTCCACTGTCCAGATGGGTAACTAATTGATTAGATTTTAATTGATTAGCTAATTGATAGATTTTAATTGATTAGGTAATTGATTAGACAAACAGCTAATTCTAATTCTAATCAATTAGCTGTTACCTGATCCTAATTCTAATTCTAACTGATTAGCAATTTTTAGCTAATTCTAAACATAAAACGATCAGCTGATTGATTAGATTTTTGAAATTATGTATGCACTGATTCAAGACATGCTAATTGCAATAGTGGCCTGCAGTAGCAATGGCAATAACTGCAGCATGTATTGACCTATGTGATGTGTTGTTGCTTGCTAGTTTGTGGACTGTTCTGACATAGCACTTGTGCTGCTTTAGGTAATATACTAGACTACAGTAACTTGCTGTAGTAACTTGCTCTGTTTTGATCAAAATTTGAAAAATTCAAAAAGCAAATATATGTATGAATTATCAAATTCTATTTGCTAATTGATTGGCTGTTGCTAATTCTATTTCTAATCAATTAGCTAAAAGATTTTGCTAATTCTAATTGTAATCAATCAGCAAATTTCAGTAGCTAATTCTAATTCTAATCGATTAGCATTTTAACTAGTTGTGTCCATCTCTGATCATGTGATGACATGGTTAAGAAATAAGTATGGAATCAATGTCACTCGCATAATATAGGGTAGACAGAAACCCAGGCTGATGGAAATATGACCCAGCTGATGCATAAATCCAACCACAGCTAAAATTGTTGATCAAATTTGATAAAATTATCTGTAAATATGGGTTTAAAAATGGGTGTTTTAATATGGGTAAATCTAACTGAAATGCAAATGGTTAATGGTTATTTATTCCTAATTTTGCATCTGACTGAAAGCGATTTTTTTTGTTCATTTGTGTAAGCCTCATCCGTGCCAGCGAACTGTACTGATCAGCAATGGTATGCCAACTGTCAGTTGATAATCGAAGCAGAGTTATGTCAAAATCCGTACTTCAAAGTCTTCTGCTGTAAATCGTGTCACATGTCTGGGCAGCTGTTATAAGCGGTGGACAACAACATGAATGCGACATCAAGTAGACAGTGGACAAGATGCAAATGTGACATCAAGTAGACAGTGGACAAGATGGAGACTGGGTGTTTTATTAGAAATTTTTTTTGATGTTTCATCAGCCTTTGTGCTTGTCAGTTGGTCCCAGCATATAACAGACGAGTTTTTGTTCTACTGCAAATACCCATCCAAAACAAATATGCTGAGTTCTCTCTATGGCAGGTTGATTAAAAAATGTAGATGTTTCATTAAAAGCTTTCAGTCTCACCGGAACAAACGATGTTGATGTTTGAAAGCCACAAAGACTATGAAAGAAAATTTAAATCCATAAAACAGTTTGGATTTGTAAGTAGCTACATTAGATATAAAGACATCTTACTTTATGAAGAGGTCTGCCATTGGTGGCTTTGGTATCTGTAAATCTTGTGCTACTTCATTGTACCTGAGAATTATTTTGTGACCATCAATACATCCATTTTGAGAAATGACAAAAACTTGGAACAAAAGATATATTCATTAATTCATAACTGTTAAACACGTATTGTTGAGATGTTAAAAATATGCTGAAATTTATTTATAGCTCAAAAAGGAACTTAAATTTAGACATTTAATCATAATTTGCACAGCTGGAGATTAATGCAAGAGCCACAACGTACATGTACTTGTCCAAGTCCTTTTAAATGTATACATTGGTCTATGTCAGGGATGGCGAACCTATGGCACGCGTGCCCAAAGTGGCACGCGTTCAAATTTTTGGGCACGCGGAATTCAGAGCGTCCCCAAAATTTCAAACTTAGAAATACAAAATCCTTGTAGGAATCCACATTTGCTTGTTTAAAGGACGTTATTTTAACACTATTCAAAAGCAATCTTTGAAATAATGTCTTTAATTCACTTTTTTACGCTTTGTTCGCTAAAACCTATATGGGAAAAATAATTATATACTGTGCAATATTCCGAAGGGCACGCGACGGTATTTTTTAAAATGATTTAGCAGTATTTTGGCACGCACCTAAAAAAAGGTTCGCCACCCCTGGTCTATGTTAAAATAACCTATCCTTCCAAGTGCAATGTTCAGTCTTTGAAATGGGACTATAAGGTCTATGAAAGAAATTCTATTCCACATCGTTTGTCATCATTTGCCTCTAGTTAATATATTGATTGACATGTAAAATAAGACATGTAAAGTAAGACAGAACTAGGTAATACAAGGTACTGCTAAATTAATAACTTGTGTTTTACAAGAACAGTCATCCTGAAGAAATATCACCTTAAGTGATCATTTGGGATTTGAAACAACTGGAGTTTTAAGGAAGCAGGACCTTATATATTTAGACTTGGACCTGAGAACTGGCAAAGTATAGGTAATGCAGGAAGTGATAGAACTAGTAATACTATTATTAGGTAAACAATACCAATTATTTTATTACATGTATTATCATATCTATTGTAGTGTTGCATCGATATAGCTCCAATATCGTCAGATAGGTAGGTCTTTTGATTGATGATATATATATGCATGTATGTCAATGGGAATCGGCTGACATGCCATGATGTGAACCATGTAAGTTTTAAATACTTATCATCTATATTGAATAACATCTGGATAATATTTGTGCAGTTTTTGTCAAAAAACATGAAAAACATTGATTATCAGTCTGAAAAAGGCCTATAACTATTTTTTTTAAAACTTGAAGTAGTATAGAAACACTGCAGTTGAATACAAAGAATGTTGGTCGTCATTAAAATAAAGAACTGGAAGCAAAAATTAAGGCCAGGTGCCGTTGACTGAATGACTTTTAGGAAGGATGCCTTGTTCTGAAAAAGGTTGGGAACCACTGGCATTGTAGATTGCCTAGTTATTTATTTACTATAATACAATATACGTAATAAATTATATATAAATTACTGGTAATGATTAATTTGCTGTTTTTTGCCAAGCTGATGAGCAATTGACCATGGCTAATTTCTTCCTTAGTACCTGACATCAAATAATAGTTGACACGTTGATGCTTTGACTGTTTCTGACCTTATTGCCTGTTGATTTTACTTTGACTGAGCAGTTTTGAATAAGCTGGTTCCTGCAACCTAACTTTCGGGCGCTGTAGAAAATCTTGAGATCACGATTACTTTGTGAAAAGTACTGGAGCAGAGTAAAATATGGCTGGTACACGTAATAAGGCATCGCCTGGGTGTTATACGGTGTACCAAAGCCTAACTGATGTTACACTCTGTAACTCTGGGCCTGAAGGATTGCAGGAGCATATCTCATCAAAGTGAGTTGACGAAGCATTTCGGTGTTGTGAGCTTCTTTTCAGCTGGTGATGTCAAACACGGTTATGACCATGATCCTTGATTTGCAAGCGTTAACACGCTTCTGCAAGATGAAGGTCTCTCTTTCAAGAGCCTCCAGGTAACTGGGATCGTTGCAATCCATCTGCTCTGCCACATGTACTACAAGAAAAGAGAAGTTCAACTGTGGTACGCTTATAAAAAATTTGGTGACATCAAAGTCATTTACTGACAGCCAGTACTGGTATCCATTACATTTCCTATACTGGGATTTTGATACCAAGTCAGGACTGCTTCTTTTCTCAGTAGCCTGGCCTTTTAGAAGTAGATTGGACTACCGAGTTGGCTTTGTTTGTTTTGATGCACTAGGTCTTGGCATAAAAGTTGTTAAACCCTTCCATATCAGACTAGTCAATATGACGTCATTCATGTACACTTAGAAAGTGAAGTTGACTCAGCTTGAACTTAGGGAAACTGAACAAAAGAACACGTGTAGTTCTCCTTGAAGAGGCACTATATAAATGTCCAGAATGAATGAATGAAATAATGTTCTGCATTTATTAAGTGTCACTGTCAAGTGACCAAGCATCAGTGATGGAACTGAGCAAGTGTGAGCAAAGGACTTGATCAAGGTCCCTACACAGTAACCATCTCAGAGGGAGAATCGAACTTGTACTCTCTGAGTTACAAGGCAAGTGCTCAAACCAATCAGCTCCTGTGTCCCATTTGTAATTCCAAAGTAGATGAACAATAAATTGAATAGAATTAAATCTATAATGCTACAATGTTAGAATTAAATCTATAATGTTACAATAAAACAATAATGTTACAATAATATCTGCTGCTGATCGAAAAGTCTGATAAAGAAAGTAAACTTGCAAGTTATTAAATTCAGCACTTACGATCATAGCTCCAGCAATTTCTGTTGATCATGAGCATGTCCTTTGCCATTGCTAGCTCCTCCTTCAGTTTGTCCTGGCTGTTTAAAAGCACTTCAACCCGATGCAGCTGCTTGTCTAATGTCATTTTCTGCTTCAAAAAGAAACTGCAGTTCAATAAAGCAAAGAATCAATTAAAAGTGTTTTGCTTAATACAAATTGCTTCAGCTCGAGTTCTTGATGGATTTCTTTGGCTAAGATTGTCCAAATACTACAGCTGTGCTTGCGAGTTTTATATGGCCCAGCTAAATGTCAGTTTCACATGATACAAAAGCCAGAATGTGACCAAGTGCACATCAAGCCAACAAAAGCTTGTACGCTTTCTAATTATTGTTTTCTGGTGTGTTGAAAGACTTGCTCCTGAAGCAAGGGAGATGGAAGTTAAGTGGATTTACTCCAGGCAGGTCTACAACATTCAAAATTTACACCTTAAACATGTGGAACAGAAAGCTGCATTTGATTAGATGAATAGATAAGCACTGACACTCTGAGCTCTGACGCTTACTTCCTAATTGTCTAGATTGTCCAACTCATGCACGCCTTGAAGGCTGACAAAGGCTGACTGTGGTTAGAAATTTGGAATTTACAATTGTGATCACCATGTTTATTTTAAAAACCTAACTTTCAACCTTCCTCTAAGTCTGTACCTAGGGTGCATACTTCTGGTGCTCCTTGGCTAAGTCACTGTACAAAAAAGAGCCAACTACATACTTACTTCGCTGGTGTTAGGAAGCCATGTTGCATCTTCATCTTCGTTTTCTCCCACGATCATCTCTTCTGCCCAAAACAAAAGATGTTGCAATAATTATAAACGAGTGTCACCAAAATAGGCCTAATTAGGGTTGAAGTTCACATAGAATGGTGTACACTTTAATAAAAAAAATCAGAGATGAAAAGTTGATGTCAGTACAAAATTTTGGCTAATGTTTACCTTGATTTGGAATTTCTGTAATTCTTCCAAAATCAAGTCCACTGAGTTGGTCATGGCCTTCTAGTGACCGAAACAGATGTAGAGTAAAAGTGGAGTCATCTGATCCTTGTCTCTCCATACAACCTTCCTGCCTGACTCCAGGATGAGATTCTGTCTCCGACACTGCGAAGCCAGTTGGAACTTCACAGCAACAAGGCAGTGACATTTTCTTATCGCTTATTTTGTTTGTCTGATGACCAGAATTTGTCTTGGTATCAAAATGGCATGAACACGCGGAAACTGTCGCGGGACTGCAAGCAACGACTTCATCAGATGAGGATTTTGCAGCACAAAGATTTTCTGCGTCGTCACAAGTAGTCAGTTGTAAACTGTTTGATTTTACGTGAATTGTTGAATTGTGCTGTGATAACGTAGGAGATGACAGCACAAAACTTGAGGCATTCGCAGTCATGTTGCAGCTCACTGACTCAGAGCGCTGCCTGGTGTTTAAGTTAAATGGAAATGTGGCTTTTGAGTCGATAAAAGATTTTGAGGAATGAAATGTTGAAAAGCTACAGTGCTCTTGAGTATTTCCGTCCGTGCTGTCTAAATGGAATGCTTGACCCACCTTCTCTTTCTGTAAAAGTGGGTTGCCAGAAATTTTCCTCTGGTCTAATGGACTAGGCTGTAGATTGTTCCTACTTTGCAGCATATGTGGTTCTTTCCTGCTAAAATGTTCCTGTAATTCATCCATTATATTTGGGTTGGAAGCAC
Source organism: Allolobophora icterica (assembly GCA_963556255.1). Taxonomy (NCBI): domain Eukaryota; kingdom Metazoa; phylum Annelida; class Clitellata; order Crassiclitellata; family Lumbricidae; genus Allolobophora; species Allolobophora icterica. Next base: position 19,401,618 of record OY744615.1, on the reverse strand, counting down.
CATCTGGTTGACTGAGACGAGCAACACATGATGAGTCGAAGCGGCCAACATCCTTTGATGTCTCCTCAACATGATAGAGAGTTTCGTCTATATCACGAGCAGTGCTGGATCGTCCGCAGAACAGCAAAGAACCTCGTAGACATTCAGTCAGGGCTCTCTTATCAGACGTGCTCCTGTTGCTCTTTTCTCTGCCACAGTCATTGCCTACCTTTGAAGACACACACTCATTTCGTCTTTGTAGACAACTGGAATACGTTGTTTTTACGGATTTAATTCCTGAGTGGCAGTCCTCGTGATTAATTTCCTGGCGCCTTGCCTCGTTTTCGTTTATATCTAAAACTGACTTGGCACCAGGTGATTCACCACCTGAATTACTGGTACTGTCATATGGACAGGTGAGATGTTCTATGTCCACAGGTGCTGGTTGATCAAAAGTAGCAAGTATCTGGCAGCTCTGAATAAAATCCATCGTTGGTGCTTTTGACATGGAATGGCTGTTTCGTCTAACTCTAAAGGACCTCAACAGCTCTTTACGGGAATGCAAAAGCTGGACAAATTTGGAGGCACTGGCTTCCTGAATATTTTTCACCCACTGGGCTGTGCGATCGCATGAGTCTGCATCCAACATAGGTTGTTCCGACATACTATGGACTACACTTTCCCTGGGGCTTGAATGATGGCTGTTTTCGGCTGAGTGGGCTTCGGCAGCAGACAGTTTGCTCAGTGCTCGCAACAAGTGCTTTTTGTTTAATACACTGGCACTCTCTTCTTGACAGCCAAGATTCACAGAATCAGTACGTCGAGAAGCAGGAGGACTTTCTGATAATAATCCAGAATTAGCGGCAGATGTAAGAATTTCTGATGGTTGCTGAATGCCTTTACTTCTTTTTCCTGCTTCCTCTGACAATGCAGCCACCTTGGCATGTAAAGCCATGGTCACCGACTGCGACAACAGTTCTCCTTCCTGCTTACCTTCCTCTTCAACTTGTTTCTTGGTTTCCTCTGAGGAGCGTCTTTTTACTTCATCACCACGTCTCGCTGTCATTCCTCCAGAACATGTTACTAATCCAGTGGCCAGTTTTGTGGATGCTTCCAGACTGCAGTTACCTACCACAGTTGCCTCTGTTGCGCAACCAACAGCAGCATCTTTCACTCGGCCTGCTTTCTCTTCTTTCGATAGTAGCACTAACTTCTTAGCTAAGCGCACAGAGTTAACCAAGACTGGTTTTATGCTATCCAGAAGGACTTCCTTCACACCATCACTTGCATAAATGTCCTCCCTAGACGCCTGAACAGCGGCAACAGCATTAGGTCCATCAACCCACAGTTCATTCTGTTTCACCAAGCTGCTAGGCAACGGATGATGTCGCTTCCGAACTCTGCATCGTACCTGCTCCGAACCACCACTGATACAAGACGCCAACTTATCAGAAGTCTGGTTGTTACTGATGGCAGACTCTTCAAAATTCTGATGACCTTCATCACCAAGTGGGTCATGCCTCACATCAACGTTTTTCTGAGAAGCTCCCAGCTGGGTAGCCACTCCTTTGCAAGCCTCAAACTCAAATGCACCCTGCTGAGACAGATCTGAACAGGTAGAATCTGACAAGACTTCACTGTCTTTTTTCAAAGAAGCCTGGGAACCAAGCTCTGATTGGTCCACAGTTTCGTTTCTAGTTTCAAATGATTTCATAATTGAATCAGACGAGCTTTGGACTGACACCGAGCTTTCAAGCAGTTTTTTCTGGTCATCAGAAATATTCAAGATGGCCCTTGTAGCAGGAGTATTACCACCAGTTGGCTTTCTGTTTCCGTTCGTCTGCCTGCCTTTGCCTACAAATATAACAGTGTCGCAGGACTGTTCACTGCTGGAGACGTACTCTGGGTCGGAGGAACTCCTGCCTTCAGTGGCCCTCGTGTAGAAACTGGAATGCATCTGTCCACTTGGCAAGTAGTCTTCGTGACTGCTATCGTCAGAACTTGTACTTGAGAGCTGGAAACAGCAAGGACGTTATATTTTTACAATTGCCTTTGGATTCTAAAAATATGTACAGACTATCAGCTTTTGTTGCTACATGTATGCATGCATTTTGTAAGTGTATATAGCCAATTCTAGTCTTCTGGAGTATCTGATCTAGTCTTCTATAGGATTAATATTACAACACATCAATCAGTCAGACGATATGTCTCCTGAACAAGCTAAAGCCCTTGTTATGTTATGTTATGGTCTTAAAGATTTGGCTTTGACCTTGATGGTTTATCCTTGGCCACGATGTGTTCAGCCTTGCCGCGGCATTGCTAGTTTGGCTTTGACTCCATCTGTATTTATAAAGCTGTTGTCTTTATATTTGACAGTTAGTCTAACTATACCTTTGACTTCTTCCTTGGCTTCAACCGGTGAATCCTCGACGCCAGCTGCAGAACCTGGAGTGTCTCGGAATGTGACTGGATGGATGGTGACACATGAGCAATCATACATGTGTGACACGATGGTCCATTCATTGACTCACGGATCAACTGAGTCAGTCGGCTTTCCCTAAATCCAACAGTAAAAACAAACGAACAAATATACATCCAAGCATTTGATTCAAGAAAATCCAAGCAGCCACCAATACTTTACCAAATTCCACAAGCTGCAAAATACTCCGTAACATACAGGCGACCCTGGACAAGTAATTACCCATATACGAGTAATTAATAGTTGTTCATACCCACACTTTCTATTACCAAGCAGTAGAATTAGGTACTGGCTTAAGTTGGGATGTACACAGGAAGTCTGTGATGCACTGCGTTGTGTCAATAACCTTGGAATTCGTCCAGTGTCCGGTCAAGGGCCGAAAAGCAGGTTAATAATACCTCTTCAATGCTCCTCACAGGACTTGGGATCATTACTTTTACTTGCATAGCGTCCAACGTCAGTATTGCAACATCACCAAACAAATACGTAGTGAATTTACCAGCCTCTCGAAAGCACAATATACATACTGTTATAAAAGAAATGGAGAGACTGGCTGAAAGTAGGATTGGTTACAGACAATGATTGATTGTCTGTCATGCAGAGCTCTTATTGAATTGTTGTCACTCACTTTTGTGGCACATGTCGCTGGCCGCTAAGCGTAGCAAACAAGACTGTTCCTAAGGTGGAGATTGAGTAACTGTCTCTCTGGCTACTGCAGTTGCCGAGGTCAAGGAAGTGCAGCTGGCTCCGACCACCAATTACTACAGTAAGAAATAGGTTTCATGCACATAATAGCTGTTGTAATCGGTCTAATGCAATTTTTGCCATGTAGTGCAATCTTATAGAAAATGAGCTAAAGGATTACAATTTGCATGATGTAAACTCATCACTGGAATAAAATCTCAAGTAATGTACAGGACTGATCTTCTGGATGTTGACCTGATTACGGCTTGGTTGTGCTGTGCCATCAGTTGACACTTTGTGCATTTGACACTGGCACAATAGAAGTTACTAATTACAATTACAATTACAATGGAAATACTAACTCGAACTTAAGTGTCTACAGTAGTGATCTTTTTCAAACAATAATTGAGAAAAGACTAATTTTATGCATATTTGATTGCATACCACTGCAGCCCTACCACTATTTGTCAACCAACGACAGTTGGACATTATGGACTCCCAGAGTTATAATAGGTACTGTAACTGGTAAATTTCGGTTTCAGTGATAACCTTGGCAAGGCAGATTCTTTGGAGTGGCTTCAACTGTCAATCATGAAAGGCTCTAGAACCACTCAGCCAGACCTTATGATGTGACGGATTGCACCTTCTACCATCTGTGATGGAATGCCAGTCACTGAACACAGTGGTGTTTTATAGGTTTAACTCATGTCATTAAGACTAATAATCCTCAGTGCAAAATGTATCAGAAACTCTGAACACAGAACCGCATAGGTTGGGGTTTACATGCGTATGAGGGCCTGCTAGTGGCAACATTTCCAGTTATCTGAATATTATTTGCTTACATATGTACATACATATGTACATACATAGTATACATACATATGTACATACCTAGTATACATACATACATACATACATACATACATACAGTCATATTTACATACTTACATGCATGCATACATACATACATACAGACATACATACATGCATGCATGCATACATACATACATACATACACAGGCCCGGCCCTAGGGTGTGCGGGGCCCAAAGCAGCAAGCGATGAGCGGGGCCCAAGCAAAAACATGGCATTGCGTAGTTGATTTCCTGCCAATGCGGTATTGGCAATGCCATATGCAAAATCAAAATTAAATGGATTAATGAACACAAAATGCAAATCAGGCTCTTAAAAATAGTATTTTACTACGAAAGCAAAAATTATGTTTTATTTAATTATTTGAATATCTGACAACTGAAAAAGGATGCTAATAATTAAAATATTTTAGCATCTTCTAGGCCTAATTGACATTTTTTTAGTCACCATAGACTATTAGACAATAGCTTGGGTTCTATCTTCTAAAATGTTTTATTCACAGGGAAATCTTTCGAGCTTCGAATCCCCTTTGATGGATGCACAATTTCGTTTTAGTCCAGATCGTTAGCAACATAATTCTCAATTGACAAAATCTAGCTAAGTTAGTGAGCCGTTCTTGAAGCATCGTTGATCGCATGTAGGATTTCATAAGTTTTAACTTCGAAAAGTTTCTTTCTCCAGAAGTATACAGTGACAGAAACAGTCAGAAGTATTCGAAGGCTCGCTTTCTTATATCACCCTATCACATTCACGCGGCAAATTGACTGCCAGTAGGCCCCTATTGTTGCTAGCAACGTTAGCGTTGTCAGAATTCAATCTCATCACAACAACAAATTATAGCCATCAGCGCGGGGCCCCTGAAAGCGCGAGGCCCAAGGCGGTTGCCTCGTTCGCCTTGCCCTAGGGCCGGGCCTGTACATACACACATACATACATACATGCATGCATACACACAGTCATACATGAACAGATTATAAAGATTCAATACTGGCTACTAACCCTTATTATGACTTCGGCTGATTCGACCAATGCGATACTGGTAGATGTGTAACGTGAAACGGAAATGAGAATTAGACGAATCCTCAGTAGCATCTAAACCACAATCAACAATAGGATAAACGTACCAGATGCAGCTGACGCATCATTGTTATAACCATCGTGTTTAGTTACAAATTGTTAATGTATGCTGAACGACTGACCACCACAACAATTAAACAAACCTATGCAGAAGACAATCAGCTTACTCAGACAGATATCAGAAAAATTCAGGCTTGGTAGACAACTACAGTAAATGGTAACAATTCAAGATTATTAATTAAACCATGGTATTTAATGTTTGAACAGATATGTATCACATGATATAAAAGCAGTTGTTTTTCTTAGCTTTTATTTTTGCATCTTGAGTCAAGTCATTCAAAACCCCAATTCTTTGTAAACTAAGCTCAAGATTATGTTGACTTTTGGGTGCCTGTACATATAGGGGAAAGACATGGCACTCGCCCCTCCTGGAATTCACATCTCAACATTTTTGACAATATGTCCCAGTTTTCATGTTGTGCCCTCCTGCACAAAAATATCTGTGGGCGCCAATTGGCCGAGTAACTGCGCTTTAACTGCATGCTTCCTATTGTGAGGAAAGTAAATCACAGAAAAGATCAAGGTAGAAAATTTCATACTTTGATTTTGGCTTCTTAAAAATCAATCTCTTATTTTGATTTACCTGGCACTGTCCTGGCAGCTATAGCAGCATCCAGGTAGAAGGCGGCGTGTTGGGCAGTGGGAGCACGGAGTTCTTTCTGATTTTCAATTCGAGCTCCACCGATCGAGTCTTCATGGAAAAACACTGTGGAACCAGCATTCTCAATACTCTCTTTCTCTGGTACCAAATAATAAATCAAAGTCTGATCTACACCGGATGTGAGGTAATGTAATGTAAGAAAAATTTAATTCAATACTTTGAACTGTCAGCTATAGTCTTTACAGGCAGAGTTGTGGAACTGAAAGTTGGAATGTCATCAGCAGCCTAACAACAAACAGTCTAATGGTAAAACCAGATTTAAACCTCAAAGAGCAGTGAAAGATCAGGCTGCTTCTTACAACTCATCAGTCATGCAGCTCTAACAAATGACTCGTACAGGTCTGTTATTAGATCAAATTACGTTAGGTAAGTTCAGGTGGGACATGGTAGCCATTGGTGGGACATTGTTGCCGAATGGTTAGAGTCATCAGGCCTGGCCCGGCAGCGCCTACGAGTAGAGCCCTTGAAGAGGCGCTATATAAATTCTATGATTGATTGATTGATTGATTGATTGATCACCTTGTAACATAAAGAGTACAGGTTTGAGCCTTTCTGGAAGTTACTGTGTATGGACCTTGTGCATGTCCTTTCACACATAACTGCTCAGCCCCATCAATTGATGGTTCATCATTAGAAAGTGACGTTTAATAAATGCTTAATAATAATAATAATAATAAATTAATAATAATAATTATAATAATAATTATATCAGACCTGTAGAAACGTTAGTAAGAAGATCTCGCACTGTTCCATGTTTGCCAGTCACTTCGATTGCCGAAACACGGACAGAGAACTTTGAAGCCGTACTTTTTACTTGTTCATTGATCAGGTTGTAAATCCAAGATATGGCAGAAGGTATGACTCCAAGGTTTTCTCTGGAGTCATCTATTCCCAGCATTGTGTATGTTTTTCCTGCAATAGAAAAAAACAAAAGATTTTTCATGGATTTTTAATCTACTCCAAAAATAAGTTGCCACACAAGCTGGACATTTTAATCAAATTCCTCATATCCCCAATCACAAGTGATCGTGTTCTTCCAAGGTCACATACAGGTACTGCCATCCTAGCAATGTAACCCCATTCCCATGTTGACATCATTGAAGTGCTTGGACCAATTAGAATTTTCTCTATTCACATGTACCATGACTTTTCTCCATTCACATGATATTACCATGCATGTGCTATTCATATGTAAAATTCCCAGATGTGTTCCCATGTTGCATCTTTTCATTAACATGTATGTCTGTATTTATGTATATTGTATTGTATTGTATCTAGAAACCGGCCAAAATCGACCAAGAAATTGACCAAAATCCACCAAAGAAACGGCCGAAATCGACCAAAGTTTCGGCCAAAATCGACCAAAAAGGGCCAAAATCGACCAAAGAATCCACCAAAATTGACCAAAGTATCGACCAAAATCGACCAAAGAAACGGCCAAAATCGACCAAAGAAACAGCCAAAATCGGCCAAAATCGAGCAAGAAATTGACCAAAATCGACCAAAGAAACGGCCAAAATCGAACAAAATCGACCAAAGTTTCGGCCAAAATCGACCAAAAAGGGCCAAAATCGACCAAAGAATCGACCAAAATTGACCAAAGAATCGACCAAAATCGGCCAAAATCGACCAAGAAATTGACCAAAATCGACCAAGAAATCGGCCAAAATCGGCCAAAGAATCGACCAAATTTTACCAAAGAATTCACCAAAATTGACCAAAGCATCGGCCAAAATCGACCAAAGAAACGGCCAAAAGCGACCAAAGAAACTGCCAAAACCGGCCAAAATCGACCAGGAGATTGACCAAAATCGACCAAAGAAACGGCCGAAATCGACCAAAGAAACGGCCAAAATCGACCAAAGACAATGCCAAAACCGACCAAAATTGACCAAAATCGACCACGGAATCGGCCAAAATCGACCAAATATTCGACCAAAATCGACCAAGAAATCGGCCAAAGAATCGACCAAATAACTATTCAGCACAGAAGCTCCGGGGAAACAGAAATGCGAGACTGATGAGGAAAAGCCAGTCATTAGTTTGGCACTGAGCAGAGGGGGAAGGTATTCCAGATCATGGGAACCACTACAGAAAACGCCTGGTGCTGGACCAAGGCAGTTTTAGCCCTGGGAACAAAAAGATCAAGCCAATGAGGATTAGTTATGCATGTATGTATGTATGTAAGTATGTATGTATGTGTCAAGACACTAAATATAACAGGTTTTAAGTACCTCACAAAGGTGCTGCACTAATGACTATCTAAATGATCTACATAAGTGTGTTTTAAGACAACTTGAAAATGTTTTGCTGAACACAGTTAAATACAACAGCAGTATGTGCCGTGTACACTGTTCCAAGAGGAAGGTCCAACACACAATAAGGCACGATGGGCTTGAGTTGATGTACGGAAGCATGGCACCTCCATATCTCCACAAGCAGCAGAGAGTAACGATCGCCAACCCAGTTGACTTGAGACTTGAAAGTAGTGCTCTCTGATGTATGTCGTTGTGGTGCCGACTGGGGTGGGCCTTCACCCCAGAAGGAAAATCTTGAACTTTATTCCTCAACGGGGAGCCAGCATGTCCCTCACATAATCTGATATGTGAGAGAACTTTAGCAGATTAATAATTAATAATATTCTTTATTGATAAACCAAAAGCGAACCGCACATTGGTGAACAAGTATAGAAAAATATAAAACACAGAAGTAATAAGAAGATAATAATATTTGAAAAAATGAGTATAAATTTAAATTTAAAAAAATTTGAATATTACTAATAACACATCAAAGCATCATAACAAGAGAGAAAATTGATTATTGCCAGCATAGATGTAAAAACCGTTTTTTTTCTTTTTTTTATTTTTCTCCAAAAAACGTCGTTTTTCGTTTTTTTTTCTTATCATTTTTTCCGTTTTTTATGTAACTTTATTTATTTATTTATTTACTGTCTGTTAATGTTTTTCAGTTTCTGTTTAATTTTTTGTCTGATGTCTCTTACGTAGTCTCCATACTTTCAAGGATTCAGCTAATTTACCTCACTATTTTTGTCATCATTTGAGAAATAAATAGGCCTACTTTATGAAATAGCACAGTACAAGAAAAACAATTTTATAAAGTTATTTCTAATTTATCTAAAATGCCAAAAGAAAAGGGTGCGGAATGGATTCACGTTACTTTGATAAACGAGAAAGACAAAAACTCAGCATTGGCTAAATTGAAATGCATTTACTGTGAGAAAGTTTACACTATATAGTCTATACCTCCAAAGTTTAATTTTTAATTGTGTTAGTTTAGTCAGGATGGACTTATGTGGACTTATGTTTACAATTTAAATTTGAAAAGATTTCAATATTTTTAGTTTCTCAATTTCTTATTAAACCAAACTTATAAGAAATAAATAAATTGTTGTAGATTGATGCAGTGATATTTTCGTGAATAAGAAGTCGAATAAGAATAATAATTATTTGATTTTCGTGCAGTAGAAGCAGGGCCGTTTTAAGGTCGTCGTAGGCCCTAGGCACTCTTGCATTCGTAGGCCCTTCCATACACCTATCGACTATAGGTGTATGGAAAGGCCTCGTCTCTTACATTCACCTTAGACCCCCCCCCCCCCCCGTCCGCAGTCTTGGTGTCACTTTTGATCCACACCTGTCCTTCTCTAACCACATCTCCAACCTCTCGCTCTCCTGATTTATTCCACATTCGTGACCTCCGACGCATCCGGCCTATGCTCGACCTTAAAACTGCCTCCACCATTGCTGCCTCCATTATTCGTTCAAAGCTTGATTACTGCAATTTCCTCTTCCTTAACCTCTATTCCACACAAATCAGGCGTCTTCAACTTACCCAAAACTCACTAGCCAGAGCTGTCACTAGAACGCCCAGACATCACCATATCACTCCCATCCTCAAATCACTCCATTGGTTAAAAATCCCAGAGCGGATCCACTTCAAAGTCCTACGACCAGCCTACAATTCCCTAAAATATTCCCAGCCCAAGTACCTGCGTGATCTCTTCACCATCCAGGCAACCCGCTCCATCTGATCCTCTTTCTATCTCAGTCTTTCGACCCCCAGTCACTTCTGATCTCAAATTCTCCAACCGAGCCATATCCAAAACTGCAGTGACCGCACCACGCCTCTGGAACGACCTTCCCTGAACTCCGCAGATTCTCAGTTCCTCCATCATCATTGCAACCTGTCCTCCATCCTTCTCCTCAAGTTCCTCTATCTATCACCATCAGGCGTTCAAACTCAAAATTGAAGTCTCACCTTTTCAAACACTCCAACCCTGCATGACTCATCTGACCCTTCGCCTTCCCATTCTTCTCGCCCTAAACGACACCCGCCTTGAGAGCTGCTCTGTCTCCTCTCTTGATCTGGCCATCTGGAAGTCTGACTCTGACCTCTTTTGGACTACTCTCTGGAACCCCCCCCCTCTGTTTTGACGTAGCGCTCGTGAATAGGCTGGTGCCCTGCGCTTGGCTCTCGAGTGGCGCCTTAGAAGTTTGGATAATTCGATTAAGTAATACGACCCCAACTAAATTGTCAACTCTGGATTAAAGCCAACTGCACTGCATTCAATTGAAAACGACTTTATGCGGAAATGACATTTTAAGACGTAACTTAGCCTATATGCGATTTTGCTAATGCAAAGAGCCGCAAAGTTCATATAGGCTAGCACAGCTTAATTTAAACTGTTTCGGTACAAAGTTATTAAATTTGAACTTGCTGGTGTTTGCAATTTTCCTTTTTCATTTCCCGGTCACTCATTTAGCCTAATATCTCATTTTCAGATTTTCAGACTTTCGTAGGCCCCTGAAAGCTTCGTAGGCCCTAGGCACAGTGCCTACTGTGCCTAGTGGATAAAACGGCCCTGAGTAGAAGTAGAAGTAGAATAAAAATTATTTTAAGAACGAGAATAGAATAAGAAGTGAAATTAAGACCTTCAGAAGGAATAAGAATAAGAAGTATAATTATTTTTAGAACGAAAATTAAGAAACCTTAAATTTTTAGGAGTCTTATTTTAGTACTGAACTACAGAAATATATTTCAAATGTCCGTTTGTTGTTTGGATTTCGTGCGTGATGGGAATCTCATAACCTACTATAGCCATAGTTAGTGAAACATTTCCAAATATTCTTTATGCCCGAGAGAAAAGGTTTAAAAGGTCCGTTCGTTTTTATAATTCTAATTCTTTCACACTGAAATGAGTGTGTCAAAAATTTTCGTTGGTAGTAAAAGGGAAATTGCTGTTTGGAGATACTTTAGTCACAACCCAGACATTGGAGAAAAATGGAAAATGCTGAAGTCTAGTGGTAAATGATAAAACTGGACAACGGTGAAGTTTTAATCTCAGGAAAAACTGACAAACTTGAAACTTCATTTGCAGCGGGATTATGTAGTTATATTTTTTACTGTGTTAAAAATTAACTCTAAAAGTATTGATAGGTGTCAGGTTAAGGACTGTTCCAATATCCTGCGTGTCAGTAAAATCTGTTTTTGAGTGGAATTAAAGCTTAGGCCTAAATAAAACATCATACTGACAAAATGTGTGTAGAATGAAAGCACAACTGTTTTACAGGCAAGAGCGAGAAAAATCTGATAAGTAATACCTGAACTAGAAGTAGAAGCAAAATTATTTGAGAACGAGAAGTAGAAGGAGAAGTAAAATTGCTTTAGTTTAGAAGAAGTGAATAAGAAGTAGAAGTAAAATTATTTGAGAACGAGAAGTAGAAGGAGAAGTAAAATTACTTCACAAGAAGTGAATAAGAACTAGAAGTAAACTTAATCAGCGAAGTAAAATATCACTGGATTGATGTTATTAAGTGTTTACTAATAAAGTTGTGTTATTTGCTGATTAAGTTCTGTAAGCAAGGTTGTTAATTTTAAATTGCAATAGGGCCTACAATATGTGAGAAAGTCAAATTATTTTCTTGTTTCGTTTTTTCCGTTTTTTTCCCGTTTTTTATTTTGAAAAAAACGACGTTTTTTCCGTTTTTTATTTAGTTTCTATCGTTTTTAACAACTATGATTGCCAGTAGTCAGACAATAGTCAGTTGAGGGCGGATTGAAGCTGACGAACATAGTAACGTACTTCATGCAACTGTGTTTATTAGATGTCTGTACATCAAAATGGGATTAGCAATTGGTTAATAAAGAATATACTTACTTATTTACTCAATTCAAGCTACACTTGAGTAATTGATCGTCTCTCCAGGTCTCATAAACTGCAGTTCTTCCGAGGAGAGACAGAGAGCAACAATCCAAATGACAGCAGATTCAGGTTGAAAACAATTAGGCCAGCGCCATAAAGGGATCTCTGAAAGTCATCACGTATGCACTACAAAGGCAGGCAAGACGCTCTCATACGCAAGTCGGTGCGTGCGCCAGGACAAGTTCATTCAGTGCGATTTGACAATTCGTTAATCTATCTAAGCATAAAAGTCACTGAGTCTTCACATCACTCATGAAAACGCGGGATACACAGCGCCATAATGTAATCAAGTCTACTCCAAATCCAATGCAGAGATGCTGCTATAAAGAACAATTAGCTCTGGAGTATTCATTAATGTTTCAACAGCACTGCACCAAACGACTGACATGGTTTTGGTCTGCTAAGAAACAACTGAACGGCACCTCGTCAAATAAGAATCCTTATTTTAACAACATTTTGACAACAGCATAAAACAGTATCAGATGGGCATAACAGACCAACAATGATCTAATCTTAAATAAAACAAAGTCAAACCTTGTTTCAATTACACAAAGAAACCATCCCAACCAACATTTATCATATGCAATCTCAACAGCATGAAGAAGAAGAAGAGCAGTCCCTTAAGCTAGCCCTGACTGAGGCAGCCATGGATATGAAGTGTTAGCCACTTCATCTTTCTTAGCCTCGGTATATGAAGGCGGGTGGCCAGTCCTTTCCCTCGCTGTCTCATCTTCCCACCAACAGTGTACGGTCAGTGTACTCGTTCTAGCTGAGTTGGCTAGGGGGTGCAAGTGGAGCAGAAATCTAAAACCAAATTTCTACCCTGGCAGGGATATGAACCCCTACCTCTCTACTGACAATCCAGCACGCTAACCACTACACCATCGAGCACCCCCCTCCGGTTAATGGTACTGTAAACGCATCCTAACTAAAATCCCACTCCCCACTTGCTTTACGACCCCTCTCCAATCCACAGAGGTCATTTCATTCATGAGGTCGCTAACTAATAACCCCAGCCCTCTGGTACTCTAGCGTTATGAATTCTGATTGAGCATTTGATCTCCCCTGGCCACAATTTCCTCTCGGCTTGAAGTCCTAGCAGCTTACCCCGCCATCCATCTGTCTTACTGGCAGATTTCATTAGGACTGCTCAAATATATTCTTCCACTGGCAAGCTTTCAATTACTGATTTCTCTTTTGGTCTCCAAAATTGATGTGCCTCATCCATTAAATGTTGGCTAACAATTTCTCAACCCCAATCCTCTGCAGTGCTAAAAGGCAGGTAGTGCTAACTCGGCTTATCCATGAGACACTGATCCATCATGCCTTCCTTTGTATATTGGACGTGTACCATAGACGCCAACCGTCTAGCAGTGACCATCGGCAGTACAAAGAACGGATCATAATGAAAAATTATATACCGATAAACTTTTATTCATCAGCAGCTGCCTAGGGGGCAGCAGTAAACTGAGCGGGCGCCTTACAGGCTGCCAAGATGTGTTCTAATTAAGATCTTGATAATAGTACTGTCATGTTTCTTCAATGTAGCTTACTGCGGTTTGTCAGTGAGCTTGTCAATAAACACGAATATTAAACACAAATATTATTATTACATGTATTGTTATTATTAATTTAAAAGAATAATTATTATTAATCATAATAAAAAATAGAAATAAATAATAATAATAATAATAATAATAATAATAAAAGTAAATATAATAATAATAATAATAATAATAATAATAATAATAATAATAATAATAATAATAATAATAATAATAATAATAATAATAATAATAATAATAATAATAATAATAGCTGGAACCACAAAAAATGCAGAAAAACATGAAAGATCAAAACAAGCAAAGAAAACCAGTTCTGTCACTGCAGATACACAGTACATGTGAATATTACCACATACAAAAAGTATGAAAAGCAGTCCCATAAGCTAACCCCGAGCGGTAACCATGAGTATGAAGTATTAGCGACTTCATTTTCTTAGCCTCCGCATAGGAGTTGAGTGTCCAGTCATCTCCCTCACCATTTAATATTCTACCAACAGTGTGCAGCCGATTTACTCATTACAGAGGAGTTGGCTATGAGGCACAAGTAGAGAAGAAATCTTGCAATAAATTTCTGTCTGGCAGGAATCTGAATCCCTGGCTTTCCGGTTGATAGTCAAGTGCACTAAACATTAGACAATAGTGAAGAGTAAACTCTCATCTTTTCACCATAAATTCAATGGTTTGCTGATTTTTCACAACTTTCAATCTGCAATTATTTTACACATGGCACCGAGCATATTTCTGAGCTATTAAAGACTAACTAACATGGAAGAGCTATTTGAAATGCGAAAATTTAGGTCAGATTTGCAGGTGAATCATTTAATCAAATTTGGGCTTCATTCAAAATTTACAATAAGTGTTGGCTTTGTACTACATAAACCTTTTAAATGTAACTATATGGCTTTGACCCTGCTCATTTTTTAATGAATTGATCGGGAGGGATCATCTTCCACCACCGTTACCCGCTTGAATGGGTACCATGTAAGTGAACCAGGATATGCATGCACAGAGGTTGCAAGGGATATACGCCGTAACCAATGTAGCTAGTAACTGTGCCAGATGGACATGAAATGCGGTCAGTGGGAAAGTCAGTCATCAAATTTCTTCGGTCTCAGCTATGCTACAGCGCTATATAAATTGTCTTAATAATAACATTATTGTTATTATTATTATCAGCATTATTGTCATTGTTATTATTATTGTTGTTGTTATCAGACAGCAATGGAAAGGACAAGTCACAAAACCTCACAATTATCCTGCAGCTATGAACTTGTTTCTTAGGGTTTGATTAAGGAACTGATATTGCTGGAATTGGAAGTCATTCATATTGAATTTGTTTCTTCTTCTATACAAGCCCAGCCAGTGCAAGTGTCACCAACAGTGAGACGAGTGTCAACTGCCAGCCATTGAAACAAGTTTTTGGACATGTCACCAGTGTGCGCCAGGGTCTGCACTGTGATACAGCTGCATGAAGGATCAGTTGCTTGTCCCATTTGACGAGGCTCTATGTGTATATTAAAGATGATGACCTCTGAGGTTATGCACACAGTACAACAATGCATTGATGTCGATTTCAAATGACTGACCCAGGATTTGAATCGGGTTGCTCTTATGAAAGCCAGTGTGTTAGCATGCAACCTCATGGAAATGATCTTCTGTATACATATCAGTAATATAAATATGCCCTATACTTACGCAATAAGTAGGTATACACATTATATATAGTTTATATATATATATATATATATATATATATATATATATATCAGCATAATATACTATATGCATCATAGTGAATAAGTAACCATACATGATAGATTCCATAGAGTATTGGTTGTTAGCACAGCTATGTCAGGTATTAAGGATATGACAACACCATTTATGCGCTAATCAGCTACAATCCATTTTACAAGTGGCTCAACTGATCAGAGTTATATCTAGGTTTGGGCATTAATCCAGTTTCAGATGATATGAACTGCACTAGTGGTTAAAGTGGTAACCTATGCAAAAGTGCAATGAGCTTAAGATCCTGATGCTTATGCGTAATTGTTAATTAAGCAGGCTGTGCTCCATCTTACATCAGGCAGCAATTCTGCAGCACCAAGTGACTGGGCTGTTACACCAGTCTCAACTTCCACAGTCCAGCATAGAAGCTTTCCTTTGGTTGACCCAACCTTCTGAATTAAGTTACCTAGCAACCTGTGAGATGAATTCCTCAGCCTCTCTTTGCCTCTCTTCCGCAAACGCATGAAAGCCATTCTGTTTGATCGTGGTTTTCTGTTTCTAGGTCGGGAGAGCCTCTGATGAGTTTCTCTGGAATGGTGCTATAGATATTCACAATTACCATTACAATTACGATTGATTATATCAAAGAATGAGAAACTGATATGATGAAAAGGGATAAAACGAGTCTTCTGATAGTTTTAAAGTGAATTAATTCAGATTATTAACGCAGAGCGTTGAGACATCTAAATTTCCATATCTGTCACATTAAATCTGTCCCCAGGGTTTCAAAATGACAGAACAGTTCCACAATAGCAGCCCTACGTGACGAACGACAATACTCATGTGACTCTAAAGAGCGAAACAGAAGACACAAGGCAAAAGATCAAGATCAATAATATGATTCCGTAAGAAACGAACAATTAATAGTCAACAGCTCAAGCTTTCTCATCCTCAATGAAACCCGCCTTAGCAGCTCCTCCGCCTTCTCTCTCTGGCAACCGGACTTCGATCTTCAATTGGCTTCTCTGGACAACCCCTCTGACTTGATGCAGAGCTCGTCAATAAGCTGGTACCCTGCGTTACCTTTAGAAATTTGCAGATTACAATTGCAAAAATTTAAAGTTAGTAAAATTGTAATAAATGATGTGGGTATATGAAAATTAAATTTGCCTAGTATAAACTTTCAAGTACACATAAATGCAGGATTGATTGTTATATCCAAATAATACATATTTTTCAATACTTGAAATCTTTGGGGACTTCAGAATATTTAACTTATTAATTCCCATCTATTTGCAGTGGTCTCTGTTTCTCTATACAGCATTTGTTTAATACACACATAAACATACATACACATATACATACATATATTCATACATATATAAAATAAAATCAGAATCTTTGCAAGCATTTAATCAATTCAGCATGTGGTGATAGTAAAGAAAAGATCATCCATGAATTTCAGTACAAGGAACAGATCACTATTCATCACAGCATGGCTGCATATCACAGGTTCCTCTGCAGAAAGCTATTCCAAAGCAGTTAACAACTGCAAGAAAAGGCTCACAGCCTAATCACCATTGACCTTCGCTATAGGGCAAATGGATTCACTAAACCCAGTCCAGCAGAAGAAAGGATTCAATGGTCACAATTCAGATCCAAAAAACTGTTTAAACTAATAATCAATAAACTTGTGCAGCGCATATTCTGTTGTGCACATGCATCTGAAAATTTTCAAGGTGTAAAGTGCATTTTATAAACCTGTCAAAGGTACTTACACCATTTATTTGCCACAGCACAACTTCATTTTCTTGCCAATATAATTTACTTTTGAGTTAAAAAAGTTGAATTATTGTAAAATATTTATATGTTCTTCTTATACCATTACATTATGCTGTGTTTATTAAAGTTCTTAGGTGTCTAATCTGATGTAATCTGTGATAATGCTCAAAGCATCAGGAAATACGGAGCAAATTTGTTGTTGCAGAGTGAACCCAGTCGAAAGCCAAGAAATGAATCCGAGAAGACATGGAAACAGCCGACAGAGGAATGAGACCAGGAAAAGATGAGTGTCTGGTTGATATCTGAATGCCAGAACAGACTTTACAGAGCAAGTGTTTGCTGGGAGTTCTGTAGTCTAAGTCCAGCAACAGAAAAGGCGTTCCTGCAGAGAGTTGTCGTTGTCCAGGGAACAGTTATACTGTGTGAAGACCTGGTCGAGAATAGAAAAGTCTTTGGAGGCAGCATAGGCTGAGGATAAAAAGGCTGACTGAAATGTAGTCTTGTAGATAATTATAGCCCAGCATTGATAGTTATTTGCTTCTCGATGGCAAACGAAACAATGACAGTTCCAGAGGTCAGACGTTAGACAGCAAATTTAATCATTTATTTACTATAATCAACAAATGTCTGCAAAATTAATGAGAAAATTTAAAAACACTTCCTGCTGGCTGCTTTAGTGATGTCATACCCATATGTCATCGTAGCATCACATTATGAAACTATCCTCATGACCCAGCATGAAGCAGATTGCAAGACTGCATGAGAGGAAATCATTAGCAGTCTTGTATTTCAGAATCGCAGAATGTAATGGTTCCAGTTTCAAACAGCCTAGAATGTTGCCAGAGCAAATTGAAACATGCATCCTTTCTTTTCGACCATATGTAATGCTTCCACAAACAGACTTCGATGTTTATATTTTGCTAGCAGCTATGACAACCAGTCAACTACGGTGGTCTGTGGTGCCCGAGGAATAGATGGCTGGCAGGCCAATTGTTGAGAGATTGCAGACACTCCATGGCACATTGTATTCCAGGAATAATTTCTTCCTATACTAATAACTGTCTCGCTGTTTGGCCAACACTCTCTCCACAGCAAACAGTTGAAGTGACGCCTTGAGTGAGTAATCTGTTTACCGATTTGTCCCCACAGAGGGGAACTCAAAAGCTTCAGTCATCATTGGAAAATCCCTTTTCTATAGGCCTGTTTACTCACAAACTTTGTCCATTTGCATTACTCAATGGCTCTTGCTCAGGTAAACCTGTATCCATCAGTTTGTCAGAACTGACATCTCTTATGATGTAAGATAATCATGCAATTACTAGTAGCATCAATCAGCAAGACTCCTCGTGTTTGCAAATAATTTCAGCCGAAATGCAACAACGAAAACAGCATGTAGCCATTTCTTGCACTTGATATTGTTTCTCTAACATCCTTGTCCATCCGTGGCCTGTCCTCTATTAATGCATCTAAGCTTCAGTCCATACTTAATTTCTCTTTGTCAGGGAAGACACTGACTGGGTCGGGAGCGCCTCTCATTCTGAGTGGTGCTATAAAAATTCTCGATTACAAACTACAAATTACAAAGGCTTATGGATTCACTGGACGCAGTACAATTGATGGACTGGATCTGTAACAAAATGCTGCTTCCGGGTCTGAACCAAGCAGCAAACGAGACAAGACCAGGGGTTAGAAGTGAGATGTTGTCCACGTTTATCACACATCTGAGTATCATACAATGACTATGAAACAGTAATTAACCAAGACTCCAAGTAAAGAGGGATAATGCTGAAAAAGTAAATATTTGCTACACAGCAGTTCTTGTATGGCATGTTAACCAAAATGGTTAACATGAAGATATTGTGTTAAGTTAAAAGCTTTGGGGACATAACAACGCTTCATGTTAAGCTGAATGGCGTGTCATCTGGGAGCACGTGAACAAGTCCATACTGTAAACCTTAGAGTAGGCCTGGGATTAAACAATTTTCAGTTAAATTTTTTAAAGCAGACCAAAATATAATTTATCAAACCAAAAATTTGTTTTCATGTGTATTGAAGTCTAGATAACCAACCATTTTACACAATGCTCTGTATCTCAGACTTGCTGAATACACGTGCAAATCAGGCAACTTGATTACTGTTCTGCCAACATGTAGCTTTGGCATCTTTGTTAAGTAAATGACAGTGGATACAATGAGATAAAAAAAACTCACCTAGTCCAGCATGACCATAGCAGTAAATGCATCCATTTGATCCCAGAACAACTGCCTGTAGTAAGTCAGTCAGTGATGTTGCACAAACTTCAGCCTAAAGAATTACAAAGCAAGATACGAAATTCACAATAATTTCAATTAACAAAGTGTCAATTATAGTTAAAGCAGCTCTCTAAAAAGGTCTTGCTCTGGTCATTGTTACCAGATGCCTTAATCTTTCTTGGCCCATGCTTTTGATTTAAGGGCCATAACTGCATGAATTCTCTAGGCCCATGGTTCATTCAGTCAAATTCTATAATCAGTTTCACCTAAGACGGCGACAGGACTTCGGGCTGTCGCGACTTCGTACGCTCACGGCGTCGGGCGTTCACAACTTCGAATGCTTTTGGATGGCGAGGCATTCATTTCCCATTTGCTGGCCCTTGAGCTGGCCGTGGACACAGGACCAGCGCATCACAGGACTTACCGTTTTCATCCCAGCTTACGTTGGTACCAAACGACACTGTTTGATGACAGAGGCACATGTTGGCAAGCAACTTGGCCAGGGTCAATACACAGTATCTGGCAGTAGGTGCCAACCCACAACTATTCAATAACACGCCTTGCGTGCTAAACAAACAGACCACGGTCTGGTACGATGCGCTTCTGTGAGGTACTCAAGAGGCGCTCTGTAAATGTTCTATTACATTACACTATACATTGCACATTCCTCCTTTATAACTAAATTTTTACCACAACAATAAGAACAATAAAAATTTCATATTATCTATTATCCCGAATGCGAACAATGCATTAACCTTAACAACCTGTTGCTGAGCAAAAAAATTTACAGCCTTCAAAAATGACCGATAGCACTTCATTAATTTGAAGCACACAATGATGAAGCACGCCTACCGATGCTCCCCTTCGAACATCAAGATTTACAACGCACTAGGCTCCCATAAACCACAAGAAATTATAAACACTGGCTCGTCTCTGGGCATTTACGATTCTCATGTGCCAGAATTATTCCCAAAATGAACTGGTGCTCTACCGTCAGCAGACAAATCCAAGGCCCATCACGCCTGCCAACCAAATCAACAACATCGCACCAGAGCAATGTCGTTAACATGCCAAATTTACCAGTAATTTATTAAAACTGGAATAAATGAAGCCATTGTGTAGAACAGCCACCAACGTTCGCATCTGTCCACAGCAAAAGTCCGTTAGAAAACCATTTGCAGGCAAGAAGCACAATGCCGCGTGTTTATAGTTTGCCAGTAAACCGTTGCTTATGCCATAAACCAGGTCAGAAATTGAGCCATAAACAACCTGTCTTGCTTTGTTGGCATGATATTTGTGTAAACATTAAATGCTGAATGGATTCTAGGCACCTTTTATGCTGTGAAAGGCTGCATTATACTTTATATACATCATCAGTACATTAATGAAAGTATTGTTATGATCATATTATAATAATTAACACTACAGTAATGATACCATTGATGTCTTACTATCATTATTTGGAGTTGCACTGCTTAGAGATGTACCACATAATCAATTCAAATTCGTGTTTGGCTAAATAATGAGATACGTTATTATTAATACATTGGGGAGGGGGTTAGGGAATATAGTAATGGTAACACTCATGGCCAGGAGAGCATTAGATCATGGTTCAATACCTGTAACCCCCCCCCAGGGCAACGCCTTGCATGGCTGCCAACCAAGAGTTTAGTTGAGATTTGATTGTTGTACTGTCCTGTTTCACTGTAATCTTACTGCGTTTGTCAGTTTGAACTAATAAAGATTATTATTATTATTATTATTATTATTATTACTATTATTATTATTATTATTATTATTATTATTATTAATTAGCAACTTCTAAGGCACTATTGTCTCATCCACATGGTAGCACTCGGAGGCACACCAAAATCAAGCCTGTCAGGTCATTGTCCAAGTCAGTCACTGTACAATATTTCAGTTCTACCACAGGGCTCGAGTGGAAACTTGTGCATTATTCTGCAAAGCCTGAAACAGACAAAGTCACGCACATGTGGCTTGCTCACGAAAGGCACAAAAGAATGCTGCTGTGTGGCCCAATTCGGCAAGCCCAAGCAACAAACAATGGAAATTCAACAGAGAATAAATTGCTTCAAGTTAGCAAGTGCTTTACAAGTCATTTTAACAACAGTAATGGCATAGCACAGGTACTAATTTTTGAGAAAGCTGATGTGTTTACTGTGAACGTGATTGCTTTCAAGTGTCAGGGTACCCATGTCTGTTTTGAGCAGGTACCTAATCAATAATCATCACACCCCATTATCTGTCACTCCATGGCAACATCATCACTGGATAAATAATGTCACTCTCCAATTGATGTATTTCGGATGGGAACTGGAAATGATAATCACTATATTGTATTGCAAAAGGCAAAATCATCTGCATACTTCTTAAACATATTTATAAGTTTCAATGATTTACTGCATCTTTAATAAATTCTTAGATTATGTGTTTGAATTTCTATCCCGCAAAATACCATTAATTAATAAAAACAGGCCTGCCATTTACAAGAGGCTGCAACTATATAATATACATGAAGCTGACTCAAGATATTTCAGCAAGGCACCATTAGCAAGTAGTCAGTTAAAATGAACTTGTAAGGTTGGTGGCTACAACTGTCTGTGCATAAGTGGGCCTCCACTGTAGTCATATACTCCAAAGTTTGCCCAGTCTCGTGTAAAACTGCATTTTGCTCAATTATGTGACTGGCATAACCAGTTGTTGGACACCTATTTACCACCTGAAACTCTGGCTTGGTTCATTGTGGATGTTGTAGTTAATGAATTTCTTCGGGTGATGCATTTGTTTGTATTTCATTAATTGTTTTGATAGACACTATGCTAGAAAACACTTGGACAAAATGTAGACAAGCATGGAAGTACTTTAGAAATTCTTCTTACTGATGAGTAACTGACCAAATAGTGGCTTTTAAATTTATTCTATCATATTGATCATCATTGTCATCATCATCATCATCATCATGATCATCATCATCATCATCACCATCACCACTATGATCATCATCATCACCATCATCATTAATATTCATATAAAACAAACGTGTGCTCACATTTTGCATCAACGATTTGAAAGCAATCCTTAACTGTTTGTACACAGCATTTAAATACCATATCTGTTACGAAACCAGTTCACTGTGTAGGTGATCTGGTAAATCTTAATGTATTTCTAGTTCACTGCTACTTACTAATGAGCTTTCCTCAGGGAAGACTGCATCAAAGGAGAAGTTCTTTGGAGCTGTTGAATCCTGGCAATTGGCCAAAGAAGGATCACCACAGACAGTGATTTGCCTTTTCTGGGCATCACAGCTAAGCAACGTGTCACCGAGGGCCACTTTCACCGGACAGATCCGTACCATCGCTTTCGCCTGTACCAACAAACAAAGCAAGCACATTTTCATAGATAAAATATTTCATAATCACAGTTCATCTATAATTATTATTATCATCATCATCATGAAAATTTTGCACAAACTCACAAAGAAGTGTGAATCTGAGGTAGCCAGCAAGTCATCTGCAGTTGAAAATCAGTTAGATATCCAGACCAATCCAGCCAATGAGAAATAGTGTATTTTGAGTTCTTTCTTGAAGAAGGAAAAAATTTTGAGCAGCTTTCAGCATAATATAATGGACCCTCCTTGTAACACATATCATCATAACACAAATTATTATATTGCATACTTGGTAATATGCTGACAAAATTCAGTTCAATTTGTGCCCTGAGTCAGATGCTGCTCCTTAGAGCAAACTACTTCTAAAAACTCAGCCATCTTGATTAAATAACATGTTCCACTGTTCCTGTTCAAGTCATCACATAACAGTTAATTCCTCAATGTTAAGGAAATCCAGTGCTTTTTTTCTAGAAAAAAAGGTTCCGGAACGGAATAATAGGTTCCGGAACGCAAGAATTATGGGCGGGCTAAAATTCTGAGGAAAACGGGAATGCGGGTTGGGAGGTGTCTCAATAAACACTGAAAACAGTTCAAAACACTGAAATTAAATTAAAATACACAAAATTGTTGTTTTTATTATTAAAATAAACAAATAATTTTTTAGTAGCTGAAAAAAGGTGCCGGAACGCCGTTCCGGCTCGTTCCGGCTGAAAAAAGCCCTGAGGAAATCAATCAACGATACTGACTGCCATTTACTTTTTTTGTAAAAGAACAAGTCACCAAATGGTAACAATGCAGCTAAATGTTACTGTCTGATTTTAAACCTTATGTTTCAAATTAAATCGTTATCTTTCTGCTGAATCAAATAAGGAATGAATATTATCTTGTTTGCCTTTCATCTGACACAAACCAAAGACCTTCCTTCAAAAACTGTATGCACATTAAAGGTCTAATTACCTAATTAGACCTGTACATGACATAACTTAAATTACCTTTGGTAATGTAAAGTATATTACAACAGAACTAATTATGCTCATGCACGTCACATGCTAACCCATATGATACTGTCTGCAGCAAGAAAAACAAGAGCAGACCAATTTGCTAATGCCAAAGGACAGCCATGGGTATGAACTGTTGGTGACTTCATTCTTCTTGGCCTCGGCACATAATGGCTGGTGGCTAACCCTCCCCTGCCACCTGCCCTACCCACTCACAGTGTACCTGAGCTTGCTACGGGCACAAGCAGAGACAAAATCTCAAAACAAATTTTGCCCTGGCTAGGATTTGACCCCAATATTTAGATTGTCAGTCCAGCACACAAACCACTAAGCTATCATGCACTCCAGTCTGTAGTAATACGCCTTACAAATATTTTATTAGTCAGTTTTCTGATGATGA
The DNA here is from genome assembly GCA_963556255.1 of Allolobophora icterica. Lineage (NCBI taxonomy): Eukaryota > Metazoa > Annelida > Clitellata > Crassiclitellata > Lumbricidae > Allolobophora > Allolobophora icterica. The sequence continues at coordinate 19,377,456 of OY744615.1, read as the reverse complement.
TGATGATGATGATGATGATGATGATGATGATGATGATGATGATGATGATGATGATGATGATGATGATTATGATGATGATGATGATGATGATGATGAATACGGCGATTTCTACAGCGCCATAACACTACACATGCCGTTACAAGGGCACTTTGACAAGTTCACATAGATATATATATAGTACATGTCTAATTCCATCAGTACTTAATTGCTTCCAAATCATGAAGGAATCCAGTAAACAAACAAAAACCACGCCTGGTCGTACTGATACTTTAGAGCCAAATATTTATCCAGTAACGTTTCTTGCATGCTGAGCAAGAGAGTCGATCAAGAAGGTACAGAACAGATTTATCAGAAGGCTTGTCCCAACGGCAAAGAACACACTTGTGTCCAACACCTTTGAGTGTGGCTACCGTCTCTACAGCCAGATAATATATAACGGTCGAGAACAGATTGAAGCAAACAGAGGAAGTCGATAAGAAGGCGGAGGAGACAAATTAATACAGTTCTGATAAATGACCACCATGGTCAGAAAAACGCCATCTGGTGACCCAAGAACTGTGCAATATTTCCTTTCATAGGAAAACCTCTTCTATTGGTATAGATCAAGAAAGCATAAGTCCATGGGCGTCTGCAGGAATTTTTTTGAGGGGGCAAAAATTTTTAAGGGGGCAAAAAAAGCTTTGGGGGGGCAAAATGATGTTTTTGCATAGAAAAAAATGTGCACGGATATTTTTTTAAAATAAACAATGATCAAGGACTTTACCTAAATAATTGTTTTTTGGCATTGAAAATCATGTTGGAACTGTTGTAATAATCATAATAATCAAAAGCGTTTATTTTTGTAAAATATTTGCAGGGGCAAATGACCTTGCCCCCGTCCAGACGCCCATGCACAAGTCAATGAGGAAGTGAGGTGAGCATAGGTCTAGATTTTAACTCGTCACCCCACCAGCAAGGCATATATACAACATCTGCCTAATACACGCTTTACCAATATTATAAGGTATATCTACAACATCCAACGCCAACGCCGAGCCTTCTTGATTGTTGGCCCGTCTACCTGGAATGGTCTTCCAATCCCCTTACGCTGCTTTCCCCGGAATAATTCACCTGCTTTCTTACGACACCTCAAGTCCTATCTCTTTAGCCGTGGCTGGGCTGGGAGTGCCTCTGAGTAGGTCTCTTGAAGAGGCGCTATATAAATTTTCCAGAATGAATGAATGAATGCGCCTAATACACCTTTACCAATATTATGTGTGTAAGCATGCATGCATCTGGGCTTTTATAAACTGCATTTTAAGAGCCTCTCATAAGTGTTGTGTACATGGCTGTCCAAGGTATTTAAACAGATGCTTCTTAACATATGAAGAGAACGTAACTTGAGCCGAGTTAAAAGAAACAGTTCTGAATGTTCACAAAAGACTTCTCCAAGGCGAGCAACCTATGCAGGACAATGTGCAGTTTTCTTATAATAATAATAATAATAATAATAATCTTTTCTTTATTTAAGCGCCTGCAAACGCACTGCGCTGTACATTGAACATACATATAGTAGAAACGGCAGCCACGCAGGGCGCCTGACATACATGTATTAAGTAGAAACACACATGATAACAGTTTTACAGGAGTCGAATATAACTGCTTATGTGGCAGCCACATACGGCGCCAAATCACGGTCTCCTATTCATTTAACCACCGCCGCCGCCTAGCGAGTGGAAAGGAGAATTAACCTTAAATTTTGCGGATGTCTACCGGGTTCGATCTCGGTACCTTCAGCTCTCCAGTGTCCTATCCATTACTCTACGGGCCGATGTCTAGAAGCAAGAGACCTGTAGATCAATTCCCAGGCAGCTGAGGGAAGAAGCAATTGATGACCAGACCGACTTGGTACCAAACAGCACAAATAACTCTTGTACATATTCTGGGGCAGAGCTGACTGATGAGGCCTCAGGAACAGGATCTTAAATATGATTCTATCCTCAACAGATAGCCAATGCAGTGTAACTCTCATATATTCTGAAAAATGAGAGTATTCGGATAAAATGGCCATTAGATGGATGGCACAGTTCACAATGGACAGGAGCTTACAATTCAGAATTTTGGCAATCCTGCACGGAGACAGAATTGCAGTATTCCAGGCACATCATAACAAAAGAATGCAGCTAATAATTATAAGCATTACGTGCACAACAAGTTCACATGGTCTGCCAAGGACAATTGACAATTCACTGTCGATAAACAGTCTCTGATCGCGGAGAAGGCACTGAGGAGAAAAGACAAGAGGAGCTCTTCTTAGTCAATTATAGCCTGTGTCTGTTTAGCACCAAACCACAGATATTGTGTTTTGGCTGGGTTGAGCTGGAGCCAACGAGATGGCATCTACGTCTCTACCTCCATCATAGTGGTGAACACTGACTTACGGTAGATGGGCAAGACAATCAGAAGATCGACAAATGGAGTACAGCTGGACATCGTCCGGATATTGCTGGACATGGATTCTGAGAGCAGTCATGACTTTGATCATATCCATTGGGTAAAAAAAGTATGTATACAAGTGGCCCGTGGACCAAGACCTGGAGACACCAAAGAGAGTGGAACCTAGTCTGAGCAGGCTGACCCCATAGGTCGATCATCACCTGCTCATCAAGAAATGACCAGTCATTTCAGCACTTGACCTACAACTCCACATGATGTATTGAGGCGTGTTAATGGTATGTTATGGTCACCCAGGTCAAAGACCACCCTAGCACCAAGAAGACTTACAAGTGTCACACGACCCAAGTCGATAACATCATAGAAATCCGAAATCAGCCATGACGGAACCGTCTCGGTGAAATGCACCATAACGCTCTGAATCAATAAGAGATTAACATATCTCTGGCCACAAATTCCAGTTGAACGAGAGTTGTCAGTGACAGAATGATACCTTAAAACAGAAGCGCATTTACAGAAAATGGGGCCCTAGGCGCAAACATTTTTGGGGCCCTAGGCGCAATAATTTGTGGGGTCCTAGGCGCAAAAAGTTTGGAGGGCCCTTCTGAACATGCTGTTATTTTGCACAATCACAAAAAATTAATTATTAGCCCAAATGAACAAAACAATATAAATTACAGTAAAATAGCCTACTTTTATGTGAATGCTAAACTGTAAAAAATAGAAAATAGGTTATATTTCAAATAATTTAAAATTCAAAAATGTAATTTTTTTATAATTGAAAAAATATTTTCATTCGTTCAGGGTCCTCTGAGATTTGGGGGCCCTAGGCACGCGCCTAGTGCGCCTATACGTGAATGTGCCTCTGCCTTAAAACCAAAACCCCAAAGCACTGGCGTAAACTTGCCCAAAATATTGGGGGCATTTGGTTATTCTTTCTATACTTGTTGCATTATATGTACAGTCCATCTCAATTATTGGGGGGCACGTGCCCCGGCTGCCCCCCCAGAGTCTACGCCTATGCCCCAAAGTCACTTTGCCGTCTGATAATTGGTGACAGATTCATATATCCCACAATTTTTCACTTCATTTGCATTTCGCTTACTCCGTCAATCCTGTCATATAATCCTTTTAGTCTCAAATCATTCTGCATAATTTTTTTTTAAATAACTGGTATGTCAGCAATTAGAAAGGATGCTAAATGGTTCTATAAAAATGCCTACAGATGGGTGGCATAGTTCAGAACGGCAGCAGCCGACAATACCATTCTGATAAATGACCAATAAAACAATAATATAACAAGCTGATATATAGGTTGTTATTGTTGTTTAATTTATTCTGCATTTTTTTCATATTTCTATGCAGTCACAATTAAAAAATTCATTCTTTATCCCAAAAGATTTACACAGTCACCAGTAATAAACCACAGTGAGGCACATAAAAAATTACTGATCGCAGACACTTTTAAAATTTCCTGATTTATTTGCAAGTCTGGCTCATCTCTAAAACGCCCTGCAACCCAGAACTATTCACGTCTGGGACACGAACTTCAAATAACCCCAAGAGATATGACGACCACAGGACCTCCCACGGCACTGGCTCACTTCCGAGTCTCATATAATTGTCACCGCTCTACCTCCATAAACATCGCATCTCTTTTCGTCCATAATCACATCAACCGCTCTGCATTCTACATCACTCCATAAAGGGATTTAGGCAGGTACTGCCAATACCTGTTCGTCCACATTAATGACATCATAAATCCCGTGGTAGGAGCAGTCCTGCCGACTTTACGTGATCATAAAAGGTTTTACGGCTTTACATGATCGTAAAAGGTTTTACAGCTCAGCGAACACGCAAAGTCCTCCAAGCAGACCATCCCAATCACAGGCCTCCCATGGCAGTTCTAAATCTGCAATCACCAAGTATCCGGGTAGATGGGGTAACGTTAGCGAGAGTCATCAAAGCCTAATGAATATTGGAGCATGATGACGCGAGCAAGGATAGGGTGAACAAACAAAATGGCCACAATGGAGGAAGTTTAAGGCAGACGCACAACCTCATACCTGAGATTCACGAGACTTAGAGGACAAACTGGGGTTGCAGAGGTCAAACTGGGGTTGCAGTGGTCAAACTGGGGTTGCAGAGGTCAAAGGTCAAAGGATAGGCTATAATAAACTCCTAGTCGTTTGTGCCACAAAAACGTGTTGCTGTAAGGGAAACAGATTCCCAGTTGAACCGGTCCAACAGAGTCTGAGTTCACTGTGGAGCAGTCTATCATAACAGAGGCCTTCTGGTGAGACAGTTTTCATTATCGATGCTAAAAATAAGCTAGCAAGATTACCAATGCATGCACGATCAGTCAACATACATCGGTCAGCAGGTCTATCTGTCATACAATGCCTTCAAAATCTCAGTGAGTATGGATTCTACACTGGATTTCCATCACTGAGTTTAGGATTTAGATCAGCAAAATAGATCTTGCACCTGATAAGCAATAATTACGATCATGATCGTGTGCCAGTTGATCTAATGTCTGAGTTTCAAGCAGAAGATGGACTTCTGATGATCCTGTACAATACAATACAATACAATACAATACATACAAATTTACAGCTGTATTTGATATCGCCCTCCTTCCAAAGTTAAGAACTGCACACACGACCATACAACAGAACATCAAAGGCGCTGAGCAATTGTGAGCGAAGAACTTGCTCAGGGTCCCTACACAGTGACTGTCTCAGTGGATGCTCGAATCTGTACTCTCCACATTACAGGCCAAGCGCTCTCACCAATCAGCTACCACACCCCACAGCGATACAGGCATACAACAGATTGAAGTTTAACAATAATTCTTCTTAGGGTTCTTTTCATTTGCATGGCGTACAAAGCTCAATATTCAACCCTCCATCTCATCAGATTTACTCAGTATAACAGACATTTTCAATGTCAATCTTCTTATAACAAGTGACGTCCTAATATTATTACCCATACAACCGTAGGCTATAACCATTATACTACGAAGCCACAGACTAATACACAGTTATGCGAATCCAGTACATATTATAATTAAGCAGCCTGGGAAACCCTTTAGCCTGGTAAAAAAATCTACAGTCCTTTTGTGTTGTGTTTTTCCACCTGCTTTTTAATATGCGCCAGCGACTGAGCGAGTAAGCAGATGAATGTACGTTTGTACGCATGCAATTGTGTAAATAATAACAGGTTTTCCTGCTCCGACTGAAAGCTTCTGCAGAAAACAAGCATCTTCGAATAACGCTGGTACCAACCGAGACCCGCGATACAAGACAATTTTTGCAATTTCTCCGTCAACCAGGAGGAAAAGCGGAGAGGAAAATTGTGTCAGGAACAGAAAGCTTCATTCATCAAACTCAGATATAATTATTACTGGCTTGAGAAGGCTTGAGCAGGCAGCGAGTTGGCAGGCAGAGCGATGAATGGGCAGATAGACAACAGACATATATGACAAAAGAAGACACGACGTGGGCAGGAAGACTGAAAGATCTGACACAGAACCTCTACTTATATGACAATTATTGACGAGGATTACAAAGAAATTAATTACTTGTGGGACAGGGTAGCCAAGTGGTTAGAGCTCTCACCTTGAAAACACGGAGATTAAGAGTTCGAGCTTTCTCTGAGATGGTAACTGTGTAGGGATTTTGAGCAAGTCCTTTACTCACAACTGCTCAGCGCCATTGACTGATATTCGGTCATTAGACAGTGGCCTTCCATAAATGCATAATAAATAGCAGTAATTACAATTACCAATTTTTAAGTCTTTTGAAAAAAAGTTGTAATCATTTTCCTGATTCATTTATAACTCTTTTACATATGAAAGAAAAGCCTAGACTTATGATAATGATGACCGTGAACAGTATATGCATAATAAGATGGTAAACAGAGACAAGAAATATCAGAACAATAGAAACCATATTAAACGAGCCACTGTCCTTCATGCAATGCTACACAGTACACACCAAACGACAGTCACTGCCCTGCGCCCAGTAAATCAACAAGCCACTAAGAATTCATGTTCCAGTTCTAAGGAGATGAAGCAGCACAAAGATCAGGAGGTCATTTACAGATACATGGCGTCTCATACTATGACAAATGTTGATGACCAGAAGGGCCAACAGGGTAAAGAGAAACATGGACAAGTGATGTCCACCTACACATGACGACACATATGGTCATCGGCTGACCAAAACCATCTGACTGACTGAGCTATCACCTTTGGTCAGCAGTATCAACAAAACCCACAAATCAACTTCAAAGGCAAAAAACAAAGACACATACACATACATACAAAGACACACACATACGTACACACACATACAAAGACACATACATACAAAGACAAATACAAAGACACTTAAGCATACATACACAGACACACACACATACGTACACACACATACAAAGACACATACATACAAAGACACATACAAAGACACATACGCATACATACAAAGACACATACATACAAAGACACATACAAAGACACATACGCATACATACAAAGACACATACACATACATACAAAGACACATACACATACATACAAAGACACATACACATACATACAAAGACACACACATACGTACACACACATACAAAGACACATACATACGTACACACACATACAAAGACACATACATACATACAAAGACACATACACATACATACACAGACACATATACATACACAGACACAGACACATACATACAAAGACACATACACATACATACAAAGATACATACATACAAAGACACACCCACATACATACACATACATACAAAGACACATACATACAAAGACACAGACACATACATACAAAGACACAGACACATACATACAAAGACACATACACCTACATACAAAGACACATACGCTGCTCAGGCATAAGCTGGTGCCCTGTGTTTATAAGGCTTTAGAAATTTGGAGTTTAAGACAGCAATCAGAAGTAATGAACATCATTCATGTTCATTCTCAGATCCATGGTTCAATCATTGCATCTTCATTTTTTAAACATCAAATGAATTGTTTATTCATCAATGCAACTTAATGAATATGTCCAGATTGTTGTTTTCAGTCAGTGAGTGATACCTCTAAGCTGTGCCGTTCATTGCCAAGAGACTGAAAGGCAGTTTTGCGGCTCCACACATCCCACACAATGATCAAACAATGTAAATCCATCCAAACAAAAACTTTTCCAGATAGCATGTTCAGAAACTTGCACATTGAATTTTAGAAGGAAGGTTGCTTTCACTTTTACACTAAATCCCAATGTCCCATCTTGGAGGACTACAGAGTATGTTGCCTCAAAGAAACTAATGCAGGGCCTTAACAGTGAATTTATATTCTCTTACCTTATATTAACTAATTCAGTGTTACAGCAAGAGGAAGAACCCGTCTGTTACGACACAGCACTCATGAATAAACTGGTGCCCTGTGCTTAGCTTTAGAGTAATGCTTTAGAAATTTGGAGTTTATGATTACAATAACGATAATGATTATGACCTGCAGGTGACGCCAGAAAGTCATAATAAATGCAGTTACTATGTAATCCTGTTGCGTCTGTGTCGATGGGAATTTCCGCAATAAACGAATATTTGAAACGTTATGTACCTTTCACACTTAATTTCTTCACAGGAGGTAAGTATCTGTCACTGATACTAAGTATCCTTCATCAGTTCCTTCGTTGAACTCATAGCTATTTTTCATCATATTCTCACTGATAAGGAAGTCTGTAGCCCAATCATAAGAACACTGGGTCTTTCACTGGGCCTCTGCAGAACCCGTTATCTTGCTGTATGTATGTCTGTCTGTCTGTCTGCTTGCCTGTCTTCTGCAACATATGCCTGCCTATTAACTTCCCTCTGTCTTACAGGTCTTTCTCATATTCACATAACTAGGAAACATTAAAGTGTAGCACGCTGATCTTCACAATCCACCTGTTGGAATTAATCTGACTGCATTCATATGGCCCATTTATCACAGGAGCTGTTAGTTCAGGTGTGGGGATCAGACATTAATGAATCAGTACAGATCCATTCATCATTACTGAGGACTGGCTACTTACTGCTGTACAGCAATTGATGCAATCACGAGATAGCCTTATGTTGTCCAAAACAACCAGATGTTATTTGAGGACTGTGGTCCAGTGTCCTTTTTATAACCTGAACTCTACCCCTTTCAAACTCCAAGTGACCATAACAAACCAGTGAATTGGCACCAATTTCGAGGACCCATTTGATAATTTAATTCAATGAGACTTGAGGAAAGCTAAATCATCGATTTCAGTTTCACTAAAGTCACTGCTCTACAGGCTTAATAAGCTACTGTGATGATGTCCCTGAACTATGTATTGCAGCTTATTTAAATGTGCGTGGAATGTATTTTAAATAATTAAACTGAAAGACAGATTGACATTCACTGCTTAACTATATACTCTATTGATAATGCTGAGGATGGGGTTGTAGATTAAAAGTAGCAGATGTAAGATCCAACTCCAAGTTTACACACTACACAGTTACTACAGAATTAACTGTGTTGATCAATGTTCCCTCTGAGACCAAAATTCAGTGTGCAGATTTCGGAATTTGCTGTGTGGAACGTTTTTTTTGGTTGACTTTATATTGTTTTACTATTTCTTTGGGGCGTGTGAAGCCACAGAAACCGAAGTGGCATCGTACAGTAGACACAAACAATGATGCTAACTGATTTCTTTAGAAGAATTCAAACATGGTACGAAATTGAATACCAAATTTTAGCAGCAGTTTGCTGGAATGACAGGAGTCATGTGACTTGCCATAGAACAGAAATAACATAATTTCCTTTTAGTAATTTCCTTCCTTGTCTTTGGTATGGCAGATTTAATCCCTATCCATCACAATTGAACTAATATCTTGGTAATGTTTAGCACTTGAATGGCGATATCCCAGTCGCTTTTAGTACACTCTCATCATTACATTGTTAAACCTATCATAAAACACCAGTTCTCAAAGAAATGTAGATCATTTAGGACTCTTTTAAACCATCATCCACTCACAGCTGATACATAAAAATTGAATTAACTTACTATATCAGCCACTACTTTTTTCAGATGTACATAAAATAAAACAACAGTATCATAATCATAATCATAGTTGTAATCGTAAACTCTAATTTACAGAGAGCTACTCTCACACTAAGCACAGAGCACCAGCTTATTCATGAGCAGTGGTGTCACATGCAAACCGTAATTGTCATCGTAACTCCAGATCTCTAAAGCAATGCACAGGGAACCAGCTTATTCATGAGTGCTGCATCATGTCAAAGGGATGTCAAGTGAAGAATGGTGGCCAAGAAGATGAGAGTGGGGTTATTCTTCGGCTGGAACCACAAGACATCAATCACCCAGTTGGTGATTCATGCACAACATTGGCATCCTACTGCATGTAGATTTGTCTGTGGAGGTAGACCACGTAAGTTCCTCTACAGGACCAGACTTAACCAGCTGCAGTAGATTGAAGTCATACAACACATTCCAGCATTTGACACGGCTGTGACCATGGGCGTCCGCAGGAATTTCTTTAGGAGGGCGCTGTGACCAAGGTTTGCTCTTTCATACTGATTACTGTTGAGTAACTGCCTTAGTAATGCCCAACATACCACGTGGAGCAATTTCATGAAAATCTAAATTATTATATTGTTCACACAACCTCAAGGGATCCCACCGTATCTTTCAAGCGCACAAATGAAATAGAAAATTTCCTTTCCCCGAATATTTGGTATCCAACATGTGTCTCGAGGCGCGGTACATCAAATAAATTGAAGGAAATGTGAAACATCTAGCGGTTAATGGCAAATCAAAATGCCACTGATTCAGATAGAAGCAGCCCACGTGTCCAAGACACATCTTATCCACTATGGTCTATGACAAATATCTTTCAGGTCTTATCATCAAACACGTGGGAGACATCCGAACAGATTTCTCATACTACTATGACCCAGAATAATTACTGGACTGAGCGAATCTGAAACTACAGGAGGTCATTTGAAGCCATAATTACGTCTCCAACCATCAATATGACTCAGGCAGATTGCACGCATAGCTAAGCAGCAAGAAGAAATTCCAATTTCTTCATGTGTGTAATAGTCATCAAAGTATCACATTTATCATGTTGCATAATCACTACAGCATCACAGGTATTCTGATATGCCTTCACTTTCCAGGTGACATTATTAAAAGCTACTTGGAAGGCATCATGTTAGCATCTGGATACTGACACATAGATATCCACCTGTTGGAATTAATCTGCCTGCATTCATATGGGCCACTCATCAGAGGAGCTGTTACTTCAGGTGTCAGATGCTCTTCAATGAAACCATCATCCTAAGTTCCACCACGGTGAAATTTGTATTGAGCAATACTGGATACATGTTTGGCTCCACAGATCAATTTAAGGGGTATCTGCTCTGCCCAAATTGTCTCCAATACAACACATAAATTTTTGATTAACTACTCTAACTTCTAAAGGTCCATTGCCTACTGCAATTGTTTTCCCATCAGCATAATGGAAACTACTGAAAGAACTCTCCACACAGAAGACCCTTCTACTGCTAACATACAGGCAGACAGCAGAATTATGGCACTCAAACTGAAATCCTTATCAATCTGTGGAGACAGTCAGCCAGCCAACAGGGATATGGCAACTCAACAGAACGGAAATGCATTAAGGCAGATCTATGAGAACAAACAAAGGGAGAATCATAACAATCATTCAAGGTATCTACGTCTTTATTCTGAATACAATACCCCTTTTATGAGAAATTTCTATTAAGCACTTCTATAAATTGGACTAACTGCTCAAGATATGCTGGCCTTTCTAAAACATCCTGCTAGAAACCAATACAGCACTGTGTGATTACTGTTGCCACAACTACCATGACTGATCACACGTTACAGTATTAGACATACCCGTACCATAAGCATCTTTCATTTTAATGAGATTCAAGTGGTTTTGCTAACAGATATAACGTAATGTGTGTTCATCGATTTATGCAGTGCTGCTTCAAGATCACTCTCCTTGAAGATTCTAATCAATCAATCAATCAATCAATATATCTTTATTGGCATCAATGACAGCATTTAACCAATAACATACAACGTTCAGCATAATTACATGCAGGCAGATCACAATTTAAAGGAGTTAAACAACTTGCATCATTTGAGATAATGACAATGAGCTTTCTGGATACATAGCACTGCCATCAACGGCAATGGGTACCCCCCCCCCAAAGGATGAGAGTCCCACTAAGATGGGGATACCGCATGCACATGTATCTAGTCAGTTTGATGCAATAGGGCTAGAGATCATCCTCCCATGCGTTAAAGTAGCAAAGAATATACAAACGCAAATAGAGGAGATTGTTTAGCTAGATTTAAAACTTAATTATCCTTAACTAAACCAACACATAGGCCCTTTAGTTTTGACTCACATCGTTCAATGGTTGGAGGTTCCGAAAAACATCTTGCACTGACCTTTCACACAGTACGGGTCAAGGTTTAGCAACAGCGTCAAAAAAAGGTTAGAATGTGGAAGCATTTTTGAAAATCCGGTCAGATTTTCCTGTGACTAGTAGTTTTGTACATATCAATGTCTATTGAATGTAGGGTGAATACAGCATAGAGATCAACATAAACAAAGCAAATGAATCAATCACAACAATCAGTCAAGAAAACCAGAAGGAAAAAGAATACTACTGTTGTCATGGGTGAAATGCCGGACCAGGTGCAACAGTCCCATTACCTTTGAAGTATAATAATGGAAGCAGGACCAGGTGCAACAGTCCTGTTACCTTTGAAGTATAATAATGGAAGACTGTGTATACCAGTTTAGATCAAAAGAAGAACATCAGATGGCAAAAAAACATTTTTTTTACATGAGTAACATGACAGTAGAACTTGTAAGCACCTGGACCTAATAAAATGGTACGAAGCCTTGTGTTTAGTTTGGCATCACCAGATGCTTATTACAACAATATCTTGATGAGCCATATCAATGAAGTCGATTTTCTATAGCTGACTAATTTTAGGATCTACGTCCCCAACCACATCACATCAAAAGTCAAGTAATTTTAATAAGTCCCCGGTGAACTCAGTCTATTGTCATTGATAGAATTGGAAACATGGATTCTAAATTTGGCATAAGTAGAAACACTACAGGCAATCAGCAAGTCAGTCTGGAGAAAATTAAGGAAGATGAGTTTGAAAGAACGCAAAATTATGATAAAACACTCTGGCTGTTGCATACAGAGTTGGCAGAGATCTAAAGTATCGATGAACTGGATGGGACGTGTATTCTTGGCAACAGCCACTCTTACTCAAGTCTGAGAACAATACTGAAACGAGGAATCGGGAGGACTACAAGAAGACTGAGAACTCTGCTGTTCTACTCAATTATGGATAAACAGTCCGACTCAGCTACGAACAAGTAAGGCACAGAGCACAGAACAGATTGGGATTGTTGGATTTCTGGATCTCTCTCTAAGACCAGAGCACTCAAGATGAGGATGAAGAGAAAATGAGAAGCAGAAGAATGGACTGAAAAACAGCCTCAACAGATATTCCCATTTGGCCTCATAACAGGTCATTGGTTTCTCTTTGGGATCAAACCCAGAGCTGGCAGAACCCTAATAACAACCATATACAGCACAAACAACACTTAACCTGGCTTTGTGAACAGTAATTACTTGAAGAGCCTGTGAAGCAAAGACAAGAATAACACTTAGTAGTTAATTGAAAACCTCTGCTATGGCTGCATAGCATGACAACACAATAGCCAACCTCTGTGTGATGCATTGGCATTTAGGACAAGGAAAGAGTTCCCACCTATTCAGTTGAGTACTACAATTATGTCTGTGCATGAGTCAAAACAATTGAGAGAGACGTTGCAGTGCCTTTCCACAATTTTAGTTGATTATGAGAACATCTGGATCAGCAAGCAATTATTTTGTCTTATCTAACCTTACCTTTCTGTTACAATAAATCACAACATGATTGATGTTTTTCTGAAGGTATTGACCACTTCACGTCTCACAGTTCAGCATACATCATAATAAATAATTGAACTCATGCCTGAGTCCTCCGTTTGATGTTACTAAACACGCCATAAAATTTGCAACGCATGACTTAAATGACAACCAACTCAAAAGCAAGTGAGCAACGTTTAGAATTGTATGTCCAACAGAATATTCAGTCAGCTGTCAGTCTACTCAAATGGCAGACTAACTAACTGTCATGTCAAAAGTCTTCTCTGATTACTTACTTCTTTATTACTGTTACATGTATCGTTACAGCATCATTATCAACTGTCCTCATCATCATCATAAATTAGCAGTACCATTGTTACTTTAATGCAATTACAATTTTCAATACTGTGTGATACTGAACAGTGCCTTTTAAAAGTTAAGTTTTAGGTATGCATGTTTTCTAAAAGCAGTTTGATGCTAATTGCACGTACCATTCATCATATGCACTGTAATCCACCTTAATTATAAACGTAATCCAGCAAAATCATTTTTGATATAGCAGATTGGTTTTCGATCTGACATATATATGTCCAATCTGATCTGCACATCAGCGAATGTTTGCCCGCCAGGAATTTTTAAGTTTATCCGAGATAAACTGAATGTTTTTCTGGAACCCTACTACCATGCAGCACTTTATGTAACACAGAATCATTGATATTTTGTGACTTTACATGATAAGTACAAAAGTTAGTTATCCTATCATTTAAAACTCTGAGTTATCTCTGAGTTAACTCTGAGTTTAGCTCTGAGTTAAGTCTGAGTGTGGCCCTGATCTAACCCGAGCAGTTGTCTGTCGAAGGAGTTTCGTCTGAGATGGAATACTGCAAGGTAGTTCCCTGGGTGGATCATTCTTCAGAATGTAGCTGAAATTTGTTAGAAATACTGTCGATTCCAGATCAGCTTCCAGCGGATCGTGCTTCTTTCTTCGATTCAACAACTTTCGTACACCTCTGAATAAAAGAAACAGTAAGGAGTACAATGCAGCCTCCTTATATTGTCATATTTCATCATAATAAAATCACATTTCATTACAATAAAACTTCTGATAGCATCAGCCTAGTTTGAAAACATGGATCTTAAATTTAATGCTGCCTTGAATGCAATCCTGTAAATTTTAAACTTGCTTTTTAAAATTTATGATAAAGGCCTAAATGTTAAAATTATTATTGTATTGTGAGTACAAAGTATACAAAGATTTGTCCTTCTTAAACTTGTACCAAAGTCTTTAAGATGGGTGTCATCTACACAGCAGGGAAGCCTCAACAATGCGTGCAAGTACCATATACAGGACAAGCATTCCAAAATTATGTCCAGCAGCTAACAAGCTCCTACACTGAGAAAGGCTGTTGTTTTAGATACACCCAGGAAAGCACCAAGAATAGTTCTAGATTTTGGAAAAAATTTAAGAAAGGTAATTGGAAGACTGTTGAATAGCAATAAGTCTGCAGAATAAGGACTGAAGTACTCTGGTCCCCAGAGTTCAATGTTTTATAAACTACAACCCCCCATTTGAAAGAAGTACCTGGTTAGGCCTATATACTCATTCAAGTATTTAGATCTAGTAAAAGAGTTCAAAACTCTTGAAAGTGCCTGCTTTACTCTGTGATACCAGTAAGAAGCCGTTGCAATAATCAAGGCAACTGGAGAGCAATGCGTTACTCCTAGATATCCCTTGAAGACTCTGGGACAAAACGCCTTATTCTGCATATGTCATGAATATGCATAAACAAGTAGTGTGAGGATATACATGTTGAGGTTTGAGGTGAAATTGAACCCTTGGCCTATAAAATTCTATTAAAAAAACTCTTAAGTCTATCCGAAGTGATTGTGAACCAGTGAAACATTTTTCGAAGTTAATTTTAAGATATGGTTAGGCAGATGAAAGGCCAGTGACAATGCTCTAGCCAAAATTGGCAACTGTCTGCAAATCCACTCACACACAACATGATAAAATGTTGTCAGAGCAACAGAAGACCAGAAAACTATCCACACTTGCCTCTGAG
This sequence comes from Allolobophora icterica, assembly GCA_963556255.1. Taxonomy (NCBI): domain Eukaryota; kingdom Metazoa; phylum Annelida; class Clitellata; order Crassiclitellata; family Lumbricidae; genus Allolobophora; species Allolobophora icterica. Next base: position 19,361,923 of record OY744615.1, on the reverse strand, counting down.
GACAACTAAATGAGCAATAACTAAACAAGACAGTTTGCTCATGAATCAATTATTGGGAATCAGGCACAGCAGGGTTGAGGACATAATGGTTGCTACATTAAACATGTACATTTGCATGTTACCTTTTAATTAAAAAAGGTGCCTTCAGTCTGCAAGATATAGCATGGCTGTGGTATACTACTTTGTTTTACTTTACGATGGTCTTTGAAACACAATTTACACAATACTGCAATATGGGATCATTAGAGAAATGTACTCATCATATGCTATCTAGGACAGCATTAATATGCCACATTTTTGGCAACATGTTAACAGCTGTATTAGTAACATAAGTACACAACAGTTTATTATATTTAACATGATAAATAAATAAATGCATGTGTTATGACTCTTTTAAAGACTTGTATAATATGTATCTTTAAACTTTAGATTTACACTTGTAAGCACCTGTAGTAGATGTATGTTTAACAACACTTCAGATTTGCATTCAGTTTCCCTGCTTGTTTAACTGTCCTACATAAGAAAAATTTAAATGTGGCTTTATAGTTTCTCAAGTAAATGATTCTTGTGTGTCGGCTGAAAATTTCAATATAACAAAATTATTTTAAGATTAAGAAAATGTACTTTTGCTTACACAGGTGTCAAAGTGATATCCATTTTATCTGTCAGCCACCCAACTGAATCCATCGAAGGTCAAGGCCATTTCAGAGTCGTCATTCAGCAAATGCCTCTCCTAATATAGCGTCCATTTCAAGACTCAAAATAAGTTTAGTGTTCTGAAATAGCTTTTGCTCCTAATGCGCTCGCAAATCTCAGCAGAACTGCTAAGCAACACTGCCGTTCACATGCAAGACACGTTTGCGACTGATATAGTTCTGCGCATGCAGTAGACCAGAAGCCATGTAGTAGATGGGATCCTTTCCATCAGCGCATCCAACAGAAGCAATGGACTTGCTTCCATCCATCCATTCATCCACCGTAAGACCGCAGTACTAGCGGGAAACTCCAGTCAGTGGATGCTCCTCTTCTGGTAACGCACGACACCAAACTGTAGCACCAGAGATGTGGCAGTAGCAGCAGCTTCCGTATCCGGCCACTGAGCACACCGTTCATCCACATCCATAGGCAGCGGAAGTCTGCTGCGGCGACTAATAGCCGGACCATTCGTTGGCGCTTCTGCATCATCGCTTTCCTGATTATGCCAATAAATCAAATTTTGAGGGTGTGATCAGCCCGGTGGCACTCATCATTCCGTCGCCAACGACTCGTTTTTATCACTTGCCGGCCGGGGCTGTTGATTTCCCATGGCGTTCCCTAGCCTCACTTCTTACCAGCCAGGTTGTGCTACTGCCTGGCATTCTCAGGTGTGGCAGCCCATGTCGGCTGAAACACCAAGGATGACAAAGAGGTGAAAGAGTGGGGACAGGATGGGGAGTGGCGAACAGCAAACTGTTGGATTCCCAAGGTGTCATTATCCAGTCAGGGGAGGTTGTCAAAGACCAAAGACAGGTGCTACACCTAGCTGATAAGCTTATGGTCTACTAAGCAAACTGAATGATGGTTGTGAAAAACACTGGGACACGGTGAATCATGTTTTCTTGATGGCAGGAAAGCCCTGGTCATGCCGAATATTAAGCAGCTATATTCCTTAATAGTAAAAATATAAAATATACATACACTGGGTCTATCTATGGAATACAATTTGAATGCATATATATATATATATATATATATATATATATATATATATATATATATATATATATATATATATATATATATATATATTAGGGTGGTCCACATGCATATGGTAAAATTTGAAAGTGTCTAAAAACTCTCTCCACAAGGCTGCCCTTATTTCACTATGTATACAGAAGAACCATGCCAAAAATTGAATCAATCGGAGTAGTTTTAGGGGTCGCTATGATTTCAACAATTTTCTGATATACGCATTTCGGATGAAATTTTGGTCGTATTAATGTTTTGAATTTGTTTTCAAATGACTAGAACAATAAGAACATGTAAATGTTGCATTGTGAAGGCACTAACAGTCAGGGGTGTCATTGGGTGGCGGGGGGCATTCCCCCTTGATTTTTGAAAAAAAAGGAAAAGGAATGGAACAAGAAGAAAAGGAAGAAGAAAGGGGTTAAAAGGAAAAAAAGATACTCAAATTCAGGGTCATCATGTAAAGGGTGTAGGCCTGCACTGTATGGACTAGCTTATGGGCATATATAGGTACACAGTGCTGGATTTACCATGAGGCAAATGGGGCAGTTCCCTCGTAAAAATACTCAAATGACCTCCTTGCCCCCCCCCCCCCAACGAAAAAGCTGAATTCACACCCCTGGTAACAGTGCCTGCAAACTGTTGCAGTGGCATTTGCTCCGTCTATGTCTACTCCAAAGACAAATAATTTCTGGAGGAACATAGTCTCTAGTCCAGAGGTTGCTCGTGCCTCAGTCAGGGTCAACTTTCCAGATCGTGGAGCTGTGTTTGTGTTTGCATTGGTGCAAAGGGGCTAGTATTTTGTTGCTACTTTGTCCAATACAAATATCCATAGAGGAGCTTGTGTGATCATTGAAGAAGCAGTGGGTCATGAGCTCGTGATGATTCGTTGTCGCCATCATGTCATGGAGGTCATTCTCAATGCTCAATGTCTTCACAGCTCTGTTTGACGCAACTAGGGAACCCGAGATTGGCCTATTCAAGAGATTCCAAAAGAAATGGCCATACGTACAGCAAGTGAGCTACACACCCACAAAAGATGGGCTCTTTGGTGATGAAATCACAGCCTACGAGGGGGGAGATGATATCATTTTACACAACTGCCTTCAACCACCAACAGCCCAGGGAGGATTAGCTTGACCTTCGATTGTGACTCATCATCCATGGGGATCTGTGAAGGCCATCAAGTTCCGAGCTGCAGGAGCGATACACCATGCTCATACTTTACCAAGACCAGCCGATGCTGATGGCCAGAGAGAAAAGTAGACTGACAGAGCTTTCCATTTTTGTTGCACTTGTGCATGGCCGTTTCTTGCATGAAGCTACAATGCCATCGAATGCTGCACGGAATGATGCCAAGATGCTTAGTCTGCTCAAGATGTATCCGAATCGCCTTGTTGCCGATGCCGAGGCGGCAGCATTGTCTCGTCCTCTATGGTACGTTTCTGAACACCTCATAGGACTGGCACTGTTCAAATGTCAAGAGGGCCTTAGGAGCCAACCTCCAGCTTGCAAAGACTCCATCGGCTCTGTGGAGGGTGAATGCCACCAAAGTCACTAAGTTCTGGAGACTGTAGAACTTTGTGACCAAGCAAACCACGCATCTCTTCAAGTTGCTGAGCATCACAGGGAAGGAGGAGGCCGAGGTTTTCCTTTCAAAGGACCAAGAAGAATGGAAAGATGACGAGTCATCCAAGAAATTGAAAGCAAGAGTCCAAGCCATGAGGGTGGTCAATGACAGCACTGAATGTGGCATTGTGCTCATCCAGAAATGTAATGAAACGATCACAAAAAATAAAGATCAGAAGCATTTCTTGCTCCAGTTTGTCAAGCGCCACCGCTAGCTCTACCCCCACCCCATCCAAAGCAGCCTTGACAGCTGATGATCACTAAAAGAAAAACATTGTAGGCCTAAACGGTTGCTGTGAATAGTTGCATACCCACACTCTATCCTTCAGACTTGACAAACTACATTTAACCAGTTTTTAAATGTTGCATTCGTTCTGCATTCATTCGTGTCGATGTCAATAGTAACTTTTATCTTAAAGACTACTTTCAAAACTAATGCTTCTTACTGTTAACATTTTAGGATACCAGTTAACAGTTTTCAATTGTTTTCTTATTGTTCGCATCCTATTACTGAATGTCAAAAAATAAAAATAAAACAAGGATGTAATTATCAAAATTAACTCATTATTTGCTGTTTTTCGATGTTTATCCAAAAAGTGATAATTCATAGCGACCCCTAAATATTCTCAGAATGACTTCAAAATTTGTCACAAAATTCACAATATTACATGTAACAAGGGCAGCCATGTGGAGAAACAAATTTCTAAATTTTACTTTTTTGGACCACTCTAATATATATATGTGTGTGTGTGCATATAATTAATTGTGAATACATATACATGTCGTAGGTCCCTCTCTGTGGAATGGCTTACCCTCTGACCTGCGTTCTCTTCCTCGGGTCATGTCTAGTACCTTTTATAAGAACCTTAAGACTTTCCTTTTTGACCGGGCTTGGGTCAGGAGTGCCTCTGAGTAGTTGCCTTGAAGGGGCGCTATACAAATTCCATTGATTGATTGATTGATTGATATATATATATATACATATATATACATTCTTTAATGTAATATCTGGCAAAGGTTCATACTGTTGTAACTAAGTTTACAGATGCAGAGTTCCAAAAGATTGTCTTGAGTCAAGTAACATTTGGAAAATGTCCCACCAAGCCATCACAGAAATTAATGACTTTTGCCTTTTATAAACCCCCTCCCACAAAATATAAGCCTCTAGTCATGAGCACTGAGCAGTGAGCAAACTCTGACCTTTTGAATCAGCTACGGGTCGGAATGACTTGTAGACGGTTAAATTTTAATTATCACTGTTTGAAATGAAACCAGTAAAGTACAGACAGCTTTCAAATTTTGACAGGAAATTGCCAGCTTGGCATGCATGCATTTAAAAAAAAACTGAATACTTAAACTTTCAAATTTTCATAAAGATATGCATTTTTATTAAACGAACATAGATCCTAATTAGAAGTGTTCAAAAATTGGAATTTCTGATGATGCAACATCACCATTTAGTTGTTAATGATATATCATTAGTACTATGATTTTACAATAGTGTTAATACAATCCTTTACTTATGACATTATGGCATTTGAAAAGGGAGATATGTATGGCAACACACTTGCTTGAAGAACAGAAGATCTTGAAAGACGTGGTTCGATGCCTTAAGCCCCCTTTAGGCTGACTCAGCCATCCACTCCCTAGGGGCAGCTGTAAAATGAGTGGGCATCTAACAGGCTGCCAAGATGTGTGCTCTATAAGATCTTGATAATTGTACTGTCATATGTTTCAATGTTACTTACTGCAGTTTGTCAGTGAGCTTGTCAGTAAATGAACATATTATTATTACATCAACGTCATCTCGCTTTTTCTCAAATCTTATCAACATCACTTTTCTCACACATACACATTTTCACAGAAGTAAAAGATACCTTTAACTGAGTTTTAAATATCTGTAGTTTCAATTTTGCCAATGCTTTAAGTCTTATTCCTTTCATAACAGAATGCTACCTGCCTACCTCCTTACTTTCAAAACAAGACAAATTAACAGTACACAGCTGTCTGCTCTCTGATGATTTGAAAACAGTAGTTTTTGTACTGCAATATTCTGGAAAAATTTTACAAATGAATAATTGCTTAAATACCACAAGCAACCAACCTTTCTACCTCTGCCAAGACCACCTCTACCATGACGATCATCGTTTGTACCAATTCCTAACACCTCTACTCCCCTCCACCTCATCTCCCAGATATTGTATATGGTTTCCTCTACACAGGCCTATTGAGTTTCAGAGAATTTACCTGCTCAACTCGTCACATAAATCCCATCCTCTAAACTCCTTCTGAAACCTAAGCCACACCTGCTCTGTAAATTTCATTCTATGTGCAGGCACTTGGGCAGGCAGGCATGCACACACAGGCAAGCAAGCAGGCAGGCAGGCAGACAGGCAGGTCTTCTCGTTTCTATCAAAACAGCAAATAAGAGTGAGCAATGCAGTTGCCAGGTTTATCCAGGTACATTGAACTGGGTCAGCATTTTGCCCCAGGGCGTATCCCCAAAGGTTCTGAACCAAAAATGTATCCAGCAGTAGCCTATGCTCTTTCTCCTACAGTTATCTCTTGGCAGTATAATTCTCAAAGAAGAGACCGTGATTAAGTTCTTATCCTGGGGCTTTTTGGAATATTATGTTTCCTTGCGCACAACAATATCATACGAAACCAAAAGCAAACTATTAATTACAAATGAACATGCACAATACTGGTAATGATCTTGATAACACAGATAATCCAAATAGATTCAGTACAAATACTAACAAATATCTCACATGTATATGCATATATATTTGTTTTATTTATTTATTTATATAATGGTGCAGAAATATATACATTCTTTAATGTATCTGTCAAAAGCTGATACTGTTGTAGCTAGGTTTACAGATAAATCGACATTTTAATGATTCACTCGAGTCAAGTAACATTTAGAAAATGTCCCACCAAGCAAAGACAGAAATTAATGACGTTTGCCTTTTTATACAAACCCCTACAAAATATAAGCCTATAATCAAGAGCATAAAACGCAGTCAGGTATGAAATCCTAACATATTATTAGCAGAGCTACACACATCTATACATATGATTACCTAAAATGTTTAAATATGGAAAAGAAGAGAATATGCATAAGACTTCAGTTCACATCACTCAGTTTCAATCATAATAATCGAAGAAACTATGCAGATAATGCAACAGGTGAAAACAAATGCAAATAAAAAATAGTCTATCATTGAAATACAAAGAGCCAATAAAATACCATCAAATAAAATCAATGATAATAATTATATGTGACAAGGCATAGGAAGAACATTTAAATAAGAAACAGAAATTAATGATTATACACTAGAAAAAAATATTGATATAGCACAGAATGAAACTATTTATAAGTATTTTGACATCAGGACACAACATTAAATTAATATTTAAGAGTAATATGTATAATGGAGATCATTTATTCCTACCCATCGCCGCCAAATGGCTGGCGTCAGGAACTGATAATGATGATATGTATAAGTAAAATGAATTCTTTAAGTAATATCGTTTATCGTTTTCTGCTCCTGTAACTTAATGGGCTGAATTGAGAGGATAAAAGTGCATAGGCGATGTTGCTTACACACCAAATGTGCCATCACTTAGAATATCAGTGCTAGGCCATCAATCAGCTTGTAAGATAATCCTCCAAATATGTTCCTGTAATTTCATAACACTAACTTGATCCCAAGTTTATGGCTGTCCAGGACTGTTTCTCCAGCCATCAGCTTAGTCAGTTAGTCGAGTCAGCCAGTCATGGGCGTCCGAAGGAATTTTTGTAGGGGGGTAAAATATTTCTAGGGGACAAAATTTTTCTGGGGGGCAAAATGACGTTTTTGCCTTGAGCAAAAAAATTTGACAATTTTCAAAATCCAGGTGGTAAATGCCCCCTTCCCCCTCTGGACGCCCATGCAGCCAGTGGCTATCTATCACGGGCAGTGCTCATGCATAGGTACGTGAAAATACAGTCACATCCTCAGACCCTCTGCCACACCTCACAGTTCCAATACGAGGGACTGCTCACTGGAGACTCATTTTACTCAGCTGTTGCACTGACTCTGGCACTCTTCTCATGCAAGTTCATTAATCTTAGACTTGGGTCAATGTCGACCACGATTATAAACCTTTTTTCCAGATTTCAATTTCCCAGTCTCCTTATAATTTCCAAATTTTCCATTTACTGATATACTGTCTATCAACAAGTGGGTATGACTCAATGCCCATCATCAATTGATACCTCATTAGTTTCTGCAGAACTCATTCAGTTGGATTAGGCAGTTGTACTTCTGTAACGAATTTAAACTTTGAAGCCCATGTATTCCGCTTTTACACCAAAATTCATGGAGATTAGCTGTGATTAGCTTCAGATTACCAGACAACTATTAGTACTTGTTCACCAATACAGTGATGCTACTAGAGAGGGTGAGGGTTGCTCAGATACTGTTTAACTATCCTGTATCATAAAAAAATTATTAGCATTGCCCTCCTCCTTTATCCAGGCTTGGGACTGGCACTCCCAGAGTACGACAACACTGGAGTTAGAGGATGACGGATGAGTGAGTGTGCTTATCAGTGTTTCATCCACAGCAATAATCTTTAACATGGACCTTTGATTTAGGTTTGTCCGGGAACTGAACTCGAGTTTTCATTACTTTTTGCCCCACCCTACTGTCTAGGGCTGTTTCTCCAGCCATCAGCTTGGTCAGTCGAGTCAGCCAGTGGCTATCTATCACGGGCAGTGCTCATGCATAGGTCCCCAGACCCACTGCCAATCACAGTTCCAAAAAAGAGGGAATGCTCTCTGGAGACTCATTTTACTCACCTTATGCACTGAATCTGGCATTCTTCTGAATCAAGTTCAGTAATCTTAGACCCGAGTCAATGTCGACCACGATTATAAACCTCTTTCCAGGTTTCAATTTCCCAGTTTCCTCATTTCCATTTACTGACCTACTGGCTATCGACTGGTGGAAATGACATTGGTGCCTTCAGCTGTCTTGCGGGTTCAGTCAATGCCCGTCATCAACAGATACCTCAGTAGTTTCTGCAGAACTCATTCAGTTGGATTAGGCAGTTGTATTTCTGTAATGAAGCTAAACTATGAAGTCCATGCATTCCGCTTTTACATCCAAATTCATGGAGATTAGCTGTGATCAACTTCAAATCACCAGACAACTATTTGTACTTGTTCACAATACAGTGATGTTAGAGAGGGTGAGGGTTGCTCAGTTACTGTTTAGCTATCCTGTGTCATAACAAAAATTATTAGCATTGCCCTCCTCCTTTATCCAGGCTTGGGACTGGCACTCCCAGAGTACAGCAACACTGGAATTAGAAGAAGAGGGATGAGTGAGTGTGCTTGTCAGTGTTTCATCCACAGCAATAATCTGATGTATACGTATGACCTGGTCACAGTCGAGCCTCAAAGGCGAAAGTCCTGAAGCTAAATAAACCATTCAGCTTAAGCAAATCCAAACTGACACCAACGAAACAATTGGATAACCTCTAAGTCAACATGACATACTGGTGAAGATTTGAACCGAGACACAACGGAAATTAGCCGCAGCAATACAACCACTAAGCCCAGCAATGAACAGCGAACAAAGACTTCTCTGTCCCGTCAGTGGAAACGGTCATACCAGAAGACCATTGTCAGGCGAATTCGATTTGATGGCCAAACAAATCCAATTGACAAAAGATGGAGTAGCTGAACTGGACGACATCTCACCCTGTCTTGTATCAGCCAAAAACGCCTCGTTGGCTGCATATCCTCTGCACGGGCAACCAAATGACATCATCTTCCGTTTAAATCCGACCCCCTAGCGGGATAATCGCCTCGAGAGAGACCAACGGACTGCAGATCCATCTACCACGACCCAGTGCCTTGCCTGTCTGTCCGTACCACAGCCTATGATGAGTAATCAGTTAAAATCGCTTGTTGGGAAGGAAACAGAAAATTAACCAAATTAATGAGTATGAAATCAAATTAGCTATGAGAAGCGTGCTTCTGCAGATAAACAGTTGAACCTGTCACAGAACGGATGCGATGCAAATGGACATTCATCTAGCACCTTTTTGCAGTACATGTAGATCAAAGTCTACCGGCCACTGCTCACATATTGTAATTCATAAAGATGTTCTTTCTGTTCATATGTTCATATGTTTTTGTTCATCGGGGGATGGTTGAATGGTAACATGCTGGCATGAAGATCAGAAAGACGTGGGTTCAATAGGCCTAGCTGCTAGCCCCACAAGGTAGACTCAGCCTTCCATTCCTAGATGGTGACAGTAAAATGAGCAGTAGGACAGATGGGTGCCTTGCAAAAAACCTACTGCAAATTTCGATAAAATTAAATGTTTACATTGCTAATGCTTGAAACTTTTTTAGTTTACAGGGTCGGGGTTATAAAATTGTCTCAACCAATTGTGCTTCTTGAGAAAGCAAACACATAATATTCAAAAAATATGTAATGTACATTCAGTGAGAGGCCTGGCTATTACTGACGCCCACTAAAAATGGTGGCATGCAAAACATGAAAAGAATTGTTGCCAAAATGAGCAGAGACCATCGCTCATACGAGAATAATATGAGCAATCACGGAAAATGAACTTAACCAAAACCCTTTGATCAGGTCTGGCACTCATCAGACCAAAGAACGATCTCCTGGGAATGATGGCCAGCCCCCCCCCCCTCCCCCAGCCATCAATCATTGTCAGGACCATCAGGACAGCCGAGGAAACTACATGCCAGACCCTGCAATCAGGGTCTGTTCATCTTCATGCAAGTGCAAAAAGTGATTCACGGTCCACTGCTGTTCAACCGAATATGAAAAGGGATTCGAATGACCAATGCTAAGGATATATGGATGGAATTTTATATGCAGATACCAGGCATAGTGAAATAAACCTGGCCAAGAAATACTTCCATATAGACCCACATAAGACGCATATAAGACGCACACAAGACCCACATAAGACCCACAGCTGGCTACCATACGTCACCAGTGGCACAACACAGGCCAGATAAATTTGCCCAATAAATCAGGTGAATATGGGAGAAAACGAAGAATTAGACACTACTGTTGTAGTAATCCGTTGGCTGGTTCCATGTGTGTGTGTGGGACCTCCACTGGTGACTCTTCGAACTTCCTGTATGTACATTGTTTTGCTAACTGATGTAACATTTCATTCATAGTGACATTTAGCAACATATTGGCTATAGATATAAATGTCCTTAATACATAAATAAACAAATAAATCCAATTTAGACAAACAACATCAGTCCCTTAAGCTAGCCTGAGAGGCAGCCATGGGTATAAAGAGTTGACGACTTCATTTTCTTAGCCTTAGCATACAAGAGCAGTTGGCCAGTGCTCTCCCTCGCCTCTGATCTCCCCACAGACCAGGTACAGTCAGTGTACTCATTACAGCTGAGTTAGCTAGGGGCGCTGGTGCAGCCAGGCATGAATGGTACTGGTACCTCACTGATTAACTAATTGAAAAATGTTCCATCTACAATTTATAAATGTAGATGTTGGGGTTTCAAAAGGCAGCCTGAGAGCCAATTATTATAACACCTCTTCATAATCGATTTTAATCCCACAATCCGCTGATCGCCTGATAGTTAATTTTCATTACTTTTTACTTTTTACTATCAGTAATCAGCAACTTCTATCGAGCCGGTGAATACGGCACAAGGTATCAACCGATGGCACATCAAAATCACGGAGCATTCAGATTAATATCCAGAAAACCATATTTTCAAATTCCAGAGATAATAACATAGCATACGGCCTAGCATCGAAGTTTTCAGTTTGCGTCGAATTTGGTTCAACTCAGCATAACCTTATCTTACTTGTCTACCAAATTATTTTACTGTCCTGAACTCGCAGCACTTGACGTCTGTGAGCACGTATGCCTAACCTGTTCTAGGCTTCTAGCGACTTGGCTTTATTTGACTCTGAAGAAACGTAACATTTTAACTACTTAGAAAGTAGTTTAACTACTGGGATTGTTAACTCTAGTAGTTAACAACTGACCATCGCAGCAAAAAGCATTATACGAAATCTTACGAACCTTACAGCATTCACTGTTGACGGTGGATAGTTGTATCAACACTCGCACGGTGGCGCAACTGTCGCTGAAACACCAGAGTAAATTAGGAATGATTTGCCATTGCATCCTTAGAACCATCGGAATCAAAACGAACAAGCGTTCAAAGTCCAAATGCCGGTCACCTTTAGGCTATATTTCTACCGGTATGTGTATTTTTTATGGGGGTCACATGGGACCATGTATGGCCCATATGAATCCTGTAAAATGTTTATGGGCATGTTGGCAAACTGGCCTGGAATAGCCTCCCTTTGCCTCAGCCTTTTGAGGCTCATGAGCGCCTCCAGCCCTCCACTACATCCATATGCACTGGCGGCGATCTTGTTTGAGAGGTAGGGGGGCACGGGACACTTTTGAACTGATCTGGTCATAAAAGAGGCGAAAAATTTTTTAAACCTTTTTTGGTGTTTCCTCAAAATGTGGGGGGACAACTCTGTGGTCCCCCACTGTCAAAGGTGGGTATTGTCCCCCTCGTCCCCCCCCCGGGATCGCCCCATGTCCATAGGCGTAAATTACGGGGTACGAGGGGTACCCGTACCCCCCACTTTTTGGACTGGAAGGTACCGTACCTCCCAATTTTCATACCCATTTTTTCCCCATTATTCGAGGAAGCCCTGAAGATTCAAAACAATACCGAGCACTATCATCAGTGTACTCGCCACCATCATCACTCTTATTGTTATTACTATTATCATTATTATTATTATTATTATTATTATTATTATTATTATTATTATTATTATTATTATTATTATTATTATTTTTTTTTTTTTTTTTTTTTTTTTTCCCGAGGTACATATGATCCCTCGGGAGTTCAAAAATTAGGGGGGCATTGTTCTGGAATGGCTATTATTATTATTATTATTATTATTATTATTATTATTATAATTATTATACCCTATTATTATTATTATTATTATTATTATTATTATTATTATTATTATTATTATTATTATTATTATTATTATTATTATTATTATTATTATTATAATTATTATTATTATTATTATGATCATCATCATCATCATCATCATCATCATCATCATCATCATCATCATCATCATCATCATCATCATCATCATCATCATCATCATCATCATTAAGTCTATGATAATATTAGTATTATATGTTTGTAATACAAACGATGCCGTTATAATTATTTAACAGTCGCGAAGCTGAAACCATGCGAAATTTGGTACCCCTCACTTTTTAGACCAAAGTTCGCCTCTGGAATAAAGGCCCATTGACATTGTTACGTCATTTCAATTATGAAACTTTTTTGTCACGTAGGGGCCTAGTAACTTTAAATTTTAAGAATAAAGGCCCTTTTAACGTCACTTTAGTTATGAAATACGTCTATTGTTTAAGTTTAAACCAAAGGCCCATTGTTACGTCACTTCAATTATGAAACACATAATATTTAGCAATTTTTAGATTTAGGCTAGAGAACAAAGGTCTTTGTTGCGACACTTCAATTATGAAAAAAGTGTATTGTTATTATAAGTTTACATTCAGAGAATAAAGGCCTTTGTTACGTCACTGCAGCTATGAAAAAGTCTACTGTTATTAAGTAGGGGCCTACGTTTAAATTTAGAAAGTAAAAGCTCATGGTTACGTCATTCAAATTATTAAAATTATTCGAGGAAGCCCTGAAGATTCAAAGCATGCAATTACCGATAGTGAGTACACTGATGAGATAAACGGTGCTACAAGGTAAGAAATTTTAGCCATAGATTGTGTACGGTCTGCAAGCCCGGTTCGTCCGTTAGGCAAACTAGGTAGCCGCCTAGGGCCGCCGATTTTTAGGGGCCGCCAATTTTCCATTTTTCTAAAATTATTTAATTATTATTTTTGCTAGATGGAAGTAGGCCTATTATAGTGATGGTTTATAGTGTTGGTGTGATAAATCGCGCAGGTGTAACCGTGAATTCCTAAAAAAAAGGTCATGCCATTCATTTGTAAGACCAATTCCTAAAAAAAGTCATCAACTTTTTTGTAGGCCTAAGATGAAATTCCAAAAAAGATGGATGAAATTACCCTGACGAAAATCTAACAATTTTCGGACGGTTTGCTTAGGGCCGCCGGTTTGCCTAGGGCCGCCAAATGTCTTGAACCGGGCCTGACGGTCTGTGGTGAATAATGATGACGAATGATACAAGATGTGACATGTTGCAGATCACGTAACATATACGTCGCGGCTAAACATTATTATATTAACATCATATATAATATTCCTGTTTATTGACTCAAACTGACAAACCGCATTAAGATTACATGAACTTGTAGAGACACATGATTACAAGCACTACAAAGAATCGATTTTATAACAGTATGGCAGCCTACTAGGCGCCCATCACGTCCTACCGCATTCTCATTTACCGTCGCCATCTAGGGAATGGAATGCTGAGTCGACCTTACTGGATAACGGCCGGGTAACGAGTATCGATCCTGCTTCATTCTTAGATGTTCTGCTTTTCGTGCTAGTATATGTTACATTCTTCTACGCCCTCCCTCCTCAGAAACGCCAACAAGAATACTGACTGGATGAATGGCGAGGAAATACACACGTACGATACGATTCATTGTCTAATAACGAGCACTGGCCACACATTGCGTCCGTCAGTTCATAGCCTTCAAGCCTGTTATAACTGGAATGTGAAAATTTAACACTTTAGGCCCTAATAAATAAATAAATTAAATAATCAATCGATCAATCGAAATTTATATAGCGCCCTTCAAGGTCTCTACTCAGAGGCGTTCCCAACCCAGACCACGCGAGAAACAGTCTTGAGGAGCCGATAGAATGGCGAGGGAAGGACTCGAGTCTCGAGGGAGGCAACGCCTAGATATGGACTCCAGTGTTGAAACAAAAAGTAGTGCCTATAGAGAACTGTTTATTGAGATCTTTAGTCACGCCATCCAGGCTCACTGGCCTCACTGCCTGGTCTCTTATAAGCGCTACCATAGGCTCGATGATGCTTTCAACTGGAGAGTGGGAATTGTAAAAAAGACTGGGGGGGGGGACAATTTTATTCGTAGGCCCTAATTTACAAACTGATGTCAACGAAGTTTTAAAGTGGTTGATTTCAACGCTAGCAGTTTTGCAAGTCAGACTCGAATATAAATCAATTCATTTATTGAGAAAATTCAAAAATGCATACATGATACACCATGGAAATTTCTGCTTTGTCAGAGACTCATGGTCAAATAATGCTAAATCACACTAGCACAAATGAGGGTGTTGGAAACGACCCCCTGGGATGTGCAATGAAGACTTAACTGGGGGTCCAAAGAAAGACTAGGGGGGTTTGAACCCCCAACCCCCGACAATTTCCACCCTGCAACTGGCCTAAGTTGAAAATTGCAGATAGTCTACTGTCAGGGTTGAAGTTGAGGGTATACCAATCAATCAATCAATCAATCAATCATAAAATTTATATAGCGCCTCTTCAAGAGTTCTACTCAGAGGTGCTCCCGAGCAGGCCTGATCATAGAGAAAAGTCTTCAACAGGGTGTAGAAGGAAGACGAGTGTGTACGAGGAGATAGGCGAAGGGAAGAAGGCAAGTCATTCCACACTGTTGGACCAACAACAAAAAATGCTCGACGCTGCATTGTAGCAGTGCGGGCAAATGGAACCAGAAAGTCACCCCGAGTAGAGGAACGAAGAGCTGAGCGACCTATAGAAGTGGAAGAGAGAGTAAAGATGGAGCATAAGTAGCGAGGAGCTGTGCCCAAGACGCTTTGCCAGACAAGAGAGCAGAGCCGATACAGGATACGCTGTCGGAGAGGGAGCCAGTGTAGAGTATGATACATGTAGAAGGAAACGCTACCAACAAGGCGAGCCGCAGACCGTAAAACCCTCTCAAGAGTGGACAAGCGGACTTGACGCGGGTATACAGGGTGTACTCGCCTCTAGAGACCTCACAAAATATTTGTACTCAACTCTAATTTGTTTCGGAAAACTAATCGGTAGCGTGTAGGCCTACTCACCTCTAATTTTACCACTACAGCCCTGTCTGCTGATATAGGTTATCGAGTAAATCCACAGACCATGCAATCGAAATCTTGAAGGTCAAGGCCTGGATACTGGCAAATATCACCACGTGGCTTATTGGACTGAGAGTTCGTATCATTGACAATGAGCGACTCTCCCGAATTTCCATCAAGACAGGAAATCAATCGCAGAGTAGGCTACCCCCGCTGCCCCTTTCATTCACCCACTTGCACATCTCGTTTTACTAAAATTAGATGGCCTTAAAATGGGCAATTAAAACTGCCATTCATATCAACAGGAAAGCCAATCCGAATGTCGTATATCTGACACATGTGTGAAAACAATGCGACATTCATATGAACGATGTTCGTAAGTGAATGCCGTCGTCCGGACGACCGACTAGAATTTCGAGCCATAAATTAATCGACAACGTACAGTCAGTCAGTCAGCGGCCACGATTGCTTCTAGTTGAAAGTGCTCACACCAGTCGACAGATGGCGACCCAGAACCAAGTATCGACGCGGCTGTTGTTCGAACTAAAGAAGTCAGCTTATAAGTTATTGTCAATGCGGACAGTGCGATCAAGCTGATCAAAACTAAGTCTGAAAATTATAGATGAAATGTGGAATTGGAAAGCAGCATCAAAGTCAAAATGTCTACCGAAGAGCTATATGTCGAGAGGATTAGACCTACTGGGATAGCACTGTTCGTACACTAGGACCTTAAATGGCGTGGCACCCATTCAAACGGGTGGCGGTGATGAAGTATCGTACCCGATCAATTCATTGAAAAATGATCATGGTCTAGGTCAAACGGTCGATATAGAAAAACGTGTACATCAATATTGATTTTGACTCTGTGTCAGCATGGCAGTTTGACTGACACGGATGAACGTTGTGGCTTGGCTATTTGTTATGAAGTAGGGCCTATTTGTCCGCTAGGCTACAGGTCTTTTACTAGCAATTGTCTGATAGGCCTATATCAAAACAAAAGACTTTCACTCTGTAGATTTTTCCATCTTCGAGTTCAACAAGTTCACAGAAAGGTAGGTGTGTCACAGTGTTCTTTTTATCTAAGTGCACGTGCACAAAAGTGCATGTTCCTTATGCAGGATCACTAGCTTTTTGACACATTCGTATAGGGCCTATATATACAGTGTACCTAACTGTTTCGATACTATCGCAGTTAGCTTCGTGATGCCAGTTTCGGGGTGCCACTAACCCTGCCAGCATGCTCATTTCGGGCCCATATTCCCATAGTGATCCATATATATAGGACCCACATTCCCACAATAGTTCCATGAAACGTTTATGGACATGTTTGCAGCGAATGTGCGTGATGCTATAATTATATGAGTATACGCCTATAGTCGATTACTTTATTTGTAAACCCTGACCTCACACAGATTTTGGACATTTACTTTATTCCTAGTCTATATATTATGATGTCAGATTTTCTGCACAACTGGTCTTCTGCCTTTTCTATCGGGGGTGTTTTCTTCCTTTCTTTGGACCAAAATTATACCTCTCTTCTGCAGCATATATACTGAAGTCAGAAAGACCTCCAACTATATGTATATCTTCAGATCAGCCGATCACAACTCATTTATCCAATGCAAACATTCAATCATTCGCGTTCCCTCTCTAGATTACTCGCTCACCTACTCGCCCCTTTCCTCGCTCACCCCTTTTCTCACTCATCTACTCATCCCTTTCCTCGCTCATTCATCACTCACTGACTCACGCAATTCACGTGCTTCCACACAACCAAAACGAACCTGGCTCAATTTCCTTTCTTACTTCGAAGGAAGGAAGGAAGGAAGGAAGGAAGGAAGGAAGGAAGGAAGGAAGGAAGGAAGGAAGGAAGGAAGGAAGGAAGGAAGGAAGGAAGGAAGGAAGGAAGGAAGGAAGGAAAAAGATGAGGTATCGATTTCATGTTGACAAAGCATATCATATCCGGATATCTCTACGGAGTCTTTAACTGAGGGAACCGCATGCTCTCCACCAAAGGCAGTTAGAGGTCACGCACTAACGCGTATACCGCCTCCGTGCCGACGCAACATTTCCCCCGAAGCCTGACAAGCATCTATAGCGATCTATTCTCATATTTCGGACTCGATGTTACCAACAGCTAACTTCTCGAAGACCCTCTCATGGCAGTAGGTTTCGCATATACAGGCGTGCTTACATAAACCTATAGGCTTACACTTACAGATTAAAAAAACAAGCTTTAACATAGGCTATTAAGATGTTTTATTATGAATTTACATGATATATATCCTATATACTTATAAAATGTAAACGATGAGGCAGACAAAACCCTCGAGTGCCCAAGCTAATTTTTTGTACACGAATGCCCAATGTCCGACCGGACCCCAATGTCATCATTGTGATATCTGTAGAACGGATTGGAATATTTTAACGGGATTTGGCTTGTTATAATCCAAATTCAATTTGCAATCGACTTATATATATATATGGTATTTCACAATAGCGCCACCTGGTGAAACTTTATTTGAACTTTAATACTCGTTTGTAGTGTTTTGCAATTTCGGGTATTCAATTGTAGGCCTACGCATATAGTTGTTGCCTTGTTGTGCAGAGGCGGCGCTACACCAGGGCGAGCCAGGGCAAATGCCCTGGTAAAAAAGCCTCTGCCCTGGTCGATGCCCTGCCTGACCTGTCAGAATTTTTGACCTGTCCAGAATTTGTTGGGAATATTTGTTATATCCTGATATATAACAGGGAATGGCTAGGGAATGGCTGCCGTCTAGGTTGCATTGAGTCTCGGTCACTTCGAGTTTAAATTGAAAGTTTTACGGTCACTGCAAGGTTCTCGGAATTTTGGAATTAACATTAATTCTCAGGATGACGTCAAGAAGAAACCTACATGGAAATAAAAACGTTATAACCTGAACTTTGATGGAAAATTAAAAGGTAAATCAGTTGCTTAAACTCGATACCAGAGAAGGGATGGTCTTAGGCTACGCGCTGCACGTGGACTTTAGTCAACAACAGGCGTACACAATCGGCTTCTTGAGTCTGTACACGGTGACGAGAGGTTGGCTTGACTAAACACCACACTTAATAATAAAACGAACTATTAAAACAAAAATACTACTCTACGAAGAGAATAAGAGCAGTTGTTTGAGGCATGGCGAAAAAGTCCCTTAAAGCTGAGGATCTAGCTGAGCTTCTGAAAGACGAGAAAGTGATGGAGGTACTTGTGGCTCGACTTGACACAATGCTAGAAAAAAAAGTCGAATCAATCATAGAACGAGTTCTACTAAAGATAAATCCTGTCATTGAACAAATGGTAAAAGACATGCTCTCGGCACGATGTGACAAGATGCAACTCAAGCAGACTCATCTCGAGGAACAAAACGAAGAGCTCGGACGACGTCTTGACCTGGCGGAAATGGAAACTCGCCAAAACAACTTGGTAGTTCACGGCCTTCCCGAATTGGAAGGCATGAACAAATCGAAACATATGGCAGAGTCAGAAGCTACGCAAGCTATCATCACTCTATGCAACACAACCCTTGGCTTGAACATCTCTGACAGAGACATCTCAACCGCGTACAGAATTCCAGCCAAGGGAAAAGAAAAGCACCGTCCGCTGATGGTAAAGTTCACGGCCCAGCGCACCAGAGGTCAGGTGTTCGGTGCTCGCACACTCTTACGGAAGACGGCGATCTACATAAACGAACACTTGATCTCCCGTAATGCCCAGCTGTATGCAAAAACCAGAAACATGGTGAAATCCGGATCAGCGTCCTCAACTTGGACAACAGGAGGCTGGGTTTTCCTCAGGGTCACCGACACCCCGGGTGAAAAACCGTTGAAGATAGTTAAATTAAGCGATCTGGAGAAACTATCGACGACTAATGCATCAGTAGCATCGAAAGAATAAGAACAAAACCTCTACACGGAAACTAACGTACCGCGAAACCCGCTACCGTCACATTTCTTCCTGGATACCGCAACTCTCGAACACTCTGCGGAAGTGAGTCCTTCATTTTTCCTTTTTTCGAACTCCTGGCTTAACGGATCAATAAGTTTATGATCTCGGGAACTATTTTCTATTCTTCGAACTCCTGGTTTAACGGATCAACAAGTTTATGATCTCGGGAACTGGAATTGTGGAGAATTATCCTTGAGATACCGGACAACAGACTACTGCTAAAGCGTTCGTCCTTTATCTTTGTTTTGCTCTATTCAGAATTATGTTGCGTTTTAAAGAGATTTAGACTCGACCGCTTTCTGGTTGAGAATTGCTTCTCTTGTAGGGCTTATCGGAAGTCTGTTTGTTAGGTCTATGAGACGTGGCCTGGTCCACTATTCAGATGACTGATACACTCTTGTTAATTTAGGGAAACCAATTTGTCGCATGATGTATGGGGTGATCAGGTTACCCGCTCAGTAGCCGGTTCACGAACATTGACAGAAGGAATAAACTTTGATTCCTCATTTCTTTTGTTAGAGTCATGAATGTGGCCATTGAGTCATCCTGGCATCTTGTATAGGGACTTATCTTGTATAGGGACTTATATATATTATAGGGACTAGACCGACACCGAATCAAGCCTAGTCTAGACACTTGATCAATAAGCTATACTACTCTGTGATACGCTGTTATAATTGGTTTACTGACTCACTTATGAATAGAGTCTCTTTCAGTTTTTTTTAAATTATTAAGTTAAGTTTTTCATTAAACTTATAATTTACATAGATACGACTATTGAGATGAGAAGAACTCCAACAAGATATTGACTCTGACCAATCAAGATTATCTCTGGTGCCTATGTTTTCCATAGCACCAGAGTGACCTACAGACAAGGACTAAGCAAGGCTATTGCCCATGGCACCAGATAGACCTAACTGGTTTTGTTACGAATTAAAGATTTAACTCTTAATGGTATATAAACATTATCAACTATAATGGTTAATGTTCTTGAAATGTCATGCTTCTGATGTCTTCCACGCGATTTCACTTTACCTTACTAATTTGTCGCTCATCCTGTACTTACATCTAACTCTACTGTACTACTCTTCCTCAACTTACAGTCCACTAACTGAAAATTTGATATGTTTTAACGGAACAATGTAACAATCTTTTAGTTATTTAGGCAAACTTGTGATTATTATATGATTATTTTATGGTTACTTAAACTGTGCCATGGTTATTTAAACATGCTCAAAAGGGATGACTGCAAATCGGAGCGGAATGGGCCTGTGGTTTGTGGTATTTTGTTGCCGGGTGAATGACCTAAGTTAGAGGATTGTAGGAGTGGCCGGGCTCAAGCATAGAGGTACTACGGCGGCCTGCTCGGCTGGGGACCTTCTGCGCCGCGGATGCACTTCGCCGACAGAAAGCCTAAATGAACCAATTGATCACTCTGAGAGGGCTGAGACACATGTTACATTAATTAACTCTGAGGATGAAGAATATAAGGGAGGAATTGAAACTAACGTGTTAAATTATGAGGGCCTAATAAGAGTGGGGAATTGGACCGAACTGGAGGTATTTCACCAGGATTTAGATCCCGACTTATCAACTATTGGTACGGATGTAGATCCCGACCAAAATTTTTTCCATAGAACCGACTGGAGCAGTAACTACATTACCCTAGAATCACTAGCTAAACAGACGCAGCATGAAATAAATTCTGAAAAGGTGCCATTTTCGATTCTACACATTAACTGCAGAAGTTTGACACATAAACTAACGGAAGTTAGAGAAATTTTAGATAAACTACAAACCACCGTTTTGGCTGTTACGGAGACCTGGTTGGGACCAGATATGGAGGATACTATCCATATACCTGGATACGACTTTCTAGGTCGACCCAGAGTGGAGGGTAGAGGAGGGGGTGTAGGCTTTTTTGTAAAAGAGGATCTAAATTACCAGCAATACTGTCCCCTCGGAAACTCAAGCAAACATAGTACCTATGAGAGTCTATTCATTAAAGTCCAGCTTAAAAAATGTTCTCAAATCATAGGAGTTATTTACCGTTCCCCGGGGCAAGACCTCAAGGATTTCAATGAGGAATTTGAGGAACTAGTTTCATGTATCAGGAATAAATCAAAGGATGCTATACTGTTAGGAGACTTTAATATAGACTTGTTAAAAATTAATGAACATACTGAAACAAATAAATTTTACAATTTTTTAATATCCTCTTATTACCTTCCGGCTATAACCAAACCTACTAGGATTACTGATAGTTCTCATTCTCTAATAGATAACATCTTCTGCAGTTCTTGGTCCAAGCTAGTAACCGCCTCGATCCTGGTGTCGGATTTGTCTGACCATCTCCCCGTTTTTGCCTCCTTCTCTTTAGAGACGCCTAGAGCAAGGAGTGGCCGAAGAGACGCACGTTTAGTGAACGAGGAAGGTTTATCCCAATTTAAGCGAGCTCTTTCGGAAGTGAACTGGGACCCAGTTTACAAATTGTGCAGAGATGGGAACCCTAATAAAGCTTATGACCTGTTTATAGAAGACTATAGTAAAATGTATGATAATGCGTTCCCAATTAAAACTGAGACAAGAACGGGAAGGAACCGATTTAGACAGCCATGGATGACTCCTGGCTTATTAAAGTCCTGCCAGAAGAAGACTCGTTTATATTCCAAGTTTCTTAAAAATCCGAACCTAGAAAACAAACAAAAATTTGTGACTTATAGGAACAAATTTAAAGCAATTAGAGTAAGTGCAGAAAAAAACTACTATGCCATAGAATTTCATAGGCACCACACTGATTTAAAAGCAACCTGGAAACTTGTAAGATCGGCCATGCATCTAGAAACTAGAGATACCAAAATTAACCTCCTAATAATAGATGGGGAAAAAATAGAGGACCCTAGAATAATAGCGAATAAATTTAACAATTACTTTTTAACTATAGCGACAGACCTAGCTGAGAAACTTCCTGAAGCTTCTTGTTCCTTTGAGGAATACATGCCTCCCTCTGTGAAGGAGTCTATGGGGTTAACGTTAACCACTCCCGAGGAGATTATGGACATAAGCAGGCTCATCAAGAAAACTCACTCCAGGGGAGCTGACGACATCGACCCCTATATTGCTACTCCCAATCTAAAACTGGTCATCCATCCTCTTACCGAAATCATTAATTCTTCCCTCACTCTTGGTATAGTCCCTAATAAGTTAAAGATAGCTAAAGTAATCCCTATTTTCAAAAAAGGAGATAAAGAGAGTCTAGGTAACTATCGACCAATCTCAATACTCCCTTACTTCTCCAAATATCTTGAAAAAATAATGTATAATAGACTCAATAGCTACATTACAAAGATGAAGATTATACATCATTCCCAGCACGGCTTCCAACAAGGGCATTCTACATTCATGGCCTTGTTAGATATGGAAGACCGAATTACTAAAGCTATAGATAATAATGAATATTCGGTGGGCATATTCCTGGACTTGGCTAAGGCCTTTGACACGGTCGACCACAAAATTCTCTTGAAAAAGCTCCAAAACTATGGAATAAGGGGAACACAATTAAAATGGTTCTACAGCTATTTCGATAATCGCAGCCAAAGGGTCGTCTGTAACGGGGCCTCGTCAGAGATAGGAAACATTACCTATGGAGTCCCCCAGGGCTCAAACCTTGGACCCCTCCTTTTCCTGATATACATAAATGACTTAGCTAAAGTTTCTGATACCCTTTATTATATACTTTTTGCCGATGATACTAACATTTTCTTCTCCCATGAGTCTAGTTTGGTTCTTATGGAAACTATAAACGCCGAGTTATTAAAAGTCAGCAACTGGCTCCTAGCAAATGGTCTAACTCTAAATTTAGATAAATCAAATTTCATTCTATTTACGTCCCATAGAAAGGCCCACCCCCTGGACCTTAAATTGAACTTTGACGGGAAGGCAATTACTCAAGTGGAATCCACAAAATTCTTGGGTGTGCTGGTTGACCAGCACCTAACTTGGAAAAACCACATTAGTTATATAGCGCAGAAATTAGCCAAAAACATAGGAATACTAAATAGAATTTCATATTTACTACCCAAAACTATAAGGCAACAATTATACTATACTTTAATTTATCCTTATCTCACGTACTGTAATATAATTTGGGCGTCGAATTACGACTCGAGGCTACTTAAATTGGTATTACTGCAAAAGAAAGTACTCAGGATAATCGCTGGGGCAGACAGACGCGCCCATACAGGGCCCCTATACGTAGATTTAAAACTCTTAAAAATAGACCAAATCAGAGCCCTCCAGATAGGGAAATTCCTTTACCAATATGAGCACAAACTGCTACCAGCGTCCTTTGAAGGGTACTTCACTTTAGGCTCGCAGATTCACGCCTATCAAACAAGAAATGCTCACACGTACCGCCCTGACAGGGCACGTACAAATTTACGAGGGTTTAGCATTAAATCTTCAGGCCCTAAGCTATGGAAATCAATCCCTCAGGCTATCCGCTCCACTACCACTTATTATGCTTTCAAAAAAAATCTTAAAGAATTTCTACTTGGTTCGTGATCACCTGGATCTATACCGAGGAATTCCCAATTGTGGCCCCACTCAGAAAGGTTCTGGTACATTCTGTTCGGTGGGTGTGTGCGCGGCGTGGGGGTGCGGGGAGGTCGGCTGAATGGCCTCTGGCGCGAGTTAAGTTTAGTTAAGAGTAGTTAAGATTACCTAGATGGTTATTTTTTTTCTTTTTAGTTATGCTCTTCTTGAATTTCTTTCTTTTCTTCTTTCATCTTTTTTCTCTGCTTTTCTTCCTGATTCTTATCTTAATTTGTCTTGGTACATTACATGTATAGGCGGCCCGTCAGCGGGACCTTAGTCCCTTTGGGTCTTCCTTTTGCTTTCCTAGATTCCTTACGAAATGATATATGTGTATGTGTTAAATTGTCAGGAATGCAATAAAAGACATTGAATTGAATTGAATTGAATTGAATATAAATTCACTTAATTCACTGAATGTTAAAATTTGCCTTACAAATGTCAAAAAGCGTTCAGCTTCCGGGGGGCTTCGCCCATCTGACCTCCTGACTATAGAGAAATATAATAGTGCTTAGGGCGATTTATGGCAAGCACGGAGCGATCTTACATGGTCAACATTTGAGCTCGCGCTACCGCGCTCTCCATAATTCGCCCTCTGCACTGGTTACTTGTATGACTGCCCTGGCTATGCCCTGGTTACAAAAAGTGTCTGGCGCCGCCTCTGTTGTTGTGGGGTACAGGATTGGAATATTTTAACGGGATTTGGCTTGTTATAATCCAAATTCAATTTGCATTCGACTAATGTATGGTATTTCACAATAACTTGCGTTAAAATTTTATTTCTGGGCTGGTAAACCATATGCCAGTATGACCATCAGCCGCATATCTTGGGGTGTCCTTGGTATATGCTATGGTTGTGGGGTACAGGAATGGAATATTTTAACGGGATTTGGCTTGTTATAATCCAAATTCAATTTGCAATCGACTGATATATGGTATTTCACAATAACTTGCGTTAAAAATTTATTTCTGGGCTGGTAAACCATGTTCCAGTATGACCATCAGCCGCTTATCTTGGGAGTGTCCTTGGTTTATGCTATGGTTGTGGGCTACAGAGTGGTATAATAATCACGCAAAATATATCATACGAAGCCCAATTGAAGTCCTTAGGATGTCCTAAAACCATTTTTACAATTATGCTGCCGTTCTAAAGTTATCCGTGGAAAAACGGGTCTGGGGTCCGGTCGGACCCCCCCTTGGGCATTCGAGGGTTAAGAAAGCAATGTAATATAAATGTACGCGATTTTCTGTCCTACTTATCATTTTACAATCGCCACCTAGGGAATGAAGGCTGAGTCAACCTTATGGGGCTAGACTCTAGAGGGTATCGAAACCGAGTCCTTCTGATCTTCGTGTCAGCGTGTTACCACTCAACCATCTAGAACGATCGTAGATTATTAAATGCACGATTGAAAAAGACAGTCCTAGACGCCTAGCGATCCATTTAGTTAGCCTTCGTCTACGTTATAAAGGTATCTGGCTTTTCACGTATCAGTGATAATCATGCCACGCTGCCTTTTTAGTGCGTGATTAGCAGGTGCAATATTGTAGCTTCACTCGGTGCCAGTGGCACTTTGGCACTGGAAATGCCTGTTTAAGTGTCTCAAACAGACCATTTGGCATCCAGGGTCGTCGTAAAATGAGAGCAGCGCTTCCGCCCAAATTATTGCTCACCCTGGAGCAGCAGCGCTGATACTGTGAATGAGCGATAATCAATAGCTGGCCAATTGCAGAGATAAATTATTATGCCTAAGCACATCTTCATGTCACGCGCAAACATGAAGATGTGCATTTGCATAATTTATCGATGTCGTCGTAATGCGACAGCGAATGATGAAGATATAATAGACGACGACGATGATGGGAATATTAATCGCAAGTGCAATTGTGCATTTGTATAGCGCTTGTTGAAAGAAAGCTAGCTCATTATAATATTGAGTGATTCCTTCAATCGCTCACGCAAAACTGGATTAAGGTTGAGAACCTTATGTCTGAGATTGTTTGATATATATCCAGATATCCTGATTGTGTTTATCGTCATTATGAACATAATAATATAAAATAAACTGAAATATGGGGGAATAAGGCCAATTGTGGTCGGATAGACATAGCAACGACCAGGGGCGTCTATCCCCCCTAAGTCATTGGAGCAACGTCCCTTTTGTCCCTCTTCTTCCCCCTTCCCGTTCCTTCCCACCCCCCTAAAATGGTGGCACACACACTGACAGATCTTCCCCCCCCCCCATTTCTTGGATGGAGCATTTGCTCCAAGGTTTCTATGGTGTAGACGCCCCTGGCAACGACTGTGTATAGTAGGCAAATGCATACGCTGTGGCCAACTTATCGGCACTGCTCTGATCCATTTTTGTTTCGTCGTACAGAGAAGCAACCCTTTAAACCCGCTGCTGGCCACTTCAAGTCCCGAATGACGTTCTAATCAAGCTAGATTTCAAACAATGCTTTTTTAAATCTCCGCAGATACTTCCTCTTTGAAGCGACAAAAATATAAGTGAAGGAGACCCACCTTGTGGTTTGTCCTTGCAGCTCGATCAGAATAGCCATATAGGCGTAATTTACATGGGGTACGAGAGGTACCCGTGTCCCCACATTTTGGACTAGAGGGTACCGTACCCCCACTTTTCATAGTCATTGTTTTGCCCGATATTATTTTATCTCAGTTAGCTCTCAAGATTAAAAAATTGCCAAGCATTATCATCAGTGTGATCACCATCATCATCATACTCTCATTGTTATTATTATTCTTTTTATTAAAAGAGGTGGCAGTATATATCTGTGAAATCACAGTTCAATTATTACATGATGAGGTTGCTACGGTCTAGTTGAGTTGTACACTTTTCTAGCTGAAATGAAATCAGAATGCGATTATTACACGAAATTGCTATGACAATGTATCCTGTATGAAATCACAATGCATTTATTACAAGAGACTGCTAATGCACTAATCCTCTGTGAACACGTAATCACAATGCAATCATTCCCAGAAGTTAAAAGAGGTTGCTACGGCAACGTGCCCTCTATGAAATCACGGAAATATAGCTTGCATGAAATCACAATGCAATTATTACAATCCGTTGCTAAGGCAATATATCGTCTATGAAATCACAATGCAATTATTCCCAGAGGTTAGACAATCGTTGCTACGGCAACATTTTCTTTATGAAATCACAATGCAATTATTACAAGAGGTTGCTACGGAAACATTATACTGTGTGAAATCACAATACAACACGTCATCTATGAAATCACAATGCAGTTATTCCGAGAAGTTAGAACAGGTTGCTAAGGCAATACGTCCTCAATGAAATCACAATGCAATATTATTCCTAGCGGTAGCAGGCAATATCCTCTATGCAGTCACAATGCCTTAAGATAAATGCCCTGGAATTCTGCATCGTAGTTTAACCAATCTTATTCATGCTGAAGTCAGAGTTATGAATGGTCTTCCTGAAATGACCTGATGTGGACAGGAATTTTCAGCTAGAAAAGTGTACAACTCAACTAGACCAATTGCGAGGTTGTCTCTCAATATACCGAAGACAAACGC
>OY744615.1:19266814-19331814 GCA_963556255.1 Allolobophora icterica | reverse complement strand
GTGGTCTAACACATCCTGCAAAAGGAACATCTTCGTGAAGCCTTATGAATAGGCGCTGATATCAGAAGTACTGATTTCAGTAAACAGTTCTCTTCATAGCATAATTTGGATCAGAGTGTTTTTTCTATCTCGCTGATGCTTGTATGCGTTCTCTATCTCACTCTCTTTCTCTGTCTGTCTGTCTGTCTCTCTTCTCTCTGTCTCTGTCTCTCTCACTCTCTGTCTGTCTGTCTGTCTCTCTTCTCTCTCTCACTCTCTCTCTCTCGCTCTCTTCTCTCTTTCTTTCTCTCTAGCTCTCTCTCTGCATATCTCTCTGTCTATCTCTCTCTTATCTCTCCTCTCTCTCTCTCTCTCTCTCTCTCTCTCTCTCTCTCTCTCTCTCTCTCTCTCTCTCTCTCTCTCTCTCTCTCTCTCTCTCTCTCTCTCTCTCTCTCTCTCTCTCTCTCTCTCTCTCTCTCTGTCTCTCACTCTCTCGCTCTCTTCTCTCTTTCTTTCTCTTCTCTACCTCTCTCTCTGTATCTCTCTGTTTCTGTCTGTCTGTCTGTCTCTGTTCGTTTAATGTCTGCCTGTATGTATGTCTGTCTGACTATCTATATCTATTGTGTCTGGCTTCCGCTCTTTTTCTCCCGGGCTTCCTGCTTCCTGGCTTTGCTATCTTGTCCACTGGTGATTGCTAAATAAACGGCCCGCAGCAGCGTATACAGCTCTACGCGTCATCTGATCGCTTCCAGATTTTCACAGGTACCAACGTAACTCGTCCCCGTCGTTGTCTGTAGCGCTGCCCCTCTCTTTGTATCTGTCTCTCGCATAGACATTAGATTGAAAGACCTGTAGATGTCACTCTGCCTCTACGTCTCCGTTAGTCTTTGTTTCATTTTCGTGCGCACGTTTTGTCTTGCGCTCTCTTTCGGCCGCCCAAGGAGGCTGTGGCACTTGGAAAAAAGTTTCTATTGCTGCCGTCTTGCATGCACGAGACCAGGCACGCGTCAGTCGATCAGTTCTGTTCCTCTCAACCACCAGATGACAACAGTGCGAACCTGTTGACCGTCGCGAGGTGTCGCATAAGTGGACGATAACGGAGGTCAGAGATAGATAAGGTTGAATTCGCATGCACACGACCAAAACCTCTTGCCGACCGGTGGGTCAGTTTTAGGTGAAGGGTCAACGAAGTTACTTAACTCGACGACGACGTCAATAGGCGATTGTCCAGTATTGCCGACGGGGTGGAGATTTGTGGTTTAATGGGTCACATATATCACGGGTCACTGGCTCCGGATGGAATGTTGATATAAGCTGAGCGAATTCGAGTGTTCTCTGATATCGTTGTCGCTTGGTTCTACAGAGACGAGACTTTAGATGACAGAGCTTCTATACATGTATACATATACATTAGAACTGAAATCAGAACGGCGAGAAACGTTAGAGATCAAAACAAGGTACAACACACTTACAACCGGATACAAAGTTGCGCACAATAGATGCAATTCATATATTGCGGCGCTAGAAGACATCGTATAACAATGCAATTAAAGAATATATTAATCGTACAGTGTAATTGAATGATCGTACAAGAGTGTATACAGCAATTGGCTAGTTTTGTTTTGTCGTGATCACGGATGATTTCGAGTTCTTGATTTGATTTAATCAACATTTTTCTATAGGCCTGTCATCTCAGCGTCGATGTGTCACACCTTACGGGGATTGAAGTGACAATAAAGGTGTCTTAAAACAGCACGTGCAATTGTATACGAGGTCGCACATAGATCTATCGAATGCGTCTAAAGCCATAGATAATCGATTGGGCATCTGCAGCAGCTCTAGGCTTGCTTCACATACACAATATATATATATATATATATATATATATATATATATATATATATATATATATACATATACATACACTGAGTCTTAAGTACATTGTAGGATTGTATTGCATGTATGGATATTAAAACTGGTTTAGCTACGTGTGCGTATACGCTTGGTATGTGTACGCTATAGTGCATTGGTTGAATAGGACATGTTATAATAAACAGTTTGCCTATACACCGTTTTCAGACACCTAGTGATCTGACATCCAGCGATCGATCTCTGAGGCTGATATATATATGCCACGATGTATGGCCTACGTTATCTAGGCCGACGTTAATGTATAGATCTGCTACGCAGGTGTTTTGCGTCTTAGCTTTGCAATCGGAATGCCGCCATGACACATAAAGCTCATGCTATGATGGCGTATAAGATGTAAGTATACTACATGCTATTATTATTGCAACAGTTTTATATAGCGCCCCTTAAAGGTCGCCTACTCAGGAGCGGGTTATAGTATATTAATGTGCCGGTATTACGCTTTATAATTTGCAGGTTTTACATATTTCACTGCATCACGTATGCTCATTTGTATGTATAACGGGCACGTGTATGAACCGTCGGATTTGCCAGCAGCTCTCGCCTCTAGGGATGGATAACAATCAGGCAGGGGATCGGGTTCACTCTGTAATTTCCTTGAAAAGTTCAGGCTCATTAATTTTCACAACCGATATGCATGCACTCTACAATGAATGATGTACAGACCTATAGCTACGAACTGCATGTGTGCACAGTCGGAGGGAAGAACAGGGGCCGGACACGAACACTAGACGCGCCCTTATATGCCGAGGTTGACACAATGAAATCGCTGAAACTTCCACATAAGGGACCTGCGAAGCTTCGATGTTCGATTCGAAAGAGAATCGATGGCAGTATTCGATTCGATTCCAAAATGACGTCACGAATCGAAAAATGATTAGCGCTTGACGCTCTTTGTTGTAAACTAATCTATACATATAATATCCATATAGTGTCCGTCCGACGATAAACGCTACGTCACAAACGGGTTCTGTTCTATTGTGAAACATAAACCGTTTGCCTTGACGACGGCGGTCTTGATGACGGCGATAACCAACGATACAATATAGGCCTATAATATGACGTCATAATATGACGGGAAAATACACTAGTTGTTTTAATATTATTGTTTACTGCGCGTGGATTGGTTGTTGAATTGCTGCGTGCAACGCGCACGCGACGAAATTTAATTCTGTTGATTAATTTAATTTTTAATTTAATTAATTTTAGACTGCTGAATAGTTATTAGGCCACCAATAATTGATAGGCTATGCTGATAACTGTGTTACTGAGGTACGATCAAGTGCATACACTAAATAAACATCAAACTGGTACCCGCTGATTCGAATCGAGATTCGATTCGAATTCGAACTTTTACCCCCGATTCGATTCGAGTTTCGAATCGAATTCGAACTTTTACCCCCGATTCGATTCGAGAGTCGATTCGACTGAAATTTTGTGATTCGCAGGTCCCTACTTCGCACCCATCTGCCTCCCGAAGTTAGCTTAAAGGACTGCTCTTCTTGATATTATTCCTTCATTGATATAAACTAGAAAAATCGCTCTCATGAGCAGAAAGGCGATACATAATCTTTGCCTACAGTTGAGTTGCAATTGCAATCCTATGGACATTATGCTGAAATATGACTTTCTAAAGGGTCTAATTAAGAGTTTTTTTTTCTGTTTGCAGTATACCTAGCTTTGACACAGTACAATACATTTGCAATGGCAACAATGAATTAAGATTACAATGTTTCTTGAGTTGCTTCTGTCGTATAGTACCCCAATATAGTTTCGGGTTTCATAGGAGGATTGTACCATAAAAACATCCAGTCCACCAGACAGTAAACGATGTTCGCGTTGTTTTGCATCTGAATATGAGCGATTAGATCATCATAGACATCGACATAATCATCTAAAATAATCCCTTACAATGTCATTCGGCATTTAAACCTGCATTACTCTATGTATACGCCAGTTAAGGTTTTAACGTTTAAGAGCTGGTGTATAAATGTATATATGAAGTTAATATAATTATATGAAGTTAACTGAAGTTAATTGATTTCTGAATTACCAGTAATTAATTCTTTTGCAATAGCCCGATTCTTTTAGCCTGCATCTTTTACACTCACCTAATTAATTTAGGCTCAATTCTTATTGACCTAATTAACCTTGGCTTAATTCTTATTGGCCCTATAATTTTCATTGGTTAGAATCTTGCGAATATTCTAATCTTTCTCCAATATCTGTTACTGATCTAGTCCATCTGAACTTAGTTTCTTATTGATTTAATTGTTTTACATTGGCCTAAGTCTGACTACTCCAATTACTCCCTGCTGGACTGTTACCTAGTTCTTGTTGGCCTGAAAAGCGCACGAACTAAACAGGCTTTTGCAGACAGGAGAATGCAGTCAAGCATGACCCTTTGTTCGGTGCTGATAATTACCATTGATCATTACCAATGCTACAGAGGCAACTGCCTTTGCAGGGCAGATGTTGGCAGTCGCTCATCTCCATTTCGATAGGCAGTTATGTACTAACGGGGCTAAATCCAGGCCCAGCAGGCAATACCTGGAAAACGCGCATCGACCACGAACGTTATCATGCACGATAGAGTTAAGCGTTCTCATGGTAGACTCAAGTGTTATCGTGGTATTTCACAACATGCATTATTAGCAAAAACTGGGCATCGGGCGATTAAGATGAAACCAATTTTTCGGTATGCGCGGTCTAAGTAAATTGATCCGTTTAAACCCGTTAGGCTCGTTCGTTTCAGCCTGTTCGCCACCTAAGTAAATTAGTTTAAATCCGTTTAAAGCCGTTAGTTTAAAAGAGCAACTCTCGACCATGAAGCATTATCATGGTAGACTTACATGAATTATCGTGGTAAAGAAGAGACGCTGGGCATGAAAGGAAACAGATTGCTCATGTGCTATTATTAGAAACATGCATTGACAGACGAATTGATGACGAACGAATTGTTACAGACAGACTAATGAATGGAGGGAGAAGGGAAGGAGAGTGGAAGGGAAGGACAGACGGATGGATGGATGGATGGGTGGGTGGGTGGGTGGGTGGATGGATGGATGGATGGATGGATGGATGGATGGATGGATGGATGGATAGATGGATGGATGGGTGGATGGGTGGGTGGATGGATGGATGAACGGATGGATGAACGGATGGATGGAGAGACGGATGAACGGATGGATGGATGGATGGATGGATGGAGATACGGACTGTTAGATGGATGGAGAGATGGATGGATGGATGGATGGATGGAGAGACTGACGGTTAGATGGATGGATGGATGGATGGATGGATGGAGAGACGGCAGGGTTGGACTGGCTTGCTAAAGCGGCCCGGGAAATTTGGTCATGGGCGGCCCATATTATCGAGCGCCGAAGGCATGAAACGTTTCAGGATGAGGGGCCTATAGACCAATGCTTTTTGTTACATTTAACATAAAATGGAGCCTCATGGAGGCCATTTTTAGTTATTAATGGGCCAAATGGCATAATATTGTTAAATGATTATTTAAAGATTAAGAAATTAACACGTAGGCCTGTGTGTTTAAATTTGTGATTTGTCGTAAATTCGTAATTATGTTTGGAACCAACTGTCACATTATGTAGTGCACTGCGCACAGTTAGCCTAGTTTATTTGAAAAACGTAACATCGTGATAGAATTAGTACAGACAAGTTCACAAAAACACTTTGTATAGCAGTTTTTTCATCGTATCACAAGTTGACGCCAGCGGCCTAAATGTCAACGATTTCATCATTAATTCTGAGAAGAAGGTCCTTTTCACAAGCCATCAGCACGAAAGACTCTAAACTTCACTGATTTAACAAATTTCTTAATCTGTTCAAAATGTTTTTCAGTTTCAAAAATGAACTCTCACAAGCAACTTTTGATGAGGATTCTGTCAAAACGATTTTGTAAGCCAAAAACAAATTTGAATAAGCTAGACTGTGCAAATTGAACTTAAGGAGAACAATACATTTTGGCAAGATTTGAATTTATTTCTGTTCCTGTTGCTTTTTCTGCTATTGGGACTGTTTCACTTTTTTAGGCCTAGATTCAAATTGCATGGCGTTTTCTGAGACTGTGTCTGTTATATCAGTGTCAAATAACAAATTATAGTCTTTTAGTTTTGACGCTTTCCCATTTTCTTGCAAGTCCAATAATTCACTTTGCAGCTGCTCTTTAGCAGATTCTCCTGGCAATTTGTTTTGCTGTTGACCGGATTCTTTTCTATTTTAAAGTACTCTCAACATCAATGTCGAGATTTCTTTTATTTAGTTCACTGTTAGCGAGCTCTGAAAAATGTGTAGCTGCTTCAAAATGACATCAAAAGTTTCGATGTATTTGGCTTAATTCATTGATAGTAGGCTCTATCTTAAACCTGGCATGGCGAACCTTTTTTTAGCTCGCGTGCCAGAAAATGGCCCTTAAAGAAGCGGAAAGTTTCGAGTCCCAGAAATTTATTGAACCAAGGAACACGGAATGAAGTACCCAAAAAGTGAAAGCTAATATTGAAAAGTCATTGTATTATTTTTGGACGTGGCTACTTAATAATGCGATTTATTTACATTTACTATAATTTCATGTGACAATGAAGCATGAAAGAAATTGCTGGATGTAAGAAATAAAAAAATATAAAAAGTATTAAAAAAGGAAGGTTCAGAGTTCAGGTGGCGTGCCAAGCAAAATCTCTTGGCGTGCCACGTTGGGCACGCATGCCATAGGTTCGCCATCACTGTCTTAAACTATCCATAGACTCGTAGGATGTTGTGTGTTCAAACACTTTCAAAATCAATTGCGCTGTCAAAATAAATTCAAAATTTCTCAAAGAATCCAGAAGAGTTCTCGCTCTGTGCCCAACATCATTGTTAAAGTAGTTTGATTCGGAAATATTCATGAAAGTATGTTGTAGCACAGTAGCATGCATATATGTAAGCTTAAAGAAATCGACAGCTTTATTGCATGCGCTATAATCAACGGTAGGGTAAGTTAAAGTGAATGTTATTGGCACGTAGCCGCACGTTTCATGAGGCAATGCCATTTTCTTGGTAACATCCGTGCACTGCCGATATTTCATAATTTATAACACTAAAATAAAGGATTAGAACTAAAATATCGTAATATTTTTAATCATGTTTTTTCTTATTTTGGACGGCCGGCTCAGTCAAAGCCTGGGCGACCGGCCCACCGGGAATTTCCCGGTGTCCCGGTGGGCCAGTCCAAGCCTGAGAGACGGGCGGACAAAAGGATGAATGAATCCTTATCATACCCAGCCCCTATCAAATTCGGCCCCTATCCTTTTACACTCATTTTCTGCCCATGCCAAATTCGGTCCTTATCATGCATGTCGGCGCTTTTAAATCCAGCCTTTATCATGCATATTCGACCTTTACCGTATTTGGCCTCTATCACGATCATTCATTGCTGGGGGGTATTACCCTTTCTCCTTGGTTCAGAGTGACGATGATCAGCAAAGATCGAAATAGAAAAATACTAACTGATGAATAACAGCGATAAGGTGGACATATAGATATACACAGACATAATTATAGACACGTATAGACAGGGACACTGAGGATCAGAAAATACGGAGCCATACGAACAGAGAGCTACAGAGATACAGATAGAAACAGACAGAGTGAGTAAGAGGGAGGAAGCGAGCAAGGTCAGTTACCGAAAAGAGTCGTTGATATTGTTCGATTTATTGTGCGCCTATATCCTGGCGATTGAATGAATCCGGAAGCTGCATGGTGCCTTCGCTGAGACGAGATTATCCGATATAAGAACGTCACGCATGATCGCTTCGTGCATGCTGAGGAACGAACGCAGCTCGATGCATGTCGACCGCAGACGCCTTTGGCTGTTGTTGAAGATGACCTCTTCTACAGGCGTTGATTATCAATGTGCTCTTTAGGCGTAATAAATAATGCAGGCACATAGACATAATTACACAGACATACAGAGACAAAAGTAGAGAGAAAGACAGACAGAGAGACAGACAGACAGACAGAGACAGAGACAGACAGACAGACAGACAGAGACAGACAGACAGACAGAGACAAACAGACAGACAGCTAGAGAGAGACAGACAGACAGAGACAGACAGACAGACAGAGAGAGAGACATAGAGAGAGACAGAGACAGACAGGCAGAGACAGACAGACAGAGAGAGACAGAGACAGAGAGAGAGACAGGCAAAAACACAGACAGACACAGATTGACCGAATTATACCGTAGGAGGAATCTTCAGTGCGTGATAAAATAAATCCAGACAATATGCAGTGAGAGGTATTGACGATATGAGCGAAACGAAGACAGAGCAGAGACAGGAACACAGACAGACAGACACAGTCAGACAGACAGACAGACACAGTCAGACAGACAGATAGACAGACACAGTCAGACAGACAGATAGACAGACACAGTCAGACAGACAGGCAGACGTAGGTATGCAAACAGACAGGCAGAGAATAATCAGTCTACGAGCTGACAGATGCGTATTGCGTTTACTTAGGCACACGTGCAGCGGACGATTATCGACCCTCTCGAACTGACTGACCTTGACGATGGCATGCACCATCGGCCGTCGCTGGAGGACGGTGCAGGCGATGGATGTAACGCAGCTTAATGGACTTTTATCTTCGTAAACATTTTGTCTCATAAAAGATATTAAGTATATATGGGTCGTCAGTATACACGGCTGCAGATGGGAAAAGCATAAGGAAGTGGAAAAGCATATCAAGAGGCGGCACTTAAGGGGAAACCAGGAGCCATACCTCGGCCTTCACTTATCTAATGGTTCCCTGGTGCTCCCGAAAACCAGAGACAAAATCTCTTTAAATGTGCTAACAGAATAAAAAAAAGGTTACAGTAGATAGAATCTAGCATATGCGTAATTTGTGGGGGCACGAGGGGTACCCGTACCCCACTTTTTGGACTGGGATACCGTACCCCACCTTTTGAACAATGCCAATCTATATTTTATTATTGTGCCTTCGCAGTTTCAGCCTTGCTTCATGTAAGAAATTTGTACCCCCACTCTTTAGAGCAAGGTTACGCCCCTGGAATATAGGGTGAGGACCGCATTTAAATGTCAGATAGATTGATCTTGCATTCTTGAACCATATAACATATTGACTGAAATTATACAGATTAAGAAACAGTTTTTAAAATTACTTCTACTTCGTGTAAGCGGAATGAACCTACACAAAATTTCACACAATCACAGCTGAATTTGTTGACGAGTTTCATTCGAGGCACAGCCGTCGAAATCTTGCCCTGTTTCTCTGTTTTCTTTTTGTTGTCTGGTCGTACTCGTTGATTACTCAGTAAATGAACTAAATGAGTCATATAGTTCATTTACTAAGCAATTGTAAACATAGGTGGGCTTGAAATGTTGACGAGGAGAAGACTGTCCAAAATCATCTGGTAAGATCATAGGACGAGGTTGCTGCATTTAGTAAGCACACACCCACACCCCTCCCCCACACACAAAGGCAGACAGACACAGACAGACAGAGACAGAGAGACAGAGAGACAGAGACAGGCAGAGAGACAGATAGACAGAGACAGACAGCGAGACAGAGACAGACAGAGACAGAGACAGACAGAGAGGGACAGACAGAGGCAGGGATAGAGACAGGGAGAGGGCTATGAATATAATAAGGAAGGAAGAATTGAACTGGGTCGATCATATAGGGGCCTACTGTACTTCGTGGGAACTCACACCCGAGGAGTGTTCATGCAGGAGGAATTCAAGGAAAGAATGTAAGCCACCAGTAAATAAGCCGTTGGACTGTATAATGGTTAAAAGAAGCAGCTAAGTGGGCTGCAGAGTGGTTAGGGAATCGGCACAGAACAGAGAAAAATTGTTTCGTTGGATTTCTAGTCTTCCTTCCTGACGACTGACGACAAAACACTACAGAAAAAGAATAAAAAATAAAGTTCAAGCTAAATTTGTGTGGCAAATGCGCGCGTTCTAATTTCGCTATTTCCGTATTCAAATCTAACGTATGATTATACGTTGCACGTTGCCATTTGACCTGGTGCATGGCACGAGTACAACCGTTGTTGCATTTGTCTGATAAACAAACCATTGTTGTTGATATTACAGGTGGCTGTCAGTCATGTGCCGTGGGCGTGGCATCTAGGCGGCGTTCTCTGGCGAGCTAGGGCGTGGCTAGGCATCCAGGTACTTGGCGAGTGAGCAAAGCGTGGCTCCATTGAGACGCTGCCACGAGCGAGCGGCAGATGGCGCGAGTAGAGCTCACCCTCTTGTTACAGAAAGAGTGAGAGAGCTTCCTGGAAAGTCTTTTAGTGAGCGACGGAGCGAAGAAAGGAAGACAAGAAGGAAGGAAGGTGGAAAGAAGGAAGAAAGGAAGGAAGGAGAAAGTACGTGGAGACGACAGGTGCGCAGCCATCCGAACGGGCTGCGGCGTCGAACTATGCGTTCCCCTCAGACGACGACAATCGAGGAATGGATGGATATCATACCAACGCCATCACCACCAGCACGGTAGCAGCAGCTCTAGCAGCAGCCGCCTTCGTCGTCTTGGTAACGCTTCCACAGGTAAACAATCAATCTACGACGACGCCACACTCTCTCACGTGTACGTATACGTGGCTTCTCCTCGTGGCCTATAGGCAAATAGTCTCAGCAAACACGAGTGTCTTCGTTTCAGCCGTTGACCTTTCAACATCGATTAAATGCTTCTATTAAATTCTGACTAGTCTTCTG
Organism: Allolobophora icterica; assembly: GCA_963556255.1. Lineage (NCBI taxonomy): Eukaryota > Metazoa > Annelida > Clitellata > Crassiclitellata > Lumbricidae > Allolobophora > Allolobophora icterica. Next base: position 19,321,162 of record OY744615.1, on the reverse strand, counting down.
TAGACTGGAAAGCCAAAAATTTGGCCAACACAGTTCTTTTGCGAAGTACTTAAAATGCGCTAATTAAGTATCTTGATACATAGGCTACATAGGCCTACATAGGCCCTACAGTGAACCGGTTTTCTGGTATTTCCGTTTTAGTTGATTAAGTTGAGAACCAACAGTACTGTAGGCAGAGCGTGGTTAGCTTAAGATAATATGTGTTGGGCCTACGTATTGCACGTCGTATTAAGAGAACGAAACGTTCAATAATATGAAAATCGTTCAAAGTTAAGAAAACTTGTATGCAGACAAAGTCGTCAATGTCATTATGATAAAATCAGACTATCATTATAATTAAAAGTAATTTTAAGTTTAGATTATTATTACAATAAGCTCAGACTTGCACCGTCATATGAACAGTAGGCCTATTTTATGCTCACATTATTTGGCTGGCGATTAAATTACTGTTCATCATTCTGAATATTCGAATTAACATTATTTTTCAGATCATTGGCCCAATAAATCATTATTCTTAACCATTTAAATAGCTATATCAGAGGGCCTACGTGATTTAAAGGCAAGATTAGACTTTTAAGATTTTGCGGGCAGATCGAAATCTAGGATTTAAGATTTGATGACTATAGAGGAACCAAGTTTCAAACTAGGAGTCAGATCCGACACCAGGGTCTAAATATTTCAATCAATAGGGGCCTACTGGGCATTTATAAGAGTTTAAGTCTTGAGTTGAACATTTAAACACGCCAGACAAAATTCAGACCAACTGCCGACGATAGCCTCTTGACAATGCAATTGGAAGTTTGTATGGAGGACTGGGCTTTGATTGCAACGCCTGTTGAAAGGCTTTACTGAACGCATGCAAGCAAAACAAAACAAAGCATACTTCAGTGGTGGTCTCTCGTCAGCTTTTTTCAGTTTGGTCTTATATCTTGGCAGTAGGCCTATTCACTCCAAAGTGGGGGCTTGCGAATGATTAATTGTACCGAACTTCGTCCGAGGGCGGGGGGATCGCCATAGTCACAGTGGGTCTAAACCAATTCCAGGGGAAGTGTTTGATTGCGGATGGGGTGGACCAATCTGGGTATGGTTTAACCCCATATCCAGACAATTCAACCCTGACAATGTTCATTTTTGTGTGTGTGCGTATAATCCGAGGCCGTCACTTTGAACTGTTAGATTAGTAGAATAGATGAACAGAGGCATTATTGACTCAGGTTGGACCCACGTGACCATCTGCACCGGAAATCTACTGAACAATGCTGTCGGGGAAATTGATTTTGTTTTCCATCGAAGCAACACTTGTGACAAACGTGTATGATGTATGTATGTATGTATGTATGTATATTATATATATATATGTATGTACGCATGTATGTCTGTATGAATAATGTTTGTATGTATGTATATAAATGCATATATGTATATATGTTTGCATGTATTGATGTATGCGTGAATGTATGCATGTATGTGCATGTATGTGCGTTTATGTATGTATGTATGTATGTATGTGTGTATGTGTGTATGTGTGTATGTGTGTATGTGTATATGTGTGTATGTGTGTATGTGTGTATGTGTATGTATGTGTGCGTATGTGTATGTATGTATGTACAGCATCTGTGCTCGTATTTACGTATACATGCATTCGCATGTATGTATTTGTGAAATACGTATGAACGTACTATGTATGCGTATATGTGTGTACGTATGTATGTATGTTAATGCGTGATATGAGTATTTTTGTGTATGTATACATATTTTGGCATTTCCGGGAACCTAGCTAGAACGTGAGGATGTTTGTGTTTGTAGATTTCCGGTTCCGGTTCCTTCCAGGTGTTCCTGTCTTCCTACCTCAACGACCAAGGACTCGACTCCGACGGCAACTGCTGTTCCGGTTCTCCGCCGATTTTCGATTCTTGTAATTCATCGTCGTCCGGCTGTCGGACTCTGTTCCGGATCTGTCTCAGCCACTTCCAGTCAGCTTCCATCCCAGTCCATCAGGACCGATCTCCTCTGACATGTTCCTTCGGATCGGCTACCACTCCTGTCCTCGGACGAAACAGCTTCCGAGTCCCTGAGGTCCTCGGGTCCTTCGTCAATCCAGTTGATCTTCCGTTCTCCTTCACGTGGCCTGTGAGTCTTCAGTCAAATAATTCAGTCATAATATATTCAATTATTATGCGATGATGTTCGGTATAGATCAGGTTGGCAGGGACGTCAGTTGGGAGCAGGGGGCATTCCCCCTTGATATTTGAAAGAAAGGAAAAAGGATGGAACAAGAGAAAGAGGAAGAAGAAAGGGGTAAAAAAGGAAATTTTTTACTCAAATTCAGGGACTGCACTGCAGGGACTAGCTTATGGGCATAGGCCCCCTATATAGGTGCCTCTGAGTAGTTCCCTTGAAGGGGCGCAATTTAAATCGTCGAATGAATGAATGAATGAATAGGTACACAGTGCTGGATTTACCATGAGGCAAATGGGGCAGCTGCCCACTCCTGAAAAAAGCTGAAATGACGTCCCTGAAGGTTGGTATAGATCAGTAGGATAATGTACGGTGAGGCAATCGTTAGCTGTGGACTTCAGCGGCTGAAATACTTTGTACGGTAAAGGCCGTATATATAATCAATTCTAATCCCAGAGACGTTGTCTTAGCGATGCTTATTCTTTCGTTTCAATTTTGTTCAGCACCATCCAACCATTTTCCATCCGATCCTCCGCCTTCCACGCTTCCTCGCCTTAACGAAACCGGTCTTAACAGCTCCTCTTCCTTCTCTCTCTCTCTCTCTCTCTCTGGTCTCTCTGGCAACCGTACTCTAATCTCCGCTGACCATCGTTCTACGGACAACCACCCTGATATGACGCAGCTCGTGAATAAGCTGATGTTCTGCGCTTATAGCTGTCGAGTGGCGCTTTAGAAATCTGCAGAAGTTTACGATTACGATTACGATCATATATTTTAATAGGCCTATATTTACAGTTCCTTTTTTCAGCCGGAACGCTCCGGAACGGCGTTCCGGCACCCTTTTTCAGCTATTAAAAATAATTTAGCTATTTTAATAAAATAAGAATTTAGTTATTTTAATATAATGTGACGTCAAAAATTTCTTGGGAGGATCTCACCGAGACGCCTCTCCAAAGCCCACTTCGTTTTTTCTTGGGCTTCACCCTTGATTTAGCCCTCCCATAATTGTTCAGTTCCGGAAGTTTTTCCTAGAAAAAGCACTGCCTATAGGCCCTGCATATCGTGATATATTGTGATATCTTGTGTATACGCCTTTCTCGTTCTATACCAAACTCTAACCTCCGTCAGTGGTTTTAGTTCATAATAGCCCCGCTTGTCAAATAATTCGAGACTAAGACATATAATGCAAACAGGTGGTAACTAACAAAGCATTCGGCAAGCGAAGAACGCCTATACACTTTAAAGCATTAGGAGTTCATGTATAAACAGAGGAAATCTTGGGAATCATTAAGTGTTTACGATTTCGCCGAAGGCCATACATATACAGAAAGAAGGTCGTTGAGCATTATATAGGTCGGTTCATTAGCAGCTGAAAAACCTAGCACACAGGCCGCGAAACTACTATCGCTGGCCGCTAATTGTCGCCTGGAGTGAGTTACTTGATGGGCGCACCTGTGCTTGATACTGATAGGGCTTAAATGGACATACAGCTCCAGTAATTGTCTCTTAAGCGATCTTTGATTCCGGTTATATGAGAAATTGACGTCGAACAGGTGTGACGAAACAATGAAACACGGCGAGAAATTATGATTTCACGCACTCCAATCTCTCTTGACACTCGTCGACTCTCATTCAGTACCGTATAGAAACTGCATGCATTAGGGGCGAAAGGTACGTGTACTATAGCTTCCAGAGGTTGTTGTAACTACTGGATGATGAGGTCGTTTGCCATGAGGACGATTTGCATGACACGGTCATCGCTTGAGTTCGACTCGCAACAGAACATCACGCGATGTTTGGGCTCTTCCCAGTTTATTTAAATATTCATAGACTTGAAAGCGAAGCAGAGGAAGAAACACTAAGACGGATAAACAGGCAGACAAACAAACAGCCGAACATTAAAGAAGAGTCACGTACAGAGACAGGAAAAGTAGAGGAAGACAGACAGACTGGTAATATCGAGCATACCGTATATACGCACAGACTTACCTACACCAGGGTGTCTGGTATACTGTGATACACACTTAAGACCATTGACGCAGTGCTCCTTTGAATACGCAGCCGTTAGTAATGAGTGCCGTGAGTATAGGTGGCGATAGTGATACAAGGAATATTGAGCCAAATTTACCACGAAAAATTTCAAAGTCCCATCGTTTTCAAACAGTCAATCAATCAATCAATCAATCAATCAATCAATCAATCAATCAATCAATCAATCAATCAATCAATCAATCAATCAATCAATCAATCAATCAATCAATCAATCAATCAATCAATCAATCAATCACTCAATCAAATCCTTTATTGAAGCAGTTTGAAAACAATGCAGTATAACATAGCAGTATCAGCATTTGCAAATATTTGGATATATGCTACTGTGTCGCAGATAACCCCGGTTCATCGTAATCGTTATTTCCAGAAAGCTAAGTCGCAGAAACCAGCTTATTCACAGGTGCTCAGTCAAGACAAGATTAGTGGGAGGGTTCAGTTACCGATCGATATCCAACGATAAGATTGGTAGAAAGATAGAAGGTCAGGCGGTTGCGGTGCCATGGGTGGCATTTAACAAAGGAGCAGCGAGAGAGGTTGGGCGGTGAAGACGAGTAATCAGGATAGCATTGGTGAAGAAGGAATGCTTTCGGTTTTGAGTGAAATACCTTCGCAGACATAATAAGAGCTGCACTGCATGCTGGCAAGTTCGTAGGATGGTTTTTATCGCATCATCTCATCATCATTATCGTTGACAGTTTGCTGCCACCATTCTTCATAAGGATAGAACGTGTTTTAATATTCTAGAACGTTCAAGATTTTATAGCGGCTATAGCTTACTGTAGGATCTGGGAAACTTCTAATGGACGGTTTTACGGTGGATAGGGTTGAGTCGAGGGAAAGCCTCGAAATGGCAGCGCCAATTATATTTAGAAGAGAAGAGCAGCAATTTCACCAGCATATGTGCACATGCATGCACATGTATGTATATAGGTATGTATGTATGTATTTATGTATGTATGTATATAGGTATGTATGTATGTATTTATGTATGTATGTATGTATATAGGTATGTATTAGGGTGCCAATCAAAAATGAATTTCTGAATTTCTTCTGTGGTACCCTCCCATTTTGTTACCCATCATAAGAGAAGTTCACAGTAATTATTTTAGAATTTTTGAAGCATATTTAAAGGTTGCTCAACATAGATCTGTATAGGTATCAGAATTACTATCCGACAGTATGTTATTCTCACTTATTTATCACTCAAAATGTAATGTTTCCGACACAATATCAATACAGCACTGTCAAGTGTTTATCGGAACTGTACTTTTAATAAAATAGATAACAAAACTGCTAGGACAAAGTTGATGCAGCAGTCTTTTTGAAGCACTTAATCATTAGTAATCAGTTTCATACTCTCCTACTGCGGAATATCATCCCTGACAAGCAGTGACTTTCTGGCTTCTGGGTACTTTGCTCTGTGGCTTGAGACAATCAGCAGCAGATAGGCCTTGTGTTTCTGTTCTTCACTTCTTGTACTGGAACTGCTGAAGTCCAGCATCAGTTTCACAGCTCGCTCTGCTCAGTCATTTACCACTACCAGACTGTTGAAATATTTCTTGTTTAACTGGAAATCTCAAGGGTCTGCCACCTGTCTGGACCTGCTTGTGTGGGGAAATCAGCATTCAACCCAAGTATGTGAAAGAAAGGCATAGTACTGTTTGTGACAAAGTTGTCAAGTCCCTTTTCAGGAATGGTACTTGGCTCCATCTGGATTCGTTTCGGTGGTTCATCAGAGCCTTGTTTCTTTTAAGCCCTGGTCATCTTTGTTTTGGTGTTGCTGCTTACAGCATCATCGAAAAATGCTATAGCAATTAGCTCCTCGTTCAGCCATTAGCTCCTGGTTGCTTCACGTGTACATTCAGAAGCTTCAGCATGCCAAGAAGCTGCTCAACCTGATACCAAGACTGGTAACTGGTCAACCTGCTCACTACCTGTAATGTCCGACAACATCTTGCCGTTCCAGTGCACAACTTAGGGTATGGACAGATCTAAAGTGCTTTTCCAGCTTGGGCCGTCTGTTCACGAAAAAATAATCTGGTTGTTCTGATTGACTCAGGATTGACAGTTAAGCTAGAAATTTCGTGTCCAGTGCTTCTTGTAGTCTCAGCCAGAATAAATGTTGCTGACAATGGCTCGATTAAGTGCAGCACTTAACTCTGTTTTAACAATAGGCACAAACCGCTGTTTGGTACTTCTTGATGAGCAGTGGTTCTAAATGAGGCTCAACGTCATCAACTGTTATTGTGGTCAATTCTTCTTTTGAATTCAAGTCATCATCTGCCTGAACTTTGATATTCTCTTTTTTCTTTCGTCTTCTTCTGAGATATTTATCGAGCTTCAGTCTCTTTACCTTTCTGTCCTCTGTTCTAGCTAATGCTGTGTCCACATTACCCATATAGCCTATGCGTTTCCCCCGTTGGTCTTCTAAGAAACACTTGTCTTCAGCAATAGCAATCATTGAAATGGCACCTGCATATGGTACATCAAAATAGTTTTTCCAAATCTTTGACCATAGCAGTTCAATTAGCTAACTGGGTCTCAGTTCTGCAATTAATGTTCTTCCTCAGTTGCTGCCTTCGGTAAAACATGTCTTCCAGCTTCTCAATGGCATTCCGTTCAATTGTTGTTGGGATACAAAATATGATGACAATTATGTATTTTAATAAAAGTTGCTGTATGTAATACAAAGACTGCACCCAAAGAATATTTACTGACCAAATAAATTAATAAATCAATAAGTAACAAGTATAATGGTAAAAAAAATGCATTACACAAGAAAACTGGAATAGGTATGAAATATTGCGATATAGCAGAAACTTTAGTCATGTTGAGCAACCAGTAAATATTAACATAAAATTCTGAAATTTTACACTGTTATTATACTGAACAGAGGTAACAACTTCAGGGGGTACCACCTCGAAAATTACGAACTTTAAATTTTATCATTGGTTTGCTTGGCACCCTAGACTATGTATGTATGCATTTATGTATGTATGTATGTATATAGGTATGTAACTATGTATGTATGTATGTATGTATGTATGTATGTATGTATGCATGCATATATGTATATATGTGTGTGTATGTATGTGTGTATGTATGTATCTAGCTACTTGTAAAGTGCCTGTTAAGAGCATTACAAGGTCGCCAAGATATGTGTGTATGTAGGGCTGTAGGCCCCTATGTATACGTGTGCACGCATGCCTTTGTGTAAGCATCTCGCAAGAGCGCTTCCCACGCTAATCTAAATTATGTTAAAGTAATTAAGACTAAAAATTCCTCACTAAGCAGAACAGATAATTCAGATAGCTAGGAAAGTCACGACAATGCATTGGAGTGAGTGGGTGGTCTTGTACGTTGGTACTGAAGTTCAGAATGGGCGACACTTTATATCTGAAATGAAAATCCAGCTTCGACGAAACACTAGACTCAGTCGAGTATAGTATTGCAATTTGCGTGAAGCTCTTGCACTGAGAAATATACTGCAGGTCTTGGTAGGGGTCTTCATCAGAAGTAAATCGACAGACCCGGTTTAAGGATTAAGCCTTCGCCTGGGGCGAGATAAACTGATGGGCTACTGAATGAATGTGGGAGCGAGAGTGGATACCGTAATATACAAAAATAGTTCCTGTATATTTGATGGAAGCAAGCAAGTCGATTGACTGAATGTATGCCTGTGTTGGCCTTTGACACACAGCGCTGGATGCATTTCACTATGCTACATGCTGCTCTCTGTGTCATTAATTGTTATTCTCCACTTTAACCTTGGCCTTGTCATGCGTGCTTCTGATCAATCCTAGTCACCTATAGACATCACGATAGGAAGGTAATTTCCTTGTATTTTGCTAAATGTACTGAAAATAAGCTTTGAAATACTGAAGTGCATACCATGCATTGACGTCCATCCATTCTCAACATTGTTTGGGGTGTCTGACTTTGGAAAAGATGCCACTTCCAAGCTGATGCACGAAACAGTTATACAAAAGTGGTATACAAGCTGTACACTGCTTTTGTGTATATGTTTTAAAATCTCATGAAATCAAAGCTCTTTCGATGCATTTGTCATGTTGTAGGGCTTTCGAGACTTAATGAAAACGCGTTGTAAAAATAGCAACAGACCTTTGTATTTATGATTGCACTCTCTTCTACCTTCATAGCCCATACGCTTTTCTGTATACTACTTTGTATGTTTTCTGTATAATGGCATTGTCTTTATGCGACTTATGCACGCTAACTAAAAGCATTCGGCAAATTTTTCTCATAATTTTACGCTAATTCTGACTTTATAAATGCTGAAATTTGTATTCCAACCAAGTGTATAGGGCCTACCTTATCAATGTTCTAATGGAGGCAAAAAGCTGCACTCTTGCGTTTAATAAAACTTATATTTACGCACGCAGAGTGTAAAACACCATAAGGTGTTTCTGAGATGAAAAAATGTAACAATGACTACGGCTTAGCACTATAGAAGCATAATGCATCCTTTTTTTTATAGCAATCCATGTTCCAGCAATTTTATAGCAGTCCATATTCTAGCAATTTTATAGCAATCCATATTCTAGCAATATCTTCCACTTTGTAATTCCTCTGTGGGTATAGTATATTATCTGTGGCTAGTAAATCATCATCATAGCTTATTCAAACGATTTATCGGACATCTTTTATGACTGGACAGTTAATTTCTGTTGGGCCGGTTGTGCATAGTGTCTACATAAATGAAACCAAATGATGCCTCTGTATATATGGTAGGGGCCTACAGAGGCAGGTAGCGAAAGCGTTCACCTGTTCTCACCACTCATCTACCTGATGTTTATGCAACTCTACCACAGGTCGTCACATTTCTTACTCTTTCACCTCTCTATTAGAACATCAGTGCCATAGGCGGCGATCCCGGGGAGTCGAGGGGAACAAGACCTCACTTTTAAGAGTGGAGGGACATACCATACATTTTGCCTCCCCCCCCCAACATTTTCAAGAAACACTCAAAAAGGTCAAAAAATGTTCGCGCGAAAAACATTTTGACCTCTTTTTGACCAGATCAGTTCAAAACTCTTTTTTGACCAGATCAGTTCAGAAGTGCCCCCCCGCACCTGTCAAACAAGATCGCCGCCACTGATCAGTGCCTATAGGCCTAATGTGAAATTAGCTATTAGTAATTAATAATTAATAAGGTTTATAGCTATTGTATTGCTGTTCAATCCCAGGGCTAAATCGATAGAAACGTACAATATTATTATAATGCATTTATTAAGTGCCATGTCTAATATATAATTGTGGTCGAAGGTCTAACTGATATAAACAAGCGTGACTTATAGGGTAAACAGAAAATGAGAGTTCAGCTGAATCAATTGAAAAGGTTCGTATAATTATTTAAAAGAAGATTGTTCCAAGAGGAAGAAGTTCCGATGAAGTATCGATGAACGGCTCGTGTCCGATTTTTATTTATTTACAATGTTTAGCACGACGGATTATGCATACGATATTTTCATCATAGAAGTCAATGTTGGAAAATTAACGATCCTTTGACTTGGACTATGTCTTCCGCACATCATTACGACTTCATGTGGTCTTCTCGTGCAAGGGATCTTCCATCTTGAAACAATCTTTCTTTAAATAATTATACCTTCTTTTTCAATTAATTCGGCTCAATGCAATTTGATTTTTCTCAAAAGTCTCATTCGCTTAGATCAGTCAGATAATAATAATAATAATAATAATAATAATAATAATAATAATAATAATAATAATAATAATAATAATAATTAATAATCTTCGTTTAATATTTTCAAACTGACAATTACGCAGTATATATGATTACAAATCAGTATGAACGGATGATCACAAGTTATTACAGGAGTCGAATTTTAACTGTATACGGCAGCCATGCAAGGCGCCCATCACGTCCTACATCTCATTTTAACAACGCACCATCTCGCAAATGATAGGCTGAGTGGACCTTGGGAGGGTTGCGGGAAGCGATCCCGCTACCTACTGCTCTTCACGAAAGGGGTGACTCTGCCAGCGGAACAATATTGTTCCTTATATATGAGCTTCGTTCAAATACATTTGCACCACATTATAATGCATGATTCAATACACGTGTAAGCTTGCATTCAAGTTGCTCACTAGTTTTCGCGTCTTCTTAACAAGCCTACTGCCCAAAGACAATGCACCGCTCAAGTATTTCCCGTTCTTATCTGCTAAACCTAGAGTTTAGAAATGGCGTGCCAAGTGAAGAAAGATTTTAGGATCTCTTTAGTCTTCACGGCTTCAAAATTTTAGCGCCTGTGTGAGGTTCTCCAAAAATCGTTTTTTCTCTCTCTAAATTTTTGGGACTCATCGTGCGTCATTTTCAGCTTAGACGCATCTGTTCTTATCCTATTTCGTGTTAAATACACGTCATTGGTATCATCATCATCATCATCATCATCATCATCATCATCATCATCATCATCATCATCATCATCATCATCATCATCATCATCATCATCATCATCATCATCATCAGCAGCAGCAGCAGCAGCAGCAGCAGCAGCATCAACAACAACAACAGCATCAACAATAATAATAGGCTATTATCATCAACGTCATCATCATCATCATCAGAACTTCGTAAGGAAGACCAACAAATTTACCTGCGCTTCGTCAAAACAGCTCAGTCGGTCATTTTCACTGCCACGGCCGAAATTCGTCGATACCAAGCCAATAAAGTATACCAAGCCAATAAAGCCAATGCAGTTCTAAATCAGAGAATATTTATGGTGTCTTTGATACTAAATGGAAAGGACAGCAGAAGCTCGCAATGAAAACGATACAGTTTAAGCTTATAGTTTTGACAGTTTAATTAAATCTTCCACCAGAAAGTGAAAGCGGAGAGAAGAGTTCAAGAACAGGGACCTTTCGCCAAGGCCTCTTGGGAGCTTGTTTAATATTATGTTTAATAGATTTCGTAATTCTAACTGTAATTGTAATCGAACATTTTAAAAGCGCCAATCAACGGTTCAGAAGCGCTCCCGAATCAAATCATGCATGCTATCACTAACATGCTATCACTATCACTATGTATGTATGTAATGTATGTGTGTATGTATGTATGGACCTCAGGTGTTTCGGGAACAGGGTAAGAGAAAGACTGAGGAGCTCAAGTCCAAATTCCCGCAGAATACGGTTTCAACTCGAGGGGCCAATATAGGCAAAACTTCTAGACTGAGCAGTGGCCCGTGCATGTGTGGAACAATTAGAAGGCCTCTGGCGACCGAGCGGAGAGTACAACATTGGTACATCATTAAAAGCTGAAAACCAGTTACAGAACTTGAGAAAGAAAGAAATTTGAAGACAAGAATGAAAGTTACGAAGAACAAATAGATCGATTTGAGTGGATGAAAAGTGAGTAGCTGACGAATATAAAGGTTAAGATGTCTAAAGCTCCATTGTAGGCCTAAGTAAATGATACAGCTTTAGGTTTCTAAACCCTTTAAGAGATTTGAGCATATGGTTACTTAATGGTGCTTGGGAGTTTTGTAACCGCACGTGCATGAATATTCTGGAATAGCTGGAGGCGTTTTTTTTATTTCAGAAGAGTCTCATTGGCCTAGTCAAATTTTGGAATGTAGAATTGAAGAACCTAGGTATACGTGTAATTAAATGCCCAGTCTGTAATCGTAATCGTAAACCTCAAAATTCTAAAGCGCTACACTAATGCCAAAAGCAGGGCACCAGCTTATTCACGAGCGTTGCATCGAGTAAAAGGGGTTGTCCAGAGATCGATGTCCAGTGGAGATCCGAGTCCGGTTGCCAGAGAGACCAGAGAGCGGAGGCAGAGCGGCTGCTGATGATGCCTCTGTATGTTGGCTACTTGAATACGTGTTTCTGTGAGTAGGTCATATAAGATTATTGCTCGTTTATTACATCATTCACACAATGGTGGATAATTTGGGACACTTCTGGACACAGTTCTCCGAATCTCTCGCTCATTTCCGTAATAGGCCTAAGCCTTAAAAATGCATGTGCACTCTCTTATGTCGGTTCATTCGTGAAGAATAATCTTCCTCTAAACACAAGTGCGCTTCCTTCATCCAATAATAATATTCGTGTATTGATTCAAACTGACAAGTACGCAGTCAGATTACATGATATAGTAGTAACAGGCGATGACTAGTTTAACAGGAGTCGAAAGTAGTTGGAGAAGTGTTTCTTTGTTGACAGTTTCAACCTAGTGTTTCTTTAAGTACAGTTTCAACCTAGTATTGGTTTAAGGACAGTTTCAACATATATAGTGTTTCTTTAAGGGGAGTTTCAACCTAGTGTTTCTTTGAGGACACTTTCAACCTTGTGTTGGTTTAAGGACAGTTCCAACCTATAGATAGTGTTGGTTTAAAGATAGTTTCAAACTAGTGCTGGTTTAAGCACAGCTTAAACCTAGTACAGCTTTAAGGACAGATTCGTCCTAGTACAGCTTTAAGGACAGATTCAACCCACTACCAAGTTGACAGCAGATTCAACCCTAAGTGCAGTTTAAAGCACGTTTTCAACCTTAGTCACATTTTAGTACAGTTTCAACCCTAGTGTCGCTATGAGAGGCGTAGGCAAAAGGAGGAGCCACCGATTAGTTCATACATCGCGGTACACAATTTAAGATTGTCAATTCCATCAATTTTCAATCCCGATACGTACTTCATTAGTTAAAGCATCCGTCGAATTTAACTGTAAGGCAGCCTGCAATGCGCCCATCTGTACTAGCGGGTATCGAACCCGCGTCCTTCTTATCTTCATGCCATCATGTAACCATTCAACCATCTCCCCGTCCAGAGGCGTAGCGACCGCCCTCCGTACCCTCCGACCGGAGGGGGCCCCGCAAGGAAGGGGGCCCCTAAAAGTGGTAAAAAAATAACCGTATATTACCGCATTCCAGTTTCCGCAATGTAAGGGGCCCCTGAAGTATGTTCGGAGGGGGCCCCGGACGTATGTTCGGAGGGGGCCACGTTCTTTGTTGCTACGGCTCTGTCCCCGTCCCCAGCTCAAGTTACAATTATCATCTAATGCTGAGACGCATCTGGTCAATATCGTTCACGGCTATTCTGAGCGGTCTAAAAATGCGCTAAACAAATTCCAGATTTTATGCGAACAACGAATAAACAGACTACTTGGGATTTGAACCACTGGCGCGGAGTTGACAGTCGTCTGGCTTACCTCGACTGCGCAGGCGTTCGCGTGCGTGATGAGATGAGGAAGCAGAGGACATGTGAAGAATGATTAGGTGGCATTAGAATTCATCCGATAGATGACCTCTACTCATTAACGCTTCGTTTCTGTTCACGCTTGCATGATTCTGCCTGGTTTTGCCTCTGTCTCTGACTGTGTCTTTCTCTATCTATGTCTCTTTGTCTCTGTCAGCGTATGTTCGTCTCTCTGTCTCGTTTGTCCGTACGTCTGTTCGTCCATCTACCGGTGTGTATACGTGTTCCTAAGTCAACCCGTGCCCTTCTGTCTGCTTGTGTGTGTCTGTCTGTTCATCTGCCTGTCCGTCAACCTATGTGTAGACCTTATCACTTCGTCTGCCTGCCTACGTTTGTTAATTAATTAACTAAGTAATTCGTAACTTTTATTACGCTGGGGTTAATTGGACAAGACATTAACCGATGGCGTACCAACACCATACCATATACCAGCATGGGCGTCCTGAGGAATTTTTGTAGGGGTGCAACATTTTTGGAGGGGGGAAATGACGTTTTTGCATAGCTATTCTTGAACACAGAACACGTGACAACTATAAATATATAATGGTCAACTACTTTACCTAAAGAAATGTTTTCTTGCAGTGAAAATCGTGTTGAGACTGATGTAATAGTAATCAAAAGATTCTATTTTTGTAAAATATTCTCAAAATGCTCCCATCGAGAAGACCTGTTGACTTTGACAGAGAGGCAGCTATGGTATACGAACAATCTGTAATAGGTAGGCCTACGTTAAGTTGTGAAAATAATGGCACAACTGATCGGATAGCTACGGGGAGAGAGTTCCTAAATCTACACCATGCAACAGAAACAGATCTTTCTCCAAGGACAGTTCTGGTTTTTTATATATGACTTGCAGAGTTCGGTATTTTATCAACTTTGAAACAAATCCTTTGCTGAACAGGAAGCCAATGCATATATTTCAGCACAGGAGCCATGTCCATATTTTGACATATTAATTATGCCACTAAACAAGGCGTTCTGAACTCTGGAGTTTCAGCATACCTGACGTTGTTTTACCGACAAGAAGCGAGTTACAGTAATCAAGGCGACTGGGAACTAAAGCTTTTTCCAGATATATATCATTAAAGACATGGGAATATAACGCCTAATTCTGCGCATGTCACGAATTCACATATTACATAAAAACTTAGAAATGTCATTTGCATAGTCGGTGTAGGATCAGTCTAGGATGTAGGATAGGTGTAGGATCTACGGTGTGGGATCGGTGTAGAAGGGCCTAGAATAAAAAAACAACGTCCAAGTTACAATCAGAATTAACCAACATAATAAAGGGAGTCACCCAGTTTTTAAAACTTATGCCATCCAAAGTTTTTCAGTTGATGTGGATTGCCCATTGGTAGAATTCAGTTGTCGATGGGTTTTTACTGGGTTAAGAAGGAGTTTATTGACCGTCAGCCACGTCTGACACTTCCTCATAGGCAGTTGACAACAGCTGACGTTTGACAATACAAACTGTCAGATGAAATGCAGAATTGGGCGACAGGTTTTGTTCTGTGAGGAAAAGATTAGTTTACAAACATCTAAAAAAGTTTCTGATCGAAAGTATTTGAAAACAGGAGAATCAGAAGAATTAAGATGAAGGAATAATTTGTGCAAACAGAATGGAAATCGATAAATTTCAACCTACAGTAATACCAGAAATTGTGTCCGTTAAGGAGTTCAACGCTTTACTTACTCAGTTGTAGCCAAGCACCCAACAGACACCAATGCGTCTGTCTGTCTGTCTTCCTGTGTGTGTGTGTGTCTGCCTGGGTGTGTGTCTGTCCGTCTTCCTGTGTGTGTCTGTTCGTCTGCCTGTGTGTTTCTCTCCGTCTGCCTGTACGTGTGTGGCCGTCTGCTTTTGAGTGTCCGTCTGCCGTCTGCCTATGAGTGTCCATCTGCCTATGCGCGCGTCTGTCGGTCTGCCGCCTGCCGTTGAGTGTCCGTCTGCCTATGTGCGTCTGTCCGTCTGCCGCTGTGTCCGTCTGCCTGTATGTGTCTGTCCGTCTGCCTATGAGTGTGTATCTGTCTGCGTGCGTCCGTGGGTCTGTGTGCGTGTGTCTGAAGTGCTCTGTTGGCTGCGAGTGTGGATCGTGCGTTAGTGTTGTCGTTGAGTTGTTATCCATGGAGATGATAGGATTGTTTGTGTTGTTGTTCCAGGGTTCCTTTGCGCTAACAATCGAGGCCTGGCATGACAATGAATCGCTCCTCATGACGCCATTTCCAGATCCAGGTACGAACTCTCCCTCCTTCCCTCTCCCTCTCTTTCTCCCTCTGCCTCTCGCTGCCTTCCTCTCCCTCTCCTCTTCCCCGACGGCCTCTGGCGGCCGCCGCTGCCCTGTGGAGAGCGCCAATCAATCACGCAACGTTTGTTGCGCCCTCTCGCGGCCTTTTACGACACAATGGACGTCGCAGCCTGGAATGTTTACCCGCAGTTATACGAGAGCTAGCCAATTGTAATTAATAATCGCAGATGTAAAGTAATTGGACGTTTATACGGTGCATATAGAGATGTCCTTTCTCGGCCCCTGAATCAAGGACATGAATGGAATATGGTAGATATATATCCTATAGTGCTGGACATGAAGCCTTTGGAAGATTCTTTTAAGCGTTACATAATTAGCTAAATGCATGCATACATACATACATACATACATACATACATACATACATACATACATACATACATACATACATACATACATTACATACATACATACATACATACATACATACATACATACATACATACATACATACATACATACATACATACATTACATACATACAATGTCATACATACATACACACATACATTAGATACATACATACATACATACATACATACATACATACATACATACATACATACATACATACATACATACATACATACATACATACATACATACATTACATACATACATACATACATACATACATACATTACATACATACAATGTCATACATACATACACACATACATTACATACATACATACATACATACATACATACATACATACATACATACATACATACATACATACATACATACATACATACATACATACATACATACATACATACATACATACATACATACATACATACATACATACATACATACATACATACATACATACATACATACATACATACATACATACATACATACATACATACATACATACATACATACATACATACATACATACATACATACATACATACATACATACATACATACAATTTATTCTAGAAAGAAGCCCCCATCACCGATTCATTTGCAGATCCATAGATCTACGCCTTTGTCAGGTTCTAAAAACGCGCTCTGTAAGTGTTAAGATACCCACATACATACATCCAGGTACGAAGATTGCCTCCTTCTCCTCCCTATGCTGCGGTGGAACTTCGGACCCGGGGGAATAACCCTGAAGACCAGCCTCGGCAGAAGAACGAAGAAATCTACGGTTAGGAATCATAGATGACACCGAGGCACACCATCCCCTGAGATAAGATGGAGCACAGACCTCACGGCGATTGTGAATAGCCATTAAGATCTTTAAGTCAATTCGCTTGTGCACAACCAGTGCACTATCTCCCGCGTGAAGATGGGTATTTGCTCAAACCAAGGTATACCTCCAATCAGAGGTATACCTTTATCAGAGGATACCTTTACATAGAAGTTATCTCTTCTTCTTCTAGTTCTCTGCCTTCAGGCAGGTTCAAACGTCCGACGTCGCCACTCCTCTCGATTTTGAGCCTCTTCTTTGAGTGTTCTGTATCCTTCCTTCATCATCCAAACCAGCATCATCTGTCTTGGTCTTCCCTTATCATCCTCCCCTCCATTCTTCCCTCGATGATATCTCTTAGAAGAGAGTGCCCTCTCAGCATGTGTCCGATCCATTTCCTCGGCCTCTTTCGTTATGTGTGTATCAAGGACCTTTCTCCAATCTTTCCCACCACTTCTTCATTTGCTTTATGTTATCTGTAAGTAAATGATATCGCCAATGTATGCATCTATTCAAGCACACAACTGCATTGTTATGAAGACTGTTACTGTCTGCGTAATTATGTTGTTTTTCAATGTTAATTAAATTTCTAGGTTTCTCAAATGGCACTAAAATGTAATCGTAATCGTAATTGTAAACTCTATTTTTCGAAAGCGCCACTTGAAAGTTAAGCGCAGGGCACCAGCTTATTCACGAGCGCTGCGTCAAGTCAGAGGGGTTTTCCAGAGGGTAGTCAAGCGGAGGTCCAAGTCTGATTTCCAGGGAGTCCAGATCATGAGAGGATGCAGAGCAGCTGCTAAGGCGGGTGTCGTTTAAATCGAGAAGAATTGGAAAGCGGAGGACCAGATGAGTCAGACTGTCAGAGTATAGGAATTCTTGAAAAAGTGAGATTTTAGTTTTGAGTAGAAAGCCAAGGGGTGACAGACAGAGGAGCCTGAGGCGGATGATGATGGGTGAGTGGCAATAAAGATGGAGGAACCAAAACGTTGCGGAATTCGGCAGGGAGATCATTCCAGAGCCGTGCTGTAGTTTTGGATTGGCTCGGTTGGCGAACTTGGGATGAGTATAGTAACCGAAGGTCGAGAGAAACTGAGAGAAGAGGATGACTGGGTAGAACGGGGGCTGGATGATTAAGAGTTCGCAAAGATACTTCGTCTGGGAATATTGTAGGGGGTTGTAGGTTAGTAGGAGTTTGAAGTGGATTCGCTCTGGGATATTTAGCCAATGGAGTGATTCGAGGATGAGAGTGATATGAGGATGCTTGGGCGTATGAACGGGTCTTGGGTTTCTTGATTTGATCAGGAAGGTCTAGGATGATGAATTCTGCTTTGGAAGGGTTAAGGCAGAGGTGGTTGGATGACATCCATTGAGAGATTAGGTCAACTACGTTGGGTAATTGTGCGATGGAGGTAGGAAAGAGCTCCGAGAGAAGGATATGTAGAGTTGAGTGTCGTCTGCGTAGAGGTGGTGGTCAACAGAGGAGAACTCTATGAGATGGCTTAGTTGTGTGGTATGCATGATGAAGAGAAGTGGTTTCAGGACGGAGCCCTGAGGTGCGCCACAGGAGAGAGAAATGGGTTGCGAGCAGTGGCTGGAGACTTTAACAGGAAATGATGGGGAAGATAAGTAGGACTGGAACCAGAGTAGAGCAGTGCCAGAGACCAAAACCAATTAAGAAGATAGTCAACGAAAATGAGGTTGTGGTCAATGGTGTCGAATGCGGCAGAGATGTCGAGGAGACAGAGGAAGGAGATGTATTGATGGCTGACGGCAGAAACCAGTTTATTGTACAGAAAGGCAAGTAGAGTTTCTGTGAAGTGGTGTTTAGTGAAGCCAGATTGGTGGGGCTTGAGGAGTGAATTAAAAGAATTAGCCGCGCAAGTACAATACGTTCAGTTAACTTAAATAGAAAGGAAAGACTGAAGATGGGACGGTAGTTAGATAGGTTTGTCAAGATTTGATTTTTTTACAATGGATGAGGAGAGATTGCTTACAGGCCAGGAAACCAGTAGAGAGTGAGAGATTGATAATTTTGACGTATGCAGGAACGAGGACAGAGGTACAGTCTTTTAGAAGGGAGGTTGGGATATGCACGTTTTACAGACTGGCAGATGGCAGTGGAGAGCAAGGGTCTTAAGATAAACATCAATAAGACAGAAACCATGGTCTGCTCAAAAACAACGGAAGCAATTGAGATCAGTGACATTGCAGGAAAGTCACTGAAACAGGTTGAAACATTTAAATATCTGGGATCGACCATGAATGCACAGGGTGGCTGCGAGCATGATATCAGGAACAGGATTAAGGTGGCTTGGCAGAAATGGAGAGAACTAACGGGAGTGTTGTGTGACGCCAAAATGCCAACTCAACTCAAGGGAAAGGTATACAAAACAATGGTAAGACCGGTGATGCTATATGGAGCAGAGGCCTGGGCGCTGACAAAAAGGGATGAAGGGTTACTGGAGAGAACAGAGATGAGAATGCTACGATGGATACTTGGGATCTCACTGAAGGACAGGAAAAGAAATGTGGACATCAGAAAGAAGCTCGGGGTGGCATGTATAACTGACAAAGTACGAGAGACCAGGCTGAGGTGGTATGGACAATTTGGACATGTAATGAGAAAAGAGGATGATAGCTGTGTGAAAAGAATCATGAATGCAGAGGTATGTGGACGCCGCAGTCAGGGACGACAGAGGAAGAGATGGGAAGACACGATACAACAAGACCTAAAACTCCTAAAACTGAAGAAAGAAGATGCTCAAGAAAGAAACAAGTGGAAGAGAAGGATCCGAGTGGCTGACCCCTCTCCAAAGAGGGATTAATTCGAGCCTGAAGGGAAAGAAGAAGAAGAAGTTGGGATATGGTCAGGTTCGCATTGCTTGTTGGGAAGAGAATTTATAAGGAGAGCCACTTCTTATTCAGAGGCAGAAGAGAAAATTGGGAGCGATGGCCGAGCGGCAGGAGGAGTATAGGGTTGAAGAAGGATGTGAATCAGTGCTGAGGAGGCATGGGGGAGTGTGAATCTATAAGAGACTGTAATGAAACGCGAATGGATGAGATTTTGTCAGAGAATTGAAGATTGAACAGACAGTATCCGCGATAGATGGGGAATGAAGAGAGCTAGGCATTGGGGATGGAGAAAGAACTTGTAGTGGACAACGAGTTCCGAAGCTTTTGACTAGCCACCGAGAGAGTCGGAGAACCTGGCAACTAATTAGAGGAACTGGCACAGAAATTTTTATACGTCTAATAGGTCGCTGTATGAAAATAATATCGAAGGTATAATCAGTGACTGTGTGTGACGTGTATCAACAGGTAACAGCAGCAGTAGAGGCAGTCTGATATCTCATCTGTCGATCCAGAAATTTCTCACTCCAAGCGAGGAGTGGCAAGAAGTGCGGCACTCCAACAGAACCACTGGTTCTATTCACTTTCGATACCGAGTGGTCTGTTCCAGCAACTACTACGGAGTGGGATGCTCGGACACGTGTCGACCACGAAACGACTTCTTCGGACACTACGTCTGCTCAGAAAACGGAACGAAGCTCTGCCTGGACGGATGGACAGGCGAATACTGTAATACAGGTGAGAACGACCAGGTGTATCAATGCACGGAGGATGCTCAGGTGCGTTATACAGATTAAGTTATAGCTGTGGACTTGATGAACGCTCAGATAGACTGGATTATGACACAGGTAAGACAAGATTTTAATGCAGATTTGAAAACTTCTCGGCCGATTGCTCTATATGCCTTAAATAATAATAATAATAATAATAATAATAATAATAATAATAATAACAATAATGATAATAATAATAATAATAATAATAATTTGTCGATCAATGCTATAATAATAATAATAATGATAATAATAATAATAATAATAATTTGTATTATTATTATTAATATCATTATTATTATTATTATTATTATTGTTATTATTATTATTATTATTTTTTTTTATGCCCCGAGGTATACAGGATCCCTCAGGGACTTCAATATTAACTAATGTTAAAAAAAAGGTGTCCGGAATGGCCCTATTATTATTATTATTATTATTATTATTATTATTATTATTATTATTATTATTATTATTATTATTATTATTATTATTAGTAGTAGTAGTAGTAGTAGTAGTAGCAGCAGCAGCAGCAGCAGCAGCAGCAGCAGTAGCATAAATAATATTAACAATGATAATGATGATAATAAAGTAATGATACCAAGAATGATACTGAAACTGATGATAATGATATTGATAAAATTGATAACAATATAGTGATAATAATAATGATATGGTGATTATGATAATGATATGGTGATAATGATAATGATAGGAATAAGAATTATAATGATGAAGATGATGTATCCGGTACATGTGAGAGAGCAGTGATGCACCCATATACCTCTGATTCATTCATATGGACCCCAGGTGTTCTAGGCGGTGTGCTCAGCAGCCGAAATGACTTGACCTTAACCTAATGATTGACCGACTGTTTACGTTATCAGCTTGAAGGCAATCAGATAATTGGCAGGATGAGTGTTGCAATAAATAGGTCGACCGTTCATCAGTTGCTGAAGCTTGTCCGCCATGAGGTTGGTTATAAATTTCACTGAAGCATGACAAAACGCAGCCGTGCAACCAGGTGGAAACGTTCTGCCAAAGATTCATCGTCTAGAATGAGATCAAAGGGCGCCAGCGTCCTTGTCTTGAAAGGCTCTTCTGGCTTGTTTAGAATTATAAACTCCAAGATCATTTGCAGTTGATCGTCCATAAAGCGAAGCAAACCAAAACAATGTTCGTGCCAGAACTCAAACTGTTACATGTAACATGGCTTGTGTGCACAGACATAATGTTCCTCCTGTTAAGCAAGCCGATATAAATTAATGCACCACGCGAGACAGCTCAAGAAGCGTCTTCAAACAGTACGCTCTATAAATATCCATGTGCATCACATGTAGAGCTTTTTAAAGTTAAACTCCTCAAATGACGTATGCATTAAGTTATTGTGGCTTGATTCTGGTGCCCCATCGGTTGATGCTTTGCGCATTATGTACCGGCGCTATATAAATTACTCTTAGGCTATTATTATTACTACTAAAGTATTTTCCCGTCATATTATGACGGTAGTGTAGGCCTATATAATTATATCGTTGGTTAAAATGCTCTGATCGCCGTCGTCAAGGCGGCAGTCCTGACGTCACAAACGGTTTCTGTTTCACAATAGATTCCAGAGCGTCCTCCGACAGACAGACGCTCTATGGATATTATATGTATAGATTGTTATTATAAATAGCAAATCAACTTTGTCTTATTAGAAGTTGCATTACTGTTCGGCTTAAGCCACACTTACTGCATGATAGCCTACTGTCAGACAACTTGTGTTTTATAGGTTAGACGTCACAGTCATGACAGCTTTGATATACTGCCACAATAATACTAAAACGAATGCAGAGGGTCGTTTAGACACCATTTTCCATATTGATTGCCTATCTGTTACACCCTAAATTTCCATATTAATTGCCCATCTTTGACACCCTAAATTTCCACATTACTTGCCTATATTTAGATCCTACATTTCCGTATTAATTGCCTATATTTTACATCCTACATTTCCATATTAAATGCCATCTTTTACACCCTACATTTCCATATTACTTGCCTATCTGTTACATCCTACATTTCCATATTAATTGCCCATCTTTTACACCCTACATTACTTGCCTATCTGTTACATCCTACATTTCCATATTAATTGCCTATCTTTTATGCCCTACATTTCCATATTAATTGCCTAGCTGTTATACCATACATTTCCATATTAATTGCCTATCTTTTACAACCTACATTTAACTACAATCGAAATCTACTGCAATGCTTAAGTTTGATGACGCATGACGCTAAAAAGATTCTGTTTTCTGTTTTGTCTGTGGTTAGCGCTGTGCCTACCTGGGTGTCATAAAGTTCACGGACTCTGTGAAGAACCGAATCAGTGCAAGTTAGTGTAATTCGTCATCTGATCTGATCATCTGATCTGATCATATCATCTGATCATCTGATCATATCATCTGATCATCTCATCTGATCATCTTATCTGATCATTTCATCTGATCATCTCATCAGCCATCCCGTCGTCTTCTTGTTTTGTCTACGCTCCTTCTTTCTTCATCTTGTCTCTCACTTCCGCTCCTGTTTTTCCGTTCATCCCATTTCATCTTCTCCTTAGTCGTATTTATCCTTTGTCTGCACCCTCCCTCTTCCTCTCTTCTTCCTGTTTCTTTCTTCTTCCTCTGCCAATTCTCCTCCTCCTCTTCCTTCCTCTTCAGCGACGACACGTGTTTACAGTGACTCAGCTTTGATTTACTTAAAAGAAAGAGCAGTTCCTTGAAGTTACCTCGAAAGAAAGCCATTCATATGAAGTGCCTGCAACTTCATTTCTTTAGTCTCCGTAGAAGAGGGCGGCTGGCCAGTTCCCTCTGTCTCTCCCTGTCTCTCCCTGTCTCTGTTTCTTCCTGTCTCTGTTTCCGTTTAGGTGTCTGTCTGCCTTTCTGTCTGTCTGTCTCTATCTCTGTCTCTGTCTGTCTCTGTCTGTCTCTGTCTCTGTCTCTCTGTCTCTGTCTCTGTCTGTCTGTCTGTCTGTCTGTCTGTCTGTCTGTCTGTCTCTCTCGTATGATCTTCCCATCAGTAGCTTACTATAGATGTATCCATTTCATACTTGAGTTCGCTTGTGGTGCGAGTGGATCACAAGTGTTAAATATTTTCTGTCACTGCATGAAATTGAACCCCTACCTCTGCGTGATAGTTGAGCACGCTTACCATGGCACGCCAATAATTACATTACATGTATGATTACAGTATACTTTAAACTAAATCACCGATTTGATCATTGACAGTTTTGTCTGTTACTGTTGGACAGATGTCGCCTTGGTTGGGAGGGCGAGAAGTGCGACCGGTGCATCGTCTATCCAGGATGTGAACACGGAACCTGCCAAGAGCCATGGACGTGCAACTGCGAGTCAGGATGGGGCGGAATATTCTGCAACCAAGGTTAGCAGTAGTTGAAGCATCGACCGGCAATGAGTACACGTGGGTAGGGACGACCAGGAGGATGAAGAGGAAAGATATACTGCGATTGAGAAGATGAACCCCAGAAATGAAAGAGAAAGAGCACGACAGGATAGCTATGTTCATATATTCATAGATTTATATAGCGCCTCTTCAGGAGAGCTACTCAGAGGCGATATAGCCTAAAAGTGACAGTAAGAAGTAGGATGAACGGAATGAGGAGTGAGCTGACTGAAAATGGAGTACGAGACCACAGGGAAAGAAGCAATGTAATAATGACAACTGCTGAAGGATAGTTAAAACAGATAAAGACTGGGAAAAAGTGGAGAAAGAAGACGGAATGAGCATTCGTGATACTCTGAAAGACATTGTATACCTGATACAATTCTATCATTAGAAAGTGTAAGATTATCTAGGAAGTTTCTGTTTAATATAACTCCGTATCATAACGAAGATTATTAGGGTCGCCCACCTCCTCCATCACTGCTTGCGATAGGCAACATCTGGGTATACAGGCAACTAGTGGCGAAGATATGAAGATATATAGAACGTTACATTAAGATGTTCATAAGGATCATGACAATAATTCGACCTTAAATTGTGACCTTAAACCAGGACAGTAGGGTGCCAGAGATGGCAGAGAAGCAGAATAAACTGAGTCGGAGGATATCTCATGCCTTTTAACAAGAGTGAATGAACGAAGTACAATGAAATAATACGAGAAGGCGAACAGAGGAGACGGGGAGATGGTTGAATGGTAACACGCTGGCACGAAGATCAGAAGGACGTGTGTTCGATACCCCCTAGCCCCGTGAAGGTTGACTCAGAAAAGAAAAGAAGCCTAGAGAGCGAAAGATTCACGGAATATGATAACTGGAGCACGAAACATCATATTTCAAATGTGCAAACCGATACAGGTATAGGGTAATTTCCAGGGCTTTTTTCAGCCGGAACGCGCCGGTACGGCGTTCCGGCACCTTTTTCAGCTCCAAAAAAATTATTTATTTATTTTAACAATTAAAACAATAATTTAGTTATTTTAATTTAATTTAAGTGTTTTTGAACTGTTTTCAGTGTTTATTGAAATCCCTGCCAACCCCCAATCCCGTTTTTCTCGTGATTTTAGCCCGCCCATAATTGTTGCGTTCCGGCACCTATTCTTCCGTTCCGGAACCTTTTTTCTAGAAAAAAAGCACTGGTAATTTCCAAATTAATAAGAAAGTATGCGAATTAAATACTTCTTAAATCATAATTCATATCTTGTGAGCATATCTTGTTCAACAGAGGTGCTAAATATATGCTACAGGAGCTGTATCGGTTGCTGTTGTTGCTGTAGATTTGAATTTCTGCGCCAATCACAATCCGTGTCTGAACGGAGCGACCTGTACAAACACTGGACACGGTGGTTACACATGTCTCTGTCCATCCGGATCAACAGGCACCAACTGCGAAATGGACACGGATGACTGCCGACCACAACATTTGTCATGTCTCAACGGCGGACTCTGCAAGGTTCGTGTTCGGTTTAGTAAAACAGAACGGAAGGTTAACTTGGCAATATCGCTGGAAACTAGACCAGATATACTGCAGAATGCGATACCACGCGATCGCTCGCTCTCGCTTGCAGCTTTACGCACTCACATATTATTATTACTATTGTGCATTTATTAAGCGCTACTATCTACAAAGAAACGCTATCCATGAAGTAATTGGTTTGAAGGTCAGCTCTGCCTGAACCGCTAGCGTTTCGCTTATGTGGGACAGGGTAGCCGATTGGTTTAAACGCTGGATTTGTAACTCGGAAATTGCGAATTCGAGCCTCCCCTGAGATGGTTAAACTGTGTAGGGACCTTGAGCAAGTCCTTCACTCACAATTGCTCGGCGCCATCGGTTGATGCTTGGTCATTGGTTAGTGGCGCTTAATAATTGTGTAATAATAATAATATATGCATAACACTTAAAAATATGGACAAACTAGTTTAGGCCAATACGTCATCGCTGCCGTCATAACGTCATCGTTATATTTATCGTCGTCATCATCATCGTCACTGTCATGAAGAAAGATTTCATCGTCAGCAGTGGTGGTATTCTTTGCATTTTTGTTGTTCTTTTATTAATTATTTGATTGTTGCTATTCTTTCCGATCGACTGGTTTGCTTAACGTCTGACCTGTTCATGTCATCTCTACTGAAACAGGTGACTGAGGGCTCTGTTGTCTACGAATGTCATTGTGCTCCTGGCTTTCACGGCAGACGTTGCGAAGTCCCATCCTTCCTTGCTTCCCCTTCTTCCTCGCATGACGTCACGTGTTCTGACAGGCCCTGTCAGAACGGAGGTGTCTGTTCTGCTCAGCCAAGCGTAACCGTGACTACGCTGAGGTATAGCTGTTCGTGTCGACCGGGCTACAGAGGAATCAACTGCGAAGACAAAATTGACGACTGCGTCGCCAACCAACCGTGTCTTAATGGTAAATATCCGAGTCAAATCATCTACGCTTAAGACTCTAAAGTGTTGCTTTTGTAATGTGTTATGCACGGAATTTCCCAATGACTTTGGCTTCCTTTAACATTGATAAGTTGCCATATAAAGAGCAGGAGTGTACGCACATGGGGGCGATCATGGGGGGGTCGAGGGGGACAAGTCTCCCACCTTTAAGAGTGACACACACCATACATCTGTCCCCCCACTTTTTGAAGAAACCCCAAAAAGGTCGTCAAGGTTTTTCCAAAATGGTAAAATTTTTTACCTCTTTTTTTGACCAGATCAGTTCAACACTCTTTTCACCAGATCAGTTCAACAGTGTTCCCCCCCCCCACCTGTGAAACAAAATCGCCGCCAGTGTGTACGCAGATGGCGAAATTTGATGAAGATAAGCCGCTGTCCTTTGAAGGAATTGTCTTCTGCAATGGAAATTCATAATCACTTTCTTATAGCGCATGTTCGCTGCTCATTAGACGTGATGAACCTCTTACACAAACTTTAGACTTTCACAGGATTTTAACTCGTGGTGTATTTCCTAAAGGTCAAAGCGCGATAGGCTACCTATCGGGCAATCAGCTATCTCAATTTTATACGATGTTGCAAATGTCACAGATTAACTAAATGAAATAGTAAATGAATAAGAAAATTGTGTAACTAAAGTCATGATTATGAGCTCTTCATAAAGCACAGTGCTTAAAATGGTATTACACGTAAATGTTTCTAACAGTATACCATTCTTCGTTACATTGGAAATTCATATCTAATTCGTAGGTGGTAGGTGCATCCATGAGTCGGATGGCTTCCGCTGCCTCTGTACGACCGGATATGACGGCAATCGATGCCAGACCAACCGTAACGAATGCACCGGAAACCCGTGTCTGAATGACGGCGCATGCGTCGACGAAATTAACAACTTCCGCTGCGTCTGCCAACCGGGATTTATCGGTCGCTTGTGTCAGGAATCAGTCAACAACTGCTCTCAGTCGCCGTGCACAAACGGAGCCACCTGCTTGGATCTATTCGACGACTTCCGGTGCGCATGCGCACACGGATTCACTGGACAATTCTGCACGATGAGAATTGACGCATGCCTGTCTGGTCCATGTCGCAACGGGACCACATGCGTCGAGACAGGAACAGCGCAATACAACTGCGCCTGCCCCGAAGACTACACCGGAAGTAACTGTGACGTAAGGAGTAGCGACGATGCGACAGTAGTTGAAGGCTACGTTTACAATTACTCTACAGTGGCTAATGCTACCACGCCGCAGCTGTCTTTAGTTCTCGTGAAACAGCTCGCGCTACTTCTTAGCATCGGGCTGTCTATTCCGCTTCTTATTTTGACGATCGTTGTCGCATGTTTGGTACTGAGGCGACGAAAGTTCTCGAGGAGAAGGAACGTCGAGCTGGAAAACGAGAGCAACAACGTCCGGTATCTGAACAACCGTTGTCTTCTATCGTCGCAGGCTATCGACATGAAACCTATTTGCGAGAACGGAGTACTCCTAAAATCGGACGATTCGAGTCGTCAGAATAAGAATCTTCTACTTCGCGTAGAAAACAGCGAAAAGTATTTCCGAAAATCAAACAATCTCGATCGCTGTAACGTCGACAAGAATAATTTCGAGTTGGACGCCTGATCTTCGAGGGTTCAGTCGACAGATTTTCGATCCTAATGACACGAAAATTGGTGCCTTGTTCTGGAAATCCGGGTTGTTCTCGGTTGACGACCGGAAATCGCTGTGGCATTATGGGATGGGGTGTTTTGACCACTTGATCGACTTTTAAATACGCTGGCACGTGACGTGTGTAATACACAATGGCGTCGTTTGTTCCAGTTCCGTTCAGTTTTGTGCGCGTGTGAATTTATAAGAAACTACATCCATCCTTCTGTTCATCAGTTTTCCAGATTAACCTTTACGAAAGAGGTGAGTTAATTTCACAGAGAAATGGTCAGCAAAGCAACTATAGACTGAAAAAGCCTTTTAAAATAATTTTGAATCTAGGCTTACAACAGCGTAATCAGTGGCGTAAACTTGTCCAAAATATTGGGGGAGGGGATTTGATTATTCATTCTACACTTGTTGCATTGGGTGTACACTGTACAGTCCATCTTAATTATTGGGAGCACGTGCTCCGGCTGCCCCCTCCCCCAGAGTCTATGCCTATGAGCGTAAGGCTCCCCAGTATAATTCATTAACGATCTGGATGTGTTAATTGATGGGCAGATTTGCCATGCCAGGTGAAATCTTATAGGCTATATACGCATAGGTCAGATTGTTAGTTTACCGGTGTTTAATAATAATGATAGTTTACGATTGGTAAAGGCCGTTCAAGTCGACAGCACCTTCATCTTCTTGTTTATTCTGTTGAAGGTAAAACAGGAAGCAGGATGTTAATCATTTGGTTATTTACATCCACTTATGAATCCTATTATGTGTGTTAATATAATAACTCGATACATTGCCATAATAGAGTTGCTTCAGATTTATCCCTGACAGTGTTTCAAAATAAGTGTTACCACGTTCATTCGCCAAAATCTTCAGTTTCTTGACCCTGATCTGTTGTTAGTCTGCAATAATATTGGCTAAACCATTATAAATATGATCTTAAACGAAAAACAAAGTTATAATCAATCTTCTGGAAAGATCAATGTTATTCACACATTTTTGATTAGTGTGCTAAGGCAAACATAAAATCAACAATAGCATACTTGATGCAGGCAGTGCTAATAGTATGCATGTATCTAGATACTTAATATAGCGCCTTTTAATTACCTCAAAAAAGCGCTGATCTCTGCGTTAGCCTATATGATGTCAAATGTCATTGCGAACGAATATATTACATCAATTAGCAAGACAATGAACAGTAAGATGGAAGAGTCACCAGTGGCGATCCCACGAACACACGTGGAACCATCCACGTCTCCTCGGGGGTCAATAGGCTCAACTACGAGACTCAATTTTTTCTTGTGTTAAATTATTTACATTCAACATCAAGGCTTCCTACCAAATTGCATTCAGGTTCGCCCGTCAGTCCAGATTCTGGTGTTCTCGTTATCCGGTTCATCAAGTGCAAATTCTATAACTAGGGCTTCCACATGAGTCTTGAATAATAGCCGACAAAGTCCTGATGGAAACATCACTGTTGAAAAATATACACAGTCATGTCAGGCATTTGTTATAGTTTTCTTCGGACAGAAGGCCCCGAACTTGTCCTTCTAGACACTGGTCACCTAGCAATCTTACGAGCAAGGGAATACGGATTTAAAAGCTACAGCCCTTCGCCCTCGTGCCCATGATTTTGTTCTTCCACCTAAAGATGATAAGAATTTTATTCCTCGACTTCTGTGTCGGTACATCCCGATTCCACCTTGATGTTTCAAATCTTGATAGTTCCGACATTTGTATCTAACATTGGAAATATATACAATAAGCTTACCATTAATTTTCTTTTACCTTATGTTGTAAGCTGTATTGCGGTGTGCCATCATCCAGGGACGTCATTTCAGCTTTTCCTCTTTTTCTTGTTCCATCCTTGTTCCCTTTTTTTCAAAAATCAAGGGAGTAGGCAAACGCCCCCTTCCCCCAAACCACGTCCCTGCCATCCTCCAATGCTTTTTAATAATAAACGAATATAATTATGTATACATATATTATGCCGTAACTGAGCGATTTCTTCCAACTTATTAGAGTTAAAGCAAATAAAATATGTGCGAATATTGAGTCACCAAACGATAGAAAAAGAAACCAAAATATTCCGTAATTCAATTCATTACTGTATCGGTTTAGCAAAAGAAACAGGTGAATTGAACTATTATCGACTACTCTGTTTGATTTTCAGGCTGAGTGTAGCCTGAAGTTTATTCGTTTGTAAAAAACACAAATTTATTCAATAGCAAAACAAGGAACACGTCAAACCAATGCACACTTTGCACACTTAAGCCAAAAATTATAATCTTGAGAAGACACAAAGATGTTCGATATTTACACACTAGTTAACCAGACAGACTGTTGGTGTCATTATGTATCGAGGCATATTCAGCTTACAACAACTGCCTCCGTTGTAACAAGTGATTTGTTAAAGTTCCATCTTAAATACCGGATTAATGGTGTAGCAAATTACTCTTTTCTCTTGTTTTCAAAATGCCCTCGAATACATGACATAGGCCTACATACATGGACCAACTGCGCTAAGAAAACCAACAAGAGTGAGGTGACGTGAAGTAATAACTCCAAGTACTGAATGAGGGTCAATGTAAAATATGTTTCAAATGCGCTATGTAAATGTTTTGTTGCTCTACATTACATTAATTACATCACATTACATACAGATCAGCAGTTTCACCACATCTTTAATTGGCAACCTCATAACACATTCACTTGCATTACGGCTATTTACATGTAACAGTAACAGCGATTAAAGTTTTTTAATGTTAAAACCGTCCTCAACATGATTTTAATAATCAAAAACTAAAGTCAAAGCGTTTTAAACAGTTTGAAAGAAAATCGTAACTCCATGCAATTGATTTTAAATTTGCTTAATTTGAAATGACTTCATTTGACATACATACTACCCATCACTCTCTGTCTGTCTTTATCTGTCTGTCTGTTTGTCTGTCTGTCTGCTAGTCTGTCTGTCTGTCTGTTTTTTTGGCACATGCATAAAATTATGTCACTTGATCTACTATTCGTGTCTCGGTGGCTTTCTACGTCTGTCTGTCTGTCTGTCTGTCTGTCTGTCTGTCTGTCTGTAACTATCACATCTGTAACCACCACATCAATAGAATGGCGGTCAGGCGAATATGCTGCATAATGTAAGGAAGCACATGAGACGCTATACGTCGGTTTTTATCAATCGAGAAATGTAAAATGTAAATGTACACGTTTCTATATAGCGTAGACTCTGGGGGCGGCAGCCGGGGCACGTGCCCCAAAAATTGAGAGGAGAATTTCTTGAAATATTAAAAATTATATTTCAATATAGACAAGCTTCTTTTGAAACAGAAAAACAGAGACAAACAACTAAAGAATACTATCGGAAATTCATAATAAAAATAGAAGCTGATCCCAACAAATTTTCCAATGAACATATTTTGTTTTGAGAACTCCAACTTTTTCTTCAATGTACTTGGCAAAGAGGTTCCCATCCATCTCATGATTTACGGGTAGGCTATGTTGCATTGGGTGTACAGAAGGCTGATTCTGTACACCCAATGCAAAAAATTTAGAATGAATAACTAAATGCTCCCCAATATTTTGGACAAGTTTACACCACTGAACAGTATAATTTATAGCGGCCCTATGGCCTCGACACTGCTCCTTTTTCAATGAACTGATCGGGTGAGATCCTTCACCACCGCTGCCCATATGAACAGGCGCCACGCCATTTAACGGCCTCGTGTACGGACCTTGCTAGCCCGAGATTTAAATATCTTAAATAAGCCAGCATCGGGAGGTGAACCGCGATCCGCATGCTTTCTAAGACAGAGGCGCATGAGACGCAGTCTACTCTTTTACCGATGTAGTGAACTAGACCATCAATGTCAATATAAAGTTGAAAATTTTAAGTTTACTGTCATTTTAGCTGATGGAGGTTTTTGTAATTTTGTTTTTCAGACGAATTACGAATACAAGACGGAAGTTACAAACCGGATGTCTGTTTCTCTCAGACTGTAGCAGTTGACCTTGGAACCTATGAACCAGAATGACCTTATAAACATGCGCATGATATATTTGCTATAGCTTGCGTTTATAGGTGTATCGACGCCTAGACTGTGTTAGTACATTCAGTGCACGCGTTTGTTGGCAGGACCGGAAACGCTAGTTAAGCTTCTCGTGTCGTAATATGATTGGTTGGCTTGATGCTATTGATGTCATGAATACATTATTACTAATCGCTCGATTGATTTCATGATGACTTGATAAGTTATTCATATTCAAAGGGATCCTTTAATTTCCTATTTCCTGGCCAGAAATGCAAAGCACGTTTCCTTGATCATTAGACGAAGGTTTAGGAAGATAAATGTTGCTTATGGTATGGGCTATTTATAATTCGGAGTCACGAATGAACATCTGGCTTATGAAGGACAATAGAGGATGCTCCATGGCATTCTGATGGTCAGAAGCAAGCGAAGTGGCTGAGATGAGAGAGCGACAGAATTGAATGCCACTACCGATTAGACGTTTTCTAACTAAGGGTCAATCAGGGGCGTATATCCCCCTAAGTCATTGGAGCAACGTCCCTTTCCCCCTCTTCTTCCCCCTCACCGTTCCTTCCCCCTAAAATGGTGGCACACACACTAACAGATTACCCCCCATTTCTTGGATGGAGCATTTGCTCCAAAGTTTCTATGGTGTAGACGCCCCTGGGGTCAGTTCTCTCCGCATAATCACATTGCCGGCTATTCTGTTTTAGCGAAAGCCACATACCACTCCCTCTGTCTCTGCCTCTCTCTCTCTGCTTCTCTCTGTCTTTCTGTCTATGTGTGTGTCTCTCTCTCTCGCTCTCTCTCCCTCTCGCTAAATCCTTTTCCTCTGTAGGTTATCTGCACTGCCATGAGCTATTCAGCCGGTTTGTCAGTCAGTCAGTCTGTCAGTCCGTCTCGCAGTCTGTATGTGTGTGTATGTCTGTCTCCAAGCTCGCTTTCTCTGTTCTCCTGTCTTAGGTCCATTCGACCTGTCTTTCGGCCGATCATATTATCCTGCGTGAAGCACCAAAGAACGAGCTTTTCTCTTGTTTATAACATTACGGTACTGTAACCACAGGTGGCTTTCTCGCTTAGTGACCGACCGATAGTATATACACGTAGATCAATTTTAAATGGAGTGCCTTCGGAAGGAAGGTAGCACCACTTTCTCGTCGTTGCCCTGCTGAGCCGGTTCGTCACTGCCTGGCTTCGTCGGTGGCGGACCGAAGAAGAAAGGTCTCAACACCAGACCCTGGCGGTAGAGAGGACTTAGCGTCAGACCCTCGAACTGAGAGGCTTTGATAATCTGTTGCTTGACATGGTCGGTCGCCTTGACGATCGTCTCACTGACCGCTTCCATGATGACGTTGATCACCATGGCAAGGAGGGAGAGACCGATGAGAATGTAGGCGGAGGCAGCGATGAAGAACTTGGGGTGACTGGGCAGGATGTCGCCGAACCCGATCGTCGCGAGAGAGGTGAAGGTGAAGTAGAAGGCCTCGAGGTAGGTCCAGTCCTCCCAGCGCGTGTACATCAAAGCTCCGAGGAAGATGTAGAGAAAGGCGATCAGAATGGCCACAATCGGAGGCAGGTTGAAATTGTCGTCGACATCGTACGGCAAGTAGATATCCTCCAGCTCCTTCCTCGGTTGGTGCCTCGTCCTCTTCGCCAGCCGCAT
The DNA here is from genome assembly GCA_963556255.1 of Allolobophora icterica. NCBI lineage: Eukaryota > Metazoa > Annelida > Clitellata > Crassiclitellata > Lumbricidae > Allolobophora > Allolobophora icterica. The sequence continues at coordinate 19,287,264 of OY744615.1, read as the reverse complement.
GCGAAGCTTCTCGCCTGGCGACAACTTCCGCCAGCCCTGCTTCCTGCGCATGCGAAAGCAGCTTCCGGTGTAGTAGAAGCGTCGTACGAAGGACCAGAGGAACTTGATCGCCCTCGTCAACGACTTACCGAGTTTCGAGAGAACGACGAGACAGAGAGGAATCCCGAAGACAGCGTAGATCATCGTCACAATTCGACCGACGCTCGTTATCGGAGCTATGTTTCCATAACCTACAGCAATCCGAAACGATACAGAACTCAATCAGCTTATCCAAAGATTCACATTCATTTGTGAATAAATCTATGAAATAACAATGACAATAACAACAACAATAACAATAACAACAATAACAACAACAACAGCAATAACAACAACAATAACAACAACAATAACAATAACAATAATAACAATAACAACAGCAATAACAGCAGCAATAGCAAGAGCAATAACAGCAGCAATAACAACAGCAATAACAACAATAACAACAACAATAAAAACAATAACAATAACAACAATAACAATAACAACAGCAATAACAACAGCAATGGCAACAGCAATATCAACAGCAATAATAACAGCAATAACAACAGCAATAACAACAACAGCAACAGCAAAAACAACAGCAATAACAACAACAACAGTAACAACAACAGCAGTAAAACAACAATAACAACAATAATGAAAATGAAACATAAAACAGGTGACATTAAAAGCGGTAGTTCAGTTCTTTCTGGGCCTGTCTTTTAAACATAATTATTATGCGTTATGTGATGTTCTATTTTGGGAAAATAAATTAAATGAAAACTACTGGAGAATTTATATAGAGCATGAACAATTCTTTATACGTAATTTTCATGCGCATTGACTTATGGGAACTCATATAACCTAGGCTGTTAGCAGTTGAAAGAATTAAATGGAGTACATCAGCCATAATGAAAAGAAAAAAATAAAACACACGGAAGACCCATGATTGGCTTCCATTCACCGCATTGTACCCCATCTGGTATACGACCGGGTTGGATGAACAGTTTACCAAGCACTACAGTAGCCTACTCATCCTCAGATTCATTTCCTTTGGTACCTGGTACCGTGCTATCAGGCAAACATGTTATGATTTTCGGAATCAGGAAGTTTCTATATTAAGTGTTCGGTTACAATTACAATTACTGTAACTATTGATGTTACAGAGATAAAAGAACACGTGTTGTTAATAAACAGAGCTCAAGTATACGATCAGATGAAAGCATTGGCCAATAGTCGTCCACACGCGTCTCGCAGTTACGCTAAAGATATCTCATCCTATATCATATATATATATATATATATATCTTGCATATCATATGTATATATTATGCAGGCCTATACATACATAAATATATATATATATATATATATATATTGATAATGCATATACTATGCTCGCATAGTTTCTCGAAATGTCATATTGACATTAGGCAGCCTCCTCAGCCTCTCGCTTCTCGTCCTCCTTCTCCTCTGTACATCTTCCTTCTCCTACTGATCCTCATTCTCCTCAAACCCATCTCCTCCTCCTTCTGCTCCTCCTCCTGCTCCTCCTGCTCCTTCTCCTCGTCTTCTTTCGCAGCCTCGCATCTGGCTAGGCAGCTGCTCGCTACGCAATCATTGAAAGTTCTTGCAGTCCTGGAGAGGGGAGAAAACCGAAATAGACCGGTAGAGTGGTCGCAGGAAATAGGTAGTATGGTGTGATGATGGTGGTGAGATTTCGTGATGGTGATGATGGTGGTGGTAGTATGGTGTGATGATGGTGGTGAGACTTCGTGACGGTGATGATGGTGGTGGTAGTATGGCGTGATGATGGTAGTGAGATTTCGTGATGGTGATGATGGTGGTGGTAGTATGGTGTGATGATGGTGGTGAGATTTCGTGATGGTGATGATGGTGGTGGTAGTATGGTGTGATGATGGTGGTGAGATTTCGTGATGGTGATGATGGTGGTGGTAGTATGGTGTGATGATTGTGGTGAGATTTCGTGATGGTGATGATGGTGGTGGTAGTATGGTGTGATGATGGTGGTGAGATTTCGTGATGATGATGATGGTGGTGGTAGTATGGTGTGATGATGGTGGTGAGATTTCGTGATGATGATGATGGTGGTGGTAGTATGGTGTGATGGTGTTGGTGAGATTTCGTTATGGTGATGATGGTGGTGGTAGTATGGTGTGATGATGGTGTTGAGATTTCGTGATGGTGATGATGGTGGTGGTAGTATGGCGTGAGGATGTTGGTGAGATTTCGTTATGGTGATGATGGTGGTGGTAGTGTGATGTGATGATGGTGGTGAGATTTCGTTGTGGTGATGATTGTAGTGATTGTGGTCATGTTGTTAGTATTCGTAGTATGGTGTAATGATGTTGGTGAGATGTGGTGGTGATGATGGCGTTGGTGGTGTTGGTAATATGATGCGATAATGGTGGTGATATGTCGTGGTGATGTTGGTGATGATGGTGATGTTGTTGTTGGTAGTACGAAATGATGATGGTGGTGAGATGTGGTGTTGGCAGTGGTCAAAGTGGTTTGGGTGAGCAGCGGGGACTTAGAAAAGAGAGATTTATTGGAACGCATGCGTGAACAGTGCATGGAACGCAAGCAAAGAATTTCGAGAGCAGTGGGAACGCCGTTACCAAGCGCTTCCACCTACTTTAAACGCTGGATGTTGCTGATGGTAGTGTTGGTAGTATGGCGTGGTGGTGGTGGTGGTGGTGGTGGTGGTGGTGGTGATAGTAATAAACCAAATATATAACCAATTTCTATATATAACCGACAATTGCTTCAAATGCCATACTAGTGATATGTAACGGCCAGATCAACCTCGCGTTTTGCGATCGGGATCTCCTATATAAACATATTCTGAAAGAAGCCTCGTGCCAACGCTCCGTATCTAACCAGTATTGACTTTGCAGACATTCTGTCTACGGTTGCTCCCAAGGCTGGAAACCATTGAGCTGGTTTGCCTCAGCTCATGTATGCCACATTATATAGTTACTCTACATGCAACTGGTCGCAGAGGCAGAGAAAGAGAGGAACAGATAGAATAAAAGAGAGACAGAGAGAAAGAGAGGAACATATAGAATGAAATAGAGACAGAGAGAAAGAGAGGAAGAGATAGAAGGAAAAAGAGACAGAGAGAAACAGAGTAAGTGATAGAAGGAAAGAGAGACAGAGAGAAAGAGAAAAAGAGATAGAAGGAAAGAGAGAGAGAGAGTAAGAGAAAAAGAGATAGAAGGAGAGAGAGAGACAGAGAAAAAGAGATAGAAGGAGAGAGAGAGAGACAGGGAGAAGGGAGACAGATAGAAAAATAGAGTGAAAGTGGCGAAAGAAAAATAGATGAAGAAAGTGAGAAGATGAGATAAAAAGAAAAAATCGAGAGAGAAAGAAAGAGGAAACAGAAAAAGAAAAAGAGAGATGAAGAAGGATAGATAGATAGAGAGAGAGAAAGAGTGGAAGACACAAAGAGAGTTTATGTTGGTGCTATGAATAACAAGTGCAATCGCCGACAGAACCTATCTAAAATGATCCTGTTTCGAGTCTTTGTACGTCATGTCGAGTTTCGACCGTCGGAACCCACAGCGTGTGTTTCTAAACGTACCACCGACTGATACGACGTAATAAACACCTTCTATGCTTTGCTTAGTTGAGGCGTGAAGTCTTATCATACCAGTACAATGACCTATGTATGTAACACGATAAACCACACCTTACCATACTATACATCGTACATTATGATACCATTGCCTACCCTGATATGCCACACATTGCTATTGCAAGATAAGGTTAGTTCCTCGTTTTTTCAGCCTTGGTATTTAAGATTGAGTCGATTGTCTTTCTTATCTGAACACCCGGGCAAAGGAAGCAACTGGGTTGTCTTCCAACGCTCTGGCGACCAACTTACGGCGCAGTGGATGCCATTCTTTGATGATGGTTGCTGGGATGTTCCTTAAATGAGTTTTTCAGATGCATGATTATGTCGCGTTTTCAGGAATGTGTTAAAACTCGCTTGTGCAGATCAATTAGTTAGTCATGCCTGTAGCCGTGGAGCGTTTTTGTGAGACACTGAAGGGAGAGATTATGTAAATGTAAATGTAAATCTCCGAAACTTCTCAGCGCTACAAAAAAGTCACGTCAGGAAGACCAGCTTATTCACCGATGCTATATCTAATCAAGTCCGCAATAGTCATGTCCGTCGTGTCCGTTCCGGTGCCAGTTCAGAGTCCGAGGAGGTCATTCATAATATTATATGAGTGGCTTGATCCATATTCTATACGTTTTTAAATTTATTTCCTAATATTATCCAGATTTCCGTGATATTTAAATGTTTAATCGAAGACTTTGCACCAATTCTCGTGCTCATTTAGCCTACACCTGTCTAATCGTAATCTAGAGATTTCTACAGCGCCCTAAAAGTTGAATCGCGAGAGCCAGCTTATAACAGGCACTCAATCAAAACAAAAATAGATTGGCAGATAAGGTCAGAATCGATTCCAGGTCAAGATACAAAGGGTCAGGCAGGCAGACAGTCAGACAGCTACTGTGGTGGACGATGTTTAGAACTGAATTGACGAGAGATATAGTGGAAAGAGGAGGAATCAGGGTAGGGTAAGTTCTTCTTTATGTTCTTTATGTTCTCTGCCCACTGGCAGGTTCGTATGACCAATGACGCCATCGTTCTCTGTCTTGTGCTCCTCTCTTCAGTCCACTGTATCCTTCTTCTTTTGTCATCAGTCTAGTAGCATTGCCCTCGGTCTTCCTCGCGTCTTTCTCCCCTCCATCCTTCCTTCCATGATGTCTCTTAGCAGTGTCTCACTCCTTAGGATGTGCCCGATCCATTTCCTTTGTCGTCCGCGTATAATACTTATGAGTGATGTTTGTTCTTCTACCATTTGCAGGATTTCCTCGTTCGTCCTCCGTTCCGCCCAGTCAACTCTATCCATTCTGCGCCACACCCACATCTCGAAGGCCTCCAGTCTTTTTATGTCGTCCTTCCTCATTGCCCATGTCTCAGAGCCGTACAGAACAACACTCCACACCAGTGTCTTCACCATTCTCTTCTTTAGATTTTTGCTTAAGCTTCCTCTCATCAGCTCTCCTCTTTTGTAAGGGTAAGTGGACGGGGAATATTGGCAGTTTTGAGTGACAGTAGGCCTACCTCATTGCGTTCTGTCAGTGGGAATTTGTATGAATAAACGAAGATATAATAACAGAGCTGTTGAGAGATAGCAAGAGATGTGGTTTTGATGAGTTCATCGGATGAAACAGATACATGTAATTGTCATAATTCTAGCGAGATTTTATTCCAAAGATATGGAAGACCTATGGCTATAGAGTGATTTCCAAATTTCAGTGATGAGGTAACGAAATGTAATTGCGGTGACGGAAGGGCTGAGAAGTGTTCGAAAGACGAGCGGATTGAGAGGCGTGGGTGGGTTGTGAATAACTGATTGATAGGAGGGTTGGAAGGATTGGAGTGTTCTTTAAGTAAGTGATAGGACTTTGCATTTACGTTCAGGCATTTTAAGCTATGGGGTGAATTAAGGACAGAAGTGAAGTTGTGCATGGTGTTTGGGGATTTCAGTGACAGCACGAGCAAGAGCATTCTGGATAGCGTGCAGGCGGTTTATTTGGGTGGTGTCTATATTCAGAAAAGGTGAATTGCAGTAGTCTGCTTTAGTATGGACCATGGATGTAGCGATAATAGAGGCGGTTTTGAAGTCAGGCAAAGGCGGATTCTTCGAACGTCACGGATATGCATGAAACAAGTGCAGGAAAGATGGGTAATATGATCGGAGAAGCTGAGCTGCGGACAGGATAAATGGAAGTGAATGTGTGGGTGGATGCAGAGTCCATGTTGACATAAATAGGGGATCATGAATTTTCTTGAGCTGGTCACGCAGGTCTGTGTATGAATTCGGTTTCAGATGGGTTCGAGCACAGGATATTAGTCATCTGATATCCGGGTAGTCGGTAACCACACGAATGTCTTATTGACCACTGTTTTCTTATTGGCCGCGGCTCCTACATACGCGACACAGTCCTCTTAAGAAGAAGAAGAGCAGTCCCTTAAGTTAGCCCTGAGACAGCCATGGGCATGAAGTGTTAGCGACTTCATTTTCTTGGCCTCAGCATATGAGGGCGGGTGACCAGTCCTCTCCCTCGCTATCTCATATTCCCACCTATAGTGTACGGTCAGTGTACTCATCATAGCTGAGTTAGCTATATAGGGAGCGCAGGTGTAACAGAAATCTCGAACCAAATTTCTGCCCTTGTGGGAATTTGAACCCCCGACCTCTCGACTGACAGTCCAGTGCGCTAACCACTACACTATCGAACACACCCAGTGTCCTCTTAAACCGAGTAATTAATTCGTGGCTAGCAGTTATTCTGGCAATTCAGTTAGGAGTTTTCTTATACGACTGACTATATTGCCTTTGCAAACCACTTAGGTCAAGTCATGTAAAAAAGTTGCACATAAGTCAAGTACATGTATGCTATGTGATATATTCCTAGGCCTTGTTAAAATGACTATAATAATTTATACGCCTGCATGTCGTAAAGAAGCAAAACACCGAATGATTTAACGATTGCAGTCATTGTGTTGGTTTGATGGTAACTGCATGGGTCTAATTTAAATGAAATACCAGAAAACTGGAAACCACTAAATGCACTCTGCAACTCCTGCGATAGAAAGCGCTGTTAACCGTTTGCATTTGCATTGAAAATGGATTACTTTAAGTTTCTATAATTCAACGTCATTCATGATCTATGGTCTTAATACTTGTTACATAACGGTCTTAGATCTTCTGCTGACGTGATTTGCACTTAAAATCGGTCTTATTTTTATAGCTCTTGACTGCTCGGAATCATTGTCGGCTAAGTTCAGAGCCGTTGATCGTCAACCTCTACCTTAAGGACAGATTTTATTACTATTATGCATGCACGTGTTACTCATTCCGAATTTATTCTAATCAAACATAGTCTATGCTGATATAATATAATCGAATGACTTCTATAGCAATTCCATTATTATACCGCACAAAGCACCAATCGATGTTTGCTAGCCACAATCCAAAATCATGGACAGTTGGACAGAGCCAGGTGGCGCCAGAGGTCTTTGTGTAGCTTTGTGTAGGCGCTTTGTAACGGCAAAGCTGTGTTACGGCGTCATAGAAATTGTCGTTGTTGTTATTGTTGTTATTATTGCTATTGTTGTTATTGCTACTATTTTTGTTGCTACTGTTACTATTGCTACTATTGCTAATATTGTTACTTTTGTTACTATTGTTATTGTTGTTACCATTATTATTATTATTATTATTATTATTATTATTATTATTATTATTATTATTATTATTATTATTATTATTATTATTATTATTATTATTATTATTATTATTAATTTTATTGTTACTATTGTTATTATTATTATTAACATGTATTGTTCTTTTTTAGTCTCTTACTCATGATTTAGGTCTTATTTAAAACAATTATTTCTCTTTTTTGACAGCGACCGATCTCATTTTGGTTAGCTGATCTTTTTTCTCTTAGGCCTATCCTTGGCTTTGATTCAACTTTAACTACTTGTTTGACTATGCGACGGAGAGAATCAACGGGCCTCTGCGCGAAATTTTTGTCACCTCTCCCCCCTGGAAAAAGCTGAAATGACGTCCCTGCATCTCTTACTATCTCTCTACAGGTCTGTCACTCAAAACTGACAGTATTCCCTTTCCACTTATCCTATCCTGATTCCTCCTCTTCCGTTAATCCATCTCATCATTTCAGTTCTAAACATCATCCACCGTAGCTGTCTGACTGTCTGACCTGCCTGAGCAGCCTGACCCTTTGTATCTTGACCTGGAACCGATTCTGACCTTATCTGCCTATCTACGTGTATTTTGTTTTGATCGAGCGTCTGTTATTAGCTGCAGAACTCTTGAGATTACGATAAGACAGGCGTATAGGCTAAATAAGCATCAGGACTGATGCAGAGCCTTCGATTAAACATAAAAGAAATCAGGATAATATTAGAAAAGATATTTTAAAAACGTATATAAAATGTATCAAGTCACATATAGTGTCCTTCAATGTCTCACAAAAGCGCTACAGGCATGACTACATATAGCCTAACTTGATTGATATAACTAACTGATCTAAACAAACGCGTTTTAAATGCGTGCGTAAATGATTAACACATTCCTGAAAACGCGTCCTAATCATGAATCTTAAAAACTCATTTAAGGAACATTCCAACAACCATCATCAAATAATGGCATCCATTGCGCCTTAAGTTGGTCGCCAAAGTGTTGGAAGACAATCCAGTGGCTTCTTTTTGCGAACATAGCTGTATATACATTGCTCGGGCGTTCGGATAAGGACAGTCGACTAAATCCTAAATACCAAGGCTGAGAAAACGAGGAACTAACCTTATCTTGCAATAGCAATGTGTGGCATGTCATGGTAGGCAATGGTATCATAATGTACGATGTATAGTATGGTAAGGTGTGGTTTATCGTGTTACATACATAGGCCTAATATGCTGGTATGATAAGACTAGTTATAATTGTGTTCAGTTGGAAAAGATCTCGTAAACAAACGAGCAGACTTACCGACAGTTGTGAAGACAGTGCCGCAGAAGAAAAGCGATCGATAGAAGTTCCACTCTCTTTGTCTTGGTTCTGCTGTTTCGTTCCCTTCGACTTGGGACTCACGGACAAACGCGATTTCGTAATTCCTCAGGAATCTTTCGACGTCGTCAACCACCTCGATCTGGTTGCGTTGGCACTGCGTCACGTTGAGAATGCCATCGCGGAAATATCTCTTAACCTTATCCGATTCAACCCTTTCGCTTTCCTCTGCATCAGCAATCGCCATCTCCTCAGCCTGACCTTCGATGGCCATGAACGCGGCAGCCCCGATCAGTGAATAGATAATCAAGAGGATGACCATTCCAACATCCGACTTGACCAGATGGAAGGCCTTCTTGGCAACCTTCGCTGTTCGTTGCCAGCAGGAGAGACGCCTAACCGGCTGCTTCTTCGCTTTCTCCGGATCGCCAGTTGAAGAGGGTTCTTCGAAGGAAGCGAGCGGCGGAAGGGTCTCCTCCGATGGGGCTTCTGAGGCAGGAAGCGGTTCAGCAATTCTGTTCGTTGGGGTGACGATGATGGAGGGAACATTATTCGTCCGTTCGTTGAGCGCCTGAGCTTCCGGTGCACGTGACGACTTCATTGTAACTGGGTCAAGTGAATGACCTGGATCGATGGGGTCATAACCTTGATTGCGGAACCACCTGTTGACATCAGCTGGTTATACATACATGTATCAAAGATTTCATTTAGGTATGTAAGGTATAGAAACCAGATAACTGACTAGACACTGAGGCGCCTAAGAAGCTAGGAGATCGAAATAGGATAAGATGTAATGACAATCTCATCATGAATAATATACTGTAGCTGGTCAGAGAATTAGAATCTGCTTCTAGACAGGATAATAGATGGAAATAATAATAATAATAATAATAATAATAATAATAATAATAATAATAATAATAATAATAATAATAATAATAATAATAATAATAATAATAATAACTTTCAATTTGCAACCAAAGATTTAACGCAGTTGCGTTCACGGGCACATTCGCACAAATGGGGAGGACGAGGCACAGTAAACCAATTAAACCACGCACGTTCTTAATCTCTAAAAGCCTGAGGGTCACACCTCGGGCGGCAAAAAAAAAATAATAATAATAATGATGATGATAATGATAATAATAATAATAATAATAAATTTAATCTCTAAGACCCTGAGGGAACGAAGTACCTCAGGGCAAAATAATAATAATAATAATAATAATAATAATAATAATAATAATAATAATAATAATAATAATAATAATAATAATAATAATAATGATGATGATGATAATGATAATAATAATAATAATAATAATAATAATAATAATAATAATAATAATAATAATATGATATATGATATGGCTCGAATATCATACGATCTGAAGAAGGGACCCAGCAAGGCGATCCACTGGGCCCTCTGGAGTTCTGCCTTGTCTTACAACCGGTTCTGATAAAGCTGAGTTCGGATCTGCGCATTGGATACTTGGATGACCTGACATTGGGGGGTAGCAAGGAGTCAGTGGCTGCCGATGTTCACCTTATTGCGCAAGAATCAAAGAAGCTGGGTTTGCTCTTAAACCGCAGCAAATGTGAAATCGCCTGCCAGAACATCCAAACGCCGATCGATGACCCGGCGTTTCAAGACTTTATAAACATGGCCTTCGAACAGATGACCTTGTTGGGTGCGCCTCTGATACAAGGTCCAGCTGTGGATAAGGTCTTAGAAACGAAAGCTAACGATCTTGAGAGAGCAATCGCAAGACTATCCTTACTTCATACACATGATGCTCTGGTTCTGCTGAGAAACAGTTTAAGTGTACCGAAGCTGTTATACAGTATGCGCACAGCCGTCTGTGCTAATTGTCCGGGCTTGGCTCGGTTCGACAAATTGTTGAGAGAAGGTTTATCGACCATCCTAAATGTAAACCTTGACGATGACCGGTGGCTCCAGGCTTCTTTGCCGGTGAGAGACGGTGGTCTGGGAGTTCGTTGTGCATCTACGCTGGCACTTTCCGCCTTTCTGTCTTCTGCTGCTAGCACAACCGAACTGCAGACATGCATCTTACCAACAGAGGCGGCTGAGATACCATACGAACTGGTCAATTCAGCACTCACCGCTTGGAAGACCCTGACAGATGCAGAACCACCAACAGGAACAGCAACTCATCGCCAAAAGGAGTGGGATATCCGATACACAGACAAGGCACCCATACCTTTGTGGCGATCGCCTTGGAGACGGGCGGATCTTGGAGTGGCGAAGGTCTACAGTTCGTTGTGGAGCTGGGAAGCCGAATATCAGACTCAACGCACGATCCACTGGAGACATCGTATTTGTTCCAACGGATTTCAGTGGCCCTGCAACGTGGAAACGCCATCTGCCTTTCCAGGACCCTGCCACCTCTGTCTGAGTGACGCTGAAATGGCGCTTCAGATAATAATAATAATAATAATAATAATAATAATAATAATAATAATAATAATAATAATAATAATAATAACATTAATAATAATAATAATAATAATAATAATAATAATAATAATAATAATAATAATAATAATAATAAATTTAATCTCTAAGACCCTGAGGAACGAAGTACCTCAGGGCAAAATAATAATAATAATAATAATAATAATAATAATAATAATAATAATAATCTTTTTATTTATTAATTCAAACCGACAAACGCAGTAAGATTACATTGAGACACGACAGTACGATTATCAATATCTTAACTAAACACACGTTATGGCAGCCATGCAATGCGCCCGGCCGAGGGGGTGGTGCGGGAATCGAACCGCGTACTGCTGCTCTCCTGGCCATGAGTGCTACCATTACTCTATCCCCCCAGATGTACATTTCAGAAACGATTGGAAAGGTGATCCATCCACATCGGAGAGTTTTCTATTGGTCAGTATAGTTAGGAAAGGTTTCACTAAGACCATATATCTTCCAGTGGATTGGTAATATCCAAAGAGATCTAAGGTAAGGTCCTTCAGTTTGAAATCACGAGATACCTTGACCAAAGACGTTTGATTGTCTTGGATAAGTAAGTCGGTAGATAGACAGCCAGATATCAGACGGTCGAGCAGTGAGGCAGAAGGATGCAGTGTTCATGAAGCTTAGACTGGGCATTCTGCATTAGACTGACATGTCTAGTGCTAAGTAGACACTAGTGTTCGTCTTGAGAAGTCAAGAATAAGAGTTCTTGTAGTTGTTGCAGTGTGGTAGCCAGCTCATCATCTTCAATGTAGCGTAACTGAACAATCGTTTGCAATTGAACTGTGTATTCGTCGAAGACAATCGTACCACAGAATGACAATAAAGAGAAAGAATCTCAGAGTGAGATATCGTAGACAGCGAAACCAAAAGCTGCTATACATGTGTATAAGAATGCAGATAGTGAGAACACATATTTTCAACATCTGGTCCCGTCGCCAAAATTTCAGAATATAATATTACCTAATTGGGCGTCAGTATAGACAAGTTCAGAGATAAGGGGTTAAGAGTTCTAGGAGATTTTTAATTCTCCTATCAATGCAAAACGTACAAGTTTATCCATAGCGGTCGTATGAACTCGATCCTACTCAGTTTTCAATGAACTGATCGGGTGAGATCCTTCACCACCGCTGTCCAGCTAGGTGCCATGCCATTTAACGTCCCGTGTACGGGCCATGCTAGCCCCTGAAATAAGCGACCATCGGCGTGCGAACCGGCACCCTGACGCTCTAAAGAGGCGGCTTGAGGCAGGTCTAGGCCCCACTCTCTAACAAATGTAGCTATACCCGGGCCACTGTGTAGGGGTCGCAGAAATGAAGCGGAATGGCTTTGCCAGCGAAAATACTCACCTTGTAGGGCAATCTATAAGGCAGTCTTCTCGATGCAATTGCTGCAGTTATATAAACTATGAGAGGAATATTTCGTCTGACGTTTTTCTTCATTGCACTGCACGGTGGCAATATTGATAAGCTTATATCCGCAAAGTCAAGTTAACTTTTTTTGTCAAGGTTGACTCTGAAATCGAGAATGACACTTATTCTCAAGTCGTTATATTTGTTTTCATTTAGTTAGTCAAAAAAAATTTAAAACAGTTTCTCTATTTAAAAATAATAAATTGTAACAATCCATTGAATACCTACACATATTATTATTGCCGTGAAATCCTTATGTGGTGATCTGACGGTGTCCTTGTGTAGGATAAGATTATTGCTTTATAACGACCAACTTAGACATTAATTTTGTACACTTAGGGAAGGTTATTTATAGACTCTATGAAAATATCCCGATGCATGCATGTACAACCACCATAGGCGTAGGGGAAATTTCAGCGGCAGGGGGCAAGATTTTATTTCTGCCCGAAAAAATTCCGAGTAATTGCCATGGCGTCGTGCATTTATAGTCACTGACTTCACGTCTCTCTAGAACAGCCCCAAAAGTCGCCGGGCCCCTTGGAATTTGCCTCCCCTGCCCACCTTTCCCCCCCCCCGTTCGGCGTGCCTGCTCTTGAACCACAAACGGTTAAAATCCTTTCGAGTTCCTTCACGTCCGGCCGATTGGTTTGGGCAAGGCTGGCCATCCTTCATTACATCATCGCTAGGGGGAGTGTTGAAGTTCTCATTCTCAGAGTCAGGTTGGTCAGCATCACCTTCATCAGAACTTGAACTTTCACTAAGGTCGTTTTCACCAAACACCTCGTTTGACACAACGGTCATCTGTCGATCAGATATGTCCGATGCACTCAGCAGACTGAGTATAGGTCTGTCTGAGGCAGATTGTGAGACTGCAGTCTGCTTTGGTTGGACGAAAAAAGTCAGCTGCTTTTGGGCATTTTCACGCACAGCGATGAACATAAAATGTTTACTCTGGTGATTTTTACCATGCTGATCTGCGTAGTCTGAATCCTTACCACATTCACTGCACGTAACACGCACACGCTCACTCACTCACACACCCACCCACATACACACATCCACACATACACGTACACATACGGACACACATACATATACATAGGCCTGTGTCTAGACGGTGAAATAAAATTTGTAATAAATGAGAAACCTGCATTTACCGAAAACCATCGCGTTTAGTATACGCTGTCCAAAATCGACAAAATTACAGAAAACAAAGACTTAAAACTACTAGACATTTCTATAATGTGCAACTTGCATTTTCATACTGTCTTAAACCCACATGTCCAGATAGTAGTCCGTGCTGCGTTATTCTGAAATTGATAAGTGAACACGTAGCCGGCTACTGACCAATGCTCGTCCCAGTAACGAATTTTAGCGCAAGGGATCTCCAAACACTGCGCGCTCAACCATCACCCAGAGGATGCCAGTTGGTGAGCTTAACAGTGTGCTGCGCAAGATTCAATTGGCTGTCACCAGTTTCGATTTTCAACGCAACGCAGCACACGGTCTAAATATTGTGTAATCTGCCAATTCTGGATGAGAGGCTCTTTGGTTGGCATTTGTTGTGGGGCATCAACCGTGTGTGTGGTTTGCATCTGTCGTGGGGCATCTATGTGTTCGGCATCTGTTGTGAGGCATCTGTGTGGTTTTGGCATCTGTTGCGGGGCATCTATGTGTTCGGCATCTGTTGCGGGGCATCTAAGTGTTCGGCATCTGTTGCGGGGCATCTATGTGTTCGGCATCTGTTGTGAGGCATCTGTGTGGTTTTGGCATCTGTTGCGGAGCATCTATGTGTTCGGCATCTGTTGTGGGGATCTATGTGGCTGGCATGCATGTCAGGTGAGTCTTGTAAAGGTTGCGTAGTTCGGCAGCATCTTAAAGTCCTTGGCGTGGGCATTCAATAAATGCGCTGTTGCTTCAGCGTGACCTATTATAGTTCTGTTACACTGCAATCAAGAAATGACGATGGCACAAAAAAACTCACCCTTTCTCTTCTTCGTCTTCACCCTACTTGTCCGGTTAGAGATACCTTTGCTAGAGTTGATATCTTTGTTCAGCACACGCTATCAACATACAGGAGTCAGTTACGCTTGCTATAGATAGACCGATCAAAGATCTGCTCTACAGTTGAGTCAGGAAACATGGAACTCTGCTAGGCACCTCCTACGTCTTGTACTAGATGGTTTACTATGAACGTGTATTCTGTAAATCCACGATGTACATTAACACCTGTGGCCGAGGATGCCTCGAAAGATTACGTACAGCAGCCGCTGTAGCCGCATACGAGGAATTGAAGGAGTGGATCAGGTCTCATTGTACAGTCACTGCTAAGTCCAGCCCGCGGGTTCTCGCTGAGATAAGCCAACTGCAGCTGAGCAGTAACCGATGTATTGGCAGACAGACAAACAAGCAACCATTTGAAATCATGTATGCATACATTCATTTATGCATAAAGATAATTCTGTGAACATACATCCTGCATATGTGTATTTATTTACTCCTTTCTCTTTGTTCCTGGCCAAGCTAGGGAGCTTTATATAATAGTGTTATTAGTTTTAGCATTTATAAACATTTGTACACAGTGAAGCTCCAATCTCTTTATTCTCCTCGGTATTACTCCCCGTACTTCGTAACTGCCTCTCATATTCCTTCCCTACCCTAAGTGTGAGTCTTTGGGGTCGCTTTACCTGCGTTACTGCATTACCCTAACCTTCCCTGCTGCAACCCTTCCATCCTTCAAAATTCTCTATTTTCCTTTCCTCTTTTAGGCAAATGGTGGCTAAGCAACTAATGAATAAATAATGATTCAGAAGATACATCGGAACTATTACTAGTTAGTGGTATTATCGAATCATACAAATAAACATACATACATACATAGGACATACATAGGTACATACATACATACATACATACATTCATACATACATACATACATACAATCATACATGAATACATACATAAATACATGTATAAATACATACAGACACACCTACATACGGACACACCTACATACATGCATACATAAATAAATACATACATACATTCATGAATACATACATACATACATACATACATACATACATACATACATACATACATACATACATACATACATACATACATACATAATACATACATACATGCATACATGCATACATAATACATACACACATACATACACACAAACATACATACATACATGCACACACACATACATACAAACACACCTGCATACATGCATACATAATACATACATAATACATACAAACACATACATGCATACATATATACAGGTTTTTTTGACATGGTGGTCGTTTTTTCTCTTTACCACCTGAGCCAAAGTCCTACCTCTGGATATTTCTTCACATTACTGAGCTGCGTAAAACCAGCCGAGAATCAGACTGGTGAAAATGGCTGATCAGATCTGTCAAACACTTGAACGACGACGATTCGTCTGTAAATTTCTACAGAGCCATGTAAAAACTGCTTTACCTTTACCTTTCACCTTTAGACAACAGCAACACACGATAACAACAAGAATACATATACAGGTTACCAGATACACTTGCACACAGACTGAGGCACAGATATACACAGACGCAAACACAGATACAAATGAAAGCAGACATACAGACGTTAGCAGGTAATTAGCGCGTTTATTACGTGTAACACCTGGTGATTGTCGCTATGAGTTCCGCAAAATTTATAGGATTCTATTTTTAAACATCTGCACAACATCTTCTTCAATGCGTATACGCAGAGAAAGACACACACATAGGCCTGTATGTGTACATGTGCGTCCCTGTGTGTGGGTGAATGTATTATCAGGTATATATTTGTGTTCTGAAATTTATATATATATAGATGTAGGTTTCGCATAAACCTAATGCACAGCTGCTTTCAGTGATAAACATTATGGTATTGGTGTAGACAGAGGTATGGGTCTGTTGTTATCTGCTTTATGTGAATCACAAGGCTTTAAAGTCTAGCTGGGTGCTGACAGAAAGACAGATCAATAATAGCCATGCCAGTCTTCAGACTGAAACCTGTTATAAAGTCCTGAGAAGGTATTTTCATACCAGTATGATACTCCTTACAGATTTTACTTTAGTTACAGTTAAAATACATGTAGCTAAGGGTTTTTATTTTAGTTATAGTTACAGCTATAGTTAGTATTTTTTAGTTATAGTAAGTCTATGGTTATAGTCACTGGATTTTTATTTTAAGTAGTAGTTACAATAAGGCTAAGTGAAATTGCCTACAGAAGCAGCACCTGTGCATGTTAAGACGTGTTACACAATTTACTTAGAGCTTCGAAAGGCTTTGAAGAATGGATCCATTCAGCTTCATGAATACACAACGCTCCAAATTCACAGACATCCGATTTCGTTTTCCACTACGTAGCTTCCCACATACACTGAACACTCTTTCACATTCTGATTATGCGCGATATCATGGGCGTCCGGAGGGTGGCAAGGAGGGCATTTGCCCCCTTGATTTTGAAAATATTTTACAAAAGTAAAATCTTTTGATTAGTATGACTATTCCAACAGCCCCAACACGATTTTCAATGCTAAAAACACTTAATTATTTAGGTAAGTCAGCTATTGTATACAAAAAACGTAATTTTGCTCACCCCTACAAAACTCTGCCCCCCCTAGAAAATTTTTGCCAGCCCAAGAATTCCCCCCCCCGAAAAATTCGCCCATGAGCGGTATCACATTTTTACGTTCTCATGTTTGTGTTTGTCGATATTGCACTTTATATTTGTTTGTAACGAAAATAACGATGAATTTTCGTTAATGTTTTTTCGTTATAGTTATAGTTAATGATATTTTTAGTTACAGTTATCGTTAACGAAATCATTTTATTTCCTTAACGAACATTTTTGTTACCGTTATCGTTTACGAGAATCACACTGACATTGCATACTGATTATCGTATTGTGTGACGCAGCGTAGCTAGAGCGTGCACCAATGTATCTCGCCTGTTGGGTATAGACAAGCATATGGAACTGTTACAGAATGTATACCTAAGGCAGTTTTGAGGCAGCAACAGCAGCAGCAGAAAGAACAGCGGCACAACATCAGCCCAAATGTGCATACATCACCTGCTGTAGCGTCCTAGATCTAAGGAATTAATTATCGGATCAGTAATTTGATGCTTACTTACTACTCTTACTACCACTACTGCTGCTGCTACTGCTATACTAGTACTCTCACTATCATGTTCTATTCATGAAGGCTTATCCTGCCCCAAGGCTTAACCTGCCAGCTAGGAGTTGTGAGGCGCCCTGTAGCGGTATGGCCGCGTTACGGCGCCATATAAATTGTCGTTATCATCATCATCATCATCATCATCATCATCATCATCATCATCATCATCATCATCATCATCATCATCGTCATCGTCGTCGTCGTCGTCGTCGTCGTCGTCGTCGTCGTCGTCGTCGTCGTCGTCGTCGTCGTCGTCGTCGTCGTCGTCGTCGTCGTCGTCGTCGTCATCATCATCATCGTCATCGTCATCGTCATCATGAAGAAATGGAATGTGTCCAAAGGGAGTGATGAAACATTGTATGAAAGACCCTTAACCGCGAATAGATATGCCGATCTGGTGCTTGGCCTGCGAGGATCTTTGACATATTATAACTGCATTAACTCGCTTGATCGCCATTGACAGACGTTGAAACATGAATCAAGTCTCTTGTTTGCTTACAGTTAAAAATCAAATCATTGAAGTATATACGTCGAATATAACAACCCCTGCAGACGGGAATTGTATGTGTAGACTATACTATGGATAGACTAAAAATGCAAATCTGAATAGTTTCGTGCGTGTGTTCTGAAAGCAAGAATTAAAAAGTTAACCTGTTTTTCGAGTACCACAGGTGCATCAATTAGTCTGTAACACGATAAATTTTGCGTGCGTTGAAAAATGATGGTAGGCATTTTGATAGAATGCCGTGTTTATTCTGTGTTTCAGACACTGTGCATGCCACCGTCAGTCGGCAGTTTCAAACAGCCTTACGTTCGAGAAGATATTTCTCCTGCGGTAAAGAGAAACATTCCTTAGTCTTTTATTACTTTAGACTCACAACACTGACGGCTCATTTCATCACGATATGGCAGCCAATGATGTTCCTAGCATCTATATTACGGTTGTCTGAGGCTCGAAATCCAAAAAGGTCTACCCAGCAGAGTTCTAATCAACATCGTATATGACCACACCGCATGACTTAGGCCTGGTAGTTCAAGGTCACTTGATCAGTAATGGTTGAGCTTTAATTCTCATGAACAATAGGCACTAGAATGGTGTTCTTTGTGTCTACTTTTATGGTTTTCGGGGTCGCCCAATAAAAAACGGTACACTCATCATTGTACACACATCACATGATGTTGTAGTTCAGGGTCACTTGACCGGTTGTGCTTGATCTTGTTTATCAGGAACTGGAAGCGATAGAATAAATTGTGATTGTGGTTTTTGTTTTGTTGATGGGATTAAAGCACTTTCCTAAAATGAGATTAGTCAATAGGCCTATACGTTGTTATTCACAAAAAAAATATGTACAGCAAACTTTCTACGACAGTCGATTTATCTTGATTGTCAAGGTCATTTGAGCTGTTACAGACCAAATGACCTGTTACTTGATATATTATATCATGGAACGTAGACTAATGTACTGCAGAGTGGCAGGAATGTGTGCGTTCCAGTTTCTTTGTAGCCAAAAATTAGACTAGATACGGAGATCACCTTTCTAAAACTTATGGTTATGGAGATATAAAGGGTCACTTGGAACGTCACGGTGAGTGACTTCACGTGATCCGTCAAATATAATTACCGCTAAGTGTCAAAAACGGGTTTTTCGAATTCCTTGTAGTCATAAACCCTATTATGCGCACTTAGATCTCCTTTCAAAGACTTATGGCTGTGGAGGTACATATGGTCACTTCAAACGTCACGGTGAGTGACGTCACATGTTCTATAAGAAGAAACTGCCAAATGGTTCAAAATATACTATGCTAAATCCTCCGTGCAAAAACCATAACTTGACGCCAATAGGCCTATCAGCCTTCTAAAAACAATTACTTAAGAGAAACTAAATGATCCAATGCAATGTCAACAGTGACGTCAAAGTTTGACGTCATGTCACACGTCATGTCACACTCTTATGAAACAGAAACTATTTTGTAGGCAAAACATGTTTAATGTCTCTTCCCGTTTGGAAGTTATGCAACGAAAACCGCTCTGGGGGTAAATTCTCCATAGGTTGCGGCATGAGAGTTATACGAAAATTGAAAACGTTTTGAGGGACCCCTAAATCATGTTTAATCTAGGCCAAGCTCAACTTTGCTGGTTTTAAAAATTTAGCTAGACGACACGTTTTAAAGGTTTGCCATTGATATATTACAAGTTTAACTTTTTGGGACACCCTACAGTTCATTTGCATTTTACATTGACGCTGCATGCTCTACAAGTGTTTATACGGCTATCACCGCCGTACCTGGTGGAAGGTTTCGCCTGCCTCATCAGTCGGTTCTGTGACGGTCTGCGCTCAGCTAAGAAATACGATCTAGTATATGGACGGGAAAAGCCAGGAGATCTATAGATCAATGATATATATTATATATGTGGAATATCACTGCTATATTTAGGCCTATTATTTATATAGCCCAACAGTATAGGATGCTTGCTGCGTTTGCCTAATGCGCTTCGCGATCCCGATATACATCTCTGGAAAGCTTTCAAAGGAAGCTGAAGTTGCTCCGTCAGCGCATCTGTGGTGCATAATTATAGTTAGAAATATTGTGCTTTATAAGCTGACTTACAATACTGTGTAGCAACATCAGCAGCTTAGCGTCTGGACGACGGCCTGGT
>OY744615.1:19256814-19261814 GCA_963556255.1 Allolobophora icterica | reverse complement strand
CGAGGATAGCAAGAGCCCAGAGAATTCCACCGGTGACAGAAGCGGCAATGTTCCAGTTCCTTGCCTCCATGGCGTGGATGTAGGCCCGTTCGTAGTCGCCCACTTGGACGGCTGCCCTTGTGGCGATCGACTTGACGAGGCCGAAGAGACCGAAGATGATGCAGCAGAAGAGAAGGTTGAAGATGGACGGAGCGAGATAATCCGTCGGTGGCTCAGTAACGACGATGGGTGGCGGAAGTCCAGAAGAGGATGCGTCGATCAGCACCCCGAAGTGACCGTGAGCGCTGCCGTCGATGCTCGACGAACTTCCTGGAACGTAGGATGAATGATACGGCGGCAGCGAGTACATGGGAAGCTGCGACGGATGGTGATACATCGGTGTTCCGTGAAGATGGTGGACGTAGGCAGGTGGCGGTTCTTGCGGGTAGACGACTGGTCCTGCAGAGGGAGTGTAGACGGGAGGAGGGGGACTGGAACGTGCGCCACCCACTTCTTCGCTGCATGCATCTTCGAGGTCTCTGCATACTGAAGCTGTGTCTGCCTCATTCGTCAGCTTCGGAAATTCCTCGTAGCCTTAAAAGATAAACAAGATGAGTTGGAGATTTTTTTAAGCAAGTCAATAAAATCTAATAAGTGCTTGACGAAAAGTTATTGAAGACGTTGGCAATAAAGAAAGTTAACCAAAGACTAATTAGGGCACAAAACGAATAAAAACAATTTTTCGACAGCAAGAATTGAACAAAAAGCAAAGTAAACTACAAGAGATCACTGAAACAGAAATTCATAAAACTGGACCTGCAGAGGGAGTATATGATATCTGTGATATCTGTGATAGACCTATCTGTGATATCTATGATATCTGTGATAGACCTATCTATGATACTCGCCAAAAGCATGACTTTGTTCTCTATTTTGGCAGTACACAATCGTACGCAGTGCCGGTAGATTTACAGCTAATGATAGTCAAGAGATTTAAAACGGTCATTGCTTCTTATTGTTAGAATCAAGTTGCCACAGGAACCGGGTTCACAAGTATTATACAATATAGGTAATTATGGGTAACACATAGTGGGCCTAACTCATGCGGAATAGGATACTAGAAGAATACACCATCTCCGGAGACATTCAAATCAAAGCTCAAGACCTATCATTTTAAACTATCAAATGACTGTCGTTGAAATTTTGAACTCATGTGCAGCGCCCTCTTCGTGCTGTTTTCGGCCTCTGTTTTTGGACATCTTCGGCCTCGGCTGTGCTACGGTTCTACATTAACAGTCTCGTTATTATTCTTTGCGAACCCTTGAGGGCGATTCTTAATGTTTGCAAAATCAGCAAAAACATCACGTCTTAGTTTGCATTAAATCAGATTATGCTGGATATATGAAAGAAATACGCGTTTGACTTTAAGCTATGCATATAAGGCTTCATTAAATTAAATCTAAAGACATGGCCGAATTTTAATTGCATCCCTATCATAGTGTTCCAGGAAGTGTTTGGCCTAAGTGAAATGAAAACACGCCTATAGCAACCTTCTTCAGAGTCAATAAACCTTCTCAGACATCGTAAATGCTGCTACTTCACCATAGTGTAATAATAGCAAAACAGTAAACACGAAAGCTATGCTTAGTATCCAGTACATAAAGACATCTTATTTGACACCAAGACCGTTTATGTGGACCCTAGCTCACTTTACAAGTTGCCCTTGAGTGACATGATAATTTAAGAGTTAAATGCACTCTGCAGGGCTTTTCTACAGTAAATCGTGACTGAGGGCTATAATTCAGAGGAAAAGAGGATTTCAGGATGTTTGTTCGACTTGCTTCCTCTTGTGAACCCACTTTGATGATTTATTGCGTCGACTCTACCGATTAATGTTCGAAGGGGATAGGTCAATAGTAGAGTTTCCCATACTGTGGGTAGCGACTCAGGGCCGGATTAACCACTCGGGGGGCCCCATGCTAATTACACACGGGGGCCCCTTGTATTGAGCATGGAACGATGGGGATGCCGCAAAGACAGGGTCAATGCTGCATGCCATTTTGCTCAAGTTAGTAGTTAATGCATTTAACGCAACTTTAACGTCTTGCATAATTTGGGACTATTAGTCTTAGATCCTAAGGTCGTTTCAAATGTTTGTTACAGTTGGCCTATACCACAACATGCAATTAGCATCATTAGCTTAAAATTATAATCAAAGTTCGAATCTGTTCTCTTCATTTTTAGCAGCTCAGAAGCATTTGCAACTTTAGCAGCAGCAAACTGTGTAATAATATCAACTAAAATCAAGTTAAGCACATCAATTTCAACACAAAGAAGTTCCAATACAGTTAGATGTTTGCGAATCATAGAAGTTTGCAGTTTGTTTTTAATAAGTCCCATCTTACTTAAACAGCGTTCACCTGAACAGTTGGAGGTCATCAATTACATGAACAAACGCAAAGTGATAGAAACAGACATGGGAGTCCACAGGAATTTTTCCGGGGTGGAGGGCTAAATGTTTTTAGGGGGAAAATGTTTTTTTTTGGGGGGGGGGCAAAATGACGCTTTTGCATAGCTACTCACAAACACAGAAAACGTGACAACTTTCAAACTCCAGGGCAGACGCTCATGGAAACAGAGATTGTTTCCAGAAGGTTCTCGGTGTAGGCCTACGTAGCACAGCTAAAGCAGCAGGTGTGGCACAATCTCTAAATTTTTCAAAATCAGCTAGTTAAACCATTTCGTCAGGAAATATGTCAGGCTAAAAATCTCTTGTGTATGTTGTGGCCAGCCTGCTGGAAAATTCTCAAATCTTGTCAGGCTCTAATCTATCAAAAGCTGTTACAACTTGGAATACATAGCGATTCAACTTCACTGTAAACGTGAATTCTCTGCCTCAGTGGCGTCAACAACTTGTCAACAATAACCAAATAAGTTTCAGCACGAAACTTGTCCCTACCTTGCAAAATTAGCTCGCTGTTACGTGTGTGCCAGGAAACAAATCGCTTCGTAATAGAAAACATAAGTAATCTCAGCATAGATTATTATATTGATTGAAAGAAGTCGAGTCAAAAGAAGCGTATGTAGGCTACACAGCAGGTGGATGCACGGCTGACGTTTCAAATTTGCAATTTGCTTAGTCAATTCTTGCTTAAACTGAAGCTAGTAAAACTAAGCATTTTCTTGTGAACAAATAATTATTTGGTGTTATAAATTCTGTGTTTGTCCTGCAGTATTCGGACTCTAGTCGGGGCCCCCTGTAAGCGGGGGGCCCCCTGCTAAAGTATATTGAGCATACTGGTTAATCCGGCCCTGTCGCGACTCAAAAGTGGGTCGCGAAGCTCTGGCAAGTGGGTCGCCAAATTATTTAGAGAAACATTTATTTTTTGCAGCAACAACCTTTGGCTATGATTGGATTTATAACTAGCTGGATTGCAAGAAATTGTAAACTGTTTTTACCTAAATTTCCTTTTAATAGGCCTACTTTAAACTTCCAAGCGCTGTACGTAAATCCGCATATTTCGATACCAATTTACGAAGTAAATTTTAGTACAGAAGCTTAATTTTGCACAGTGGGTTTCGAGACTGCCAAGATATTCACAAGTGGGTCGCGACCCAGAAAAGTTTGGGAACCGCTGGTCTATAGTATTGGCGGGAGTGACAGTGTGACCGATGGCACTACTTTTGTCCTTCGCTTGACCGTTCGCAGCAGAGTTAATAAGGCAAGGTTAATCTGGAATAACAATAATTATTGTATTAAAAACCCAATCTCAGATCCAAGCCACTCCACAATCCAAACGTTGATATCGTTCTGCGCCCCAGAAAATCCACCTCGTGAGTCTGCTTTGGTTGATACCCATATTCCTATGCACATTAACATCTTCTCCACCGTCAGGCCATACAGTACGTGCCTGGCCCTTGGGTCTCGACTCCGAACGAACCTTGGCCGAATTTAACTGACCGAGCGCCTGTGATTAACAGGTTCCCGCAATTTAACTTTTTTGCTTAAGAAATCCGAAGATAACGATGTAAAATGTAAATGTAAATCTTCGAAATTTCTCAGCACTACACAGAGCTTATACACAGGCGCTATATCAGATGAAGTCCGTAATAGCCAGACTACCCGGAACGGTGCCAGGTCAAAGTCCGGGCATGTCAGGCTGAGGAGACAGCATGGTGCTACGGTGGTAATCGGTGATGATGGTGGTTGTGTGGTGGTGCAGGAATAGAATCAGGATAGGATAGCTAAAAGAGTGCGGTTACAGTCGTGAGTGGAAGGCAGCGGAGGAGAGTGCAAGCGGGGGAGAAGTGAAATTAACAGACGGGATAGTAGGAGCAGCATACTCCCGGAGATTATCATTGCATAGGTCTGTTACACAGAGAATCCCGCATTCAACATACCGATCTATCTACCTGTTATCATCTATCTTTATCATAAGTAATAATTATTATTAATTATCTGTTTATTATGCGCCAGTGTATAATGAACAAGCCGACCATCAACGTATGGCCGCCAAAGCCAAACCACAGTCAGCCTAATACTAAGAAAATCAACACCCAGAGACTATCTGTTTGTTAAACTCAGGTCATCTATAAATGTTTGCAGAACAAGTCGATCCGTCCGTCTGTCTCTCTGTATGTCTGTCTGTATGTCTGTCTTTCTGGCTGTCCTTTAGCGACGGCATTAGAGGCCTATATATAACAAGAATTATGACCCTAGCCTAACTGTTCGCTTAGTTCTCAACTACTTCAACCTTATGATCTTTAATTTGAGCGTTTCAGGTGAACTACTGCAAGTAGGCCTAAGTAGTTAAGCCTATAGACTATGCCTGCTGTTCCTTGGTCGAATTCTCACATTTTCTGTGAATTAATAAATGTTGAACTCATATTCGTCGCCAGAGGGGGTACGATCGACCGCTTTAAGTAACCTCTGTCCGAAAATGGTGTGTTACCACTGCATCTGCTACGATCGAGCCGGCTTCGCTTTGCCCCACTAACATCACTCCATCAGTTGACTTCGC
>OY744615.1:19199314-19254314 GCA_963556255.1 Allolobophora icterica | reverse complement strand
AATGAACATAATATGATCTAATCCTGTTCTCAAATTGGGTGCATGGTCTGTCCATTCACAAACGGATCCTCAGCAGGGTGATGTTCTTGGGGCACTTATGTTTTGTTTACCCTTACACCCAGGTCTACACTCTTTGCAGTCGACACTTTCATTGGGTACCTTAACGACCTTGGCATGAGGCAAGAAGAAAACGGTTGCTGATGACATTTAATTGGCACCCTTTGGGTCTTCGTCTTAATTGAAGAAAGAGTTAACTGTACTGTCCGGGTACTTGTTTGAAGAACATTCCCACTTGGTACGGTGTCACCTCGATCGAGCAAGGAACACTTTGACCCCACTTGAAGCATCAATCTTTACAGCACGGTACGGCTTCAGATTGGGCTATTTATTGGCCCACCTAGCTACAATGGTTACAGTGTAGACTGCGTCCCATGCACCTATGTGTGAGAGTGCGTGCGGATCGCGGTTCTCCTCCCGATGGTAGCTTATTTAAGATATTTGAATCTCGGGCTAGCACAGTCACGGGCACTGGCGGCGATCTTGTTTGACATTTGGGGGATAGGGGTCACTTTTTAACTGATATGGTCAAAAAAGAGGTGTTGTTGACCCTTTGTTGGTGTTTCTTCAAAATTTTGGGGAACCTGTATACTGTGCCCCCACTGTTAAAAGTTGAGGGTCTTGTCCCCAAAATCCACCGAGATCGCCGCACATGGTCACGGGGACCTTAAATGGCGTGCACCCACTCAAACGGGCAGCGAGTTGAAGGATTTCGCCAGATCAATTCATTGAAAAGGAGAAGGGTATAGAGCTATGCGGTCGCTATATAAAAAAAGTCCACATTTACATTGCATCTATCGAGCTGCTCTGTAAGCTCTTTAGTTAAGGCATAAAAAAACTGACATCGTTTGTCTGTAGGCCTACAGAGCTGTCTTGTTTTACTAAGACCTTTGCGTGGAGCTTCAAAGAAAGTTACTTGCTTTTAAGTGCTTTATTCTGAGCACCATTAAGAGCGGCTTGACAAAATTATGCGACAAGGAAGGCCGTCTATTGTCAACACTAAATGTAAGTGTAAACAATTTTATTATAGCGACCGTATAGCTCGACCCTGCTCATTTTTAAATGAATTGATCGAATGAGATCTTTCGAACACCACCGCTGCCCGTTTGAATAGGCGCCACGCCATTTAAAGTCCCCGTTTTCGGACCGTGCTGGCCCGAGATTTAAATCTCTGAAATGAAACACATTAACCTTGATAGTGTCCAGTGGGCGCAGACCAGGCTGACAGTATAAGATGGTGGACTGCGTATGACAAGGATGGAGTCTCTGACTTCTTCTGCCTCTTTGGCATTGGCTGCAGCCACGCAGGCTCTCCAGTCGGTCATTTTACTCAATGCCCTACCGATTAAATAATGCTTATTCTGGAAGAACTCCTGAATGATCTTTGGGTCTGACTTCCAGCAAAGGTAGATTAACTGCCACAGAAACAATAATTTTTGATAGACCCATGACCTAAACAGAAGCTGGAGGTTCTGGCAGGTAAAATTCGGATGACAGCTGGCCACGGTTAGTTACCCCAATCAGGCGATTGGTTGGCTACCCATTACATTTCTTCATGTAGGCCTAGGCCTATATATTTTCTATTTGGACAACGATGTGGTACGAGTGGCAGTTGTCCTCAGAATCCTAGTCCCCACCGATGCCGCTGCGCTGACTTGTTTGGCCTGGAGAGTCATCAAGGCCTTACAGCTTGACCTTCGGACGGTCTCTTCAGAACCATACTATCAATGACCTTAATTGGCGCCTGAGGTCCTTAGCACTATGGAATGGCGAGAGTAGATGGAGTCACTACGAGGTTCCCATGAGAGAATGCGCCATTGGATGCCACTGTTGCTCATACAAGTGCAGCATCCCATATTACTCAGTCCAGACGCAGCAGGTGCCTCTGATGATGACGACGATTACCACCTGGACGATAATTGTGAGACGCGATGATGTAGAGGTATGTTCTGTGCCTTGTGACCGGAGGGTCCAAGGTTCGAATCTGCCTCAAGCCACTATATAGTATATACGTAACGACTTTGGACAAGTTGCTCACCTACCATTGTAGGTGAGCAACAGCATTTACCTACCATTGTAGGTGAGCAACTCCAGCAACTCCAGCGCTCGTGAATAGACTGGTGCCCTGCGCTTGACCTTCGAGTGGCGCATTAGAAGTTTTACGATTACGATTACGACTACGATAATCATAAAAGATATCACGATAAGGCTGTGTGTACGTAAAACACTAGGCCTACATAATGTGACTTGCCACGCTACGCATTTTTCTAGTCTTTTCAGACATTGGGTATCCTACGATTACCAAGGTTTAGAGTTGATGCTTGGGTCTGACAAGAAATTTTGAAGACCAAAACAAGCAAACCTTTCTTGCTCTTCAAACATCTTCACTTAACATAACAGTCCTTTGGCTTGTGTCGATCGCATTCCAGCGCGTTCTAGTAGCAGTATGGCCCCTATATCGGCGAGGCGATCCAGCCTTCCAAAAAAGCACTTTCTCTTTTGCAACCAATAGCTCGATACTTTCTAGACTTTTCTTTAAGTTGAACTAGAAAACGACGACGACGATGATGATGTGTATGTATGCATGTATGAAGGTGGTTAGTTATGCAGCGCCGTTTTTAACCTCACAAAGGTGCTAGATGGTGGTGGTGGTGGTGTTGGTGATGATGATGATGATGATGATGATGATGATGATGATGATGATGATGATGATGATGATGATGATGATGATGATGATGATGATGATGATGATGATGATGATGATGATGATGATGATGATGATGATGATGATGATGATGATGATGATGATGATGATGATGATGGTGATGATGATGCTTCTCACCTATATTATCCATGTCTCTAAACCAGCTAACGAGCTTAGTTCATTAGGCTTTCCGCATTGACCGGTCCAGTGAAGTCATGCCAAGTGAAGTTTACTTTCCACAGACCAGAGCTCTGCTGGCCCAGTCTAATGCAATCTCGAGACCCTTTGAAGAAAGTTAACACCACGCATAGGCCTCCTGTGGTCTTCAGTGACCTGTAGTATTTCAGACAGACCCGTCCGTGCGAGCAACGCCTATAGCACACGCCAAGTTTAGTCCAACAGCTACGCGTAAGTCACATGAATATCATATATTGTAGATTATAAGTAGTCAGGACTCGACGACACTTAACGTCTGATACCAGGCATAGATGGTCGAGCGAAGAGGTTCAAAGTCGAATATTTTGCGTTATCGAATCACGTGTGATCCGATTATGGGACCGTCTCAATAACGTACGTTGAGAAACATAAAAACCATGGCCTACCTTTGCTAGCCTAAGTGGTAAAATCGCAGAAGTTAATCAGGAGTTGAAATCTCGGTGTTATTGAAGCTTTGTAGATAAGACAGTTAGTCCAAATAGGCTTAGGCCTTAGGGGCCTACATAAGTTAAGCAGTGGGACACAATAGCAGACTTGTCCTCGAGACCAAGGTCTCGGTCTCGAGTGCACTCGAGTTCGTTCTTAAAAGTCTTGGTCTTGGTCTTGGTCTTGAGACCAAAAGTCTTGGTCTTGGTCTTGAGGTTCAAAGTCTTGGTCTTGGTCTTGAGGTTCAAAGTCTTGGTCTTGGTCTCGCAAGACCAAGACCGGCTGTCAATATGAACAGTCATTTAACAAAACTCAAGAATTTATAAATGTATCAAGCCTGTTTGCAACATAGCCTACGACAAATATCTATGGACGGATGCAAGTCTTGGTCAGGAAAACCCATCGACAGCAGCGACTAAGTTATGCTGTGTCTGGAAGCCCTGCCGAGACTTTTTCTGAAGCCAGACGGTCTGATAAACCATGAGAGGATTTCAAAAAGGCTCACAATTTGTACATTTACATCCAGTGCTTGAAAAGCTACTGTGTGTGCCAGCGACTTCAGCACCTATAGAACGTAACTTCTCACATGGCGGAATTTTTATGAGGCCCCACTTTTCTTGGTCATAAAATTCTGAGCGAATTGGCTTTTATAAAATACAAAAGGCATTTGGAATAACATTTTACATGAAGGACTTTTGTAAATACGAATTCAGAATTCTCTGCAGTCTGCATTTAAAGTTAATTTGCCTGAATAAAATAAAAGACTCACATTTTCATTAAAATAGCGAGTAGTCCGACTTGACAAGTTTTTTGTAAGGAAAAGAAGTCTTGGGCTGAATGTGATTTCTTTGGGTCTTGGTCTCGGTCTTGGTCTTGATGTTCAAAGTCTTGGTCTTGGTCTTGAGGTTCAAAGTCTTGGTCTTGGTCTCGAGATTCAAAGTCTTGGTCTTGGTCTTGAGGTTCAAAGTCTTGGTCTTGGTCTCGAGGTTCAAAGTCTTTTGGTCTTGGTCTCGAGGTTAAAAGTCTTGGCCTTGGTCTCGAGGTTTAAGGTCTTGACAGCAAGACTGCACAATAACCGATTGGTTAGAGCGCTGAGCAGAGCTCGTCTTGTGACCGGAGAGTACAGGTTCGAACCTCCCTGAGACGGTAATAATAATAATAATAATAATAATAATAATAATAATAATAATAATAATAATAATAATAATAATAATAATAATAATAATGATAATAATAATAATAATAATAATAATAATAATAATAATAATAATAATAATAATAACAAACAGAAAACATGGGATAGGCCATTGATCGAGGCAGATAGAGCCGCGGTCTGGACTGCCTGCGACGATCTGGTGGGCAGGGCCAGGCTTGGTGCGGTGACGTCTCCTCACGCGGGCGACTGGCTCCTGACGATACCCGTGGTAGCTTGCGGCCTGGGGCTGAGTGATGAGGCCGTTCGGGTGGCCACAGGGCTACGCCTCGGTTTAGATCTGTGCGCCCCGCACCAGTGTCACTGTGGACAGTTGGCCGACCCGAGAGGACATCATGGGCTGGTCTGCAGGCGGTCCTCTGGCAGGGCGGCACGCCACTTTGCGATCAACGACCTGGTGTGGAGAGCCCTCATTGGGGCGGACATCCCCTGCTCTAAGGAGCCACCTGGCCTCATCAGGATTGATGGCAAAAGACCAGACGGGGCAACACTGATCCCCTGGGCTAGAGGAAAATACATCGCCTGGGATGCTACCACTATACACACTTGCGCGGCCTCCTACACGCACCTGGCATCGAAGGGGCGGCCGAACACGC
This sequence comes from Allolobophora icterica, assembly GCA_963556255.1. Lineage (NCBI taxonomy): Eukaryota > Metazoa > Annelida > Clitellata > Crassiclitellata > Lumbricidae > Allolobophora > Allolobophora icterica. Next base: position 19,249,102 of record OY744615.1, on the reverse strand, counting down.
TGCAGACAGAAAGCGTCTAAAATACGAGTCTCTCCCAACTACACACGAGTTCGTACCGGTCGCGATTGAAACACTGGGTCCCATAAACCGCGCAGGACGCGAGTTTCTAACTGAACTGGGACGCCGCTGGACTGCTATTTCCGGCGACCCAAGGGAGACAGCATACCTCTTCCAACGAATATATCTGCACTCAGCGCTTTAACGCCGTAGCTTTCAGAGGCACTTTCACACCACACACCGGGGATGACGACCATGAGCTCCAAGCTTAACTAGTCTATTAGTAGACAGTCTCTTAGGGCCTGAGGGATCTTAAATACCTCGGGCAATAAAAAAAAAATAATAATAATAATAATTAGTATAATAATATAAAATAATAAAATATTGGCTTAATCGTCAGAATTGGAATCCTCGCGAACGTTTCCATGTCCTAAAGATAAAGATAGCACGCCTGGTTGCACGCCTCTACTGAGACTCCTCAGACGCGATGCCTCAAGGGCGTCAAGGCTAGGCCATTTGGGCCATGGGCGATATGTAGTGCGGGGCATGGGCAGGAATTTTTCTAGGGAGTGCAAAATTTGTCTAGGGGCAAAAGTTTTCTGGGAGGGGGAAAAATGACGATTTTGCATATAATAGCTATTCATAAACACAGAAAACGGGACAATTTTCAAAATCCGGGGGTAAATGGCCCCTCACCCCCCTCCGGACGCCCATGGTGCTGGGTCCTCCGCGATGTGGCGCCCCGAAGGCTTTTACACAAAACTCGAGATAAAAGTAGGTCCACGTTGCGCAGAAATTTTCAGGCGCCGCCTGATGGGGTCAATATGGGCGCCGGTCCCTATAGTTTGCCAACTGGGTGATCAGGGCCTGTTCATGTCTAACGGATCACTCCGTGTTTCCAAAAGCCTCTGTGATGAATACTTGGCTGGGTATAGGCCTACGCACCATGGCAGTTGGCTGGGTATTCCATTCACGGACGGTCACCCATCCGAGTAGGCTACTATAATAACCAATCTTTGGTAGACTTTGATGGTGTTCATGGATGCAGCTGTCCACATCGTTTCACCAACACAATACATCAGAGGTCACGGTCTGACATTGCTATTCTGGCAGTGCCGGCCTTAGGATATTTCGGGCCCCGTGCAGAGCATACTGTACGGGCCCCCATGACACAAGTCAAATTGTTTTTCATGGCTAATCATTTTATTTTAGTAGATTGCTAACAAGTAGGCTACAACAAGTCAAATTTAACTATACACGAAAATTGTGGGATATAGAGGAAGTTGACTTATATTTTATGTACAAAAGGGAATTCGATTTAATCGAAACCATAACGACTAACTGGGATTGAACAGGCAGAACCAGAAAGGACCAGCGTCCTACTTAAGTAGGGTCGCGTATTAAAACGGGTTAAATTATTAGGGTGTTTTGTTGATGTTAATTTTCTGTGACTTTCGGGCCTCCGTAAGTTGCGGGCCCCGTGCGACCGCACGGTTTGCACGCCCCTAATGCACTGTATTCTGGTCATGTACTTGGTAGGGGCGTAACTTTGGTCTAAAAAGTGGGGGTACCAATTTCTTACATACACGCAACAAAGCGGAGAGTGCGATCTCTGGGAAGGCACAATAACAAAATAGTGATTTTTGGCATTGTTCAAGAAATGGGTTACGGTACCCCAGTCCAAAAATTGGGGGTACAGGTACCTCTCGTACAAGGCTGTAGTCGAGGGTAGGCCTATACGCGGGTATACGGCGTATACTCACCTCTAGAGACCGTATACTTACCTCACAAAATATTTGTACTCATTTCCATTGTGTTTCGGAAAATTAACCGGGAGCGTATACTCACCTCTATTTTTTTTCGGAAAAGTAACCGGTAGCGTGTACTCACCTCTAATTTTACCACTACATCCCTGCTATCGTCCCCCCACAAATTACGCCTATGAACCTTGGCACTGACCTCAAAGGGCCCGGTGTTTGATAACAGCTTTCAGGCAAAATCAATACTGAATTTGTGCAGAACGGCCCTGATAAGAAATCGATATTTAGCCTATATATCACTACTTAAAAATCTGCTAAAGGGGCCGCTCTTAGCTTGATCGAGCGTAAAAACTTTAATTTCGGTGGATTCATTTGTTTCGAAAAGGAAGTCAGATGAAATGGGTAATTAAAATCCTCGGGCGTCAAGTCACCGAGACTTGGGGTATATGTGCTTTAAGTGCACAGGTGATAAGACGATAACAGGCTGATGGTTGGTAGGCCTAAATAGTCTAGATTTCTCAGGAGTTGGGTGGAGCAAGAATAATCTATAGTAGTCCTACGTGTCTGCCTATGAACTCGTTTTTAAAATCGTCACGTTGTGGCGATAATGCAGCTTAGGCTTATAGCATCATTGTAGGCCCTATAGCAAATGTTACAAATTTAGTGAACATTATGTTTTGTTACATTTGGTTAGGGTCCACTGTAAACCGTTTCTCCTCTATGCATTGGAAGCTGTCAGCCCTACCAACAGTGAGCTAAACTCCTTAGAATACACTTACAGCTCTGCAATATGTAAAATTTTCAAAGTCTGTCATAGTAGTGTTGTATCTGTTCTGCACTTCATGCATGAACATAATATTAATTAAAGACTGTTGGTTATCTAGAAGACTGCGATTTACCCAGAAATAGGCCTATCTTTCACATGAGAATGATGTCAGATTTCTATGTGTTTTCTCTTAGACACCATAAGTATATATATATATCAGGCGCGTAACTAGCATTACGCAATTACGCAACTGCGTAAAGATTTTAACGGTTTTTTTGGTTTTTTGGACATTGTAAATTGAAGGCTACATAGGTTTTTTTTGTATTTTCGCACTATTACTTTTTATTTGGCGAAATTTTGTAATCTTCGTGTTTCTGCTTTGAGCGAAATAAAGTATATATATATATATATTATGATATATATGTGTATATATATAAGGCCTAGCAAATGATACTTCCCCTCCAATTCTAAAACAACTGATGCGTCTGTAACGTGGCTGGGTAGCTCGCTATGTAAAATGTATTAGAGAGGAGTAACATCATCCAGGGTTGACAGGCCTATGGCCATCGCTCCATATGAACCCAAGACTCGGCTGACGCTTGGCACATGACCTTGTAGTTTCGGGTCAGAAAATTCCTCGTTTCCCGCCACTGTTAAAGGTGGGGGTCTTGTCCCCCTCGACCCCCATCCGGGATCGCCGCCCATGAACACGACCTATATCAGTTCTCACAGAGCTCGGTTCAGGCATTGTAGCTGGGCGGAAGGGGAAATCGTGCGATCTGGAGTCCGAGGCGGTACCCTCTGAGCGGGAACCATCGATATTGCCAGTCGTTCAGATTCAATGAGATTTTAGAGAGCCCCAAGTTAACCCCTACATTGTGGAATTTAAAAAATGAAATGTAATTATAATGGACAAATTAACCTTAAGCTAGATCCAACGAAGTCTAGCCTCATGACAGTAAAGTAAGTAAGCAAGTAAGTAAGTATAGCCTTTATTAAAAAGCAACTGCTAACCACACTTTGGTGTACATAGTTCATCAAATTAATTTAAGTATAATATATTATACATAATAAATGTATATTACATGATGTCCATTTTGGATTTTTCCTATTTATTAAGTGTTATTTTAATCTTGTTGCGTATATTCAGTTAACTAACACACATCGAAGTTAACATGCATATGGCCTATAGCCTATAGCCCTATGCATGTTTACTTCGATGTGTGTTAGTTAACTGACACAGAAATTTATTTAATTAAAAAATTTGTTCTTTGTTGAGTCTGTCTGTTTCTGGTCGATGTTGGCTGCTGGGACTTTGCAGTTGAGCCAATTTTTAAAATCACATTATGAAATATATAATTTGCCAAAGAAATTATGTAAAATGTTATTACTTTTAACCAAAAAGATGGTCTCAAAATGCACCATTACAAACCTTTAAATAAAAAATTTTCTTACCCTGGGGAAGGGGCACAGCCCCCTCCCCAGACCCCTCCCCTCAGTGTTACAAGCTGCGTAATTATTTTGGAGCCCTGGTTACGCCGCTGATATATATATATATATATATATATATATTACTACTACGTATTAAAGCTACCTTAGCCACTCAGAACTATATGTTCCATAAAGTATGATAATATTTAAACATGAATATGATTATATTCTGAACCATAGCTACTCATTGTGTGGACAGAATTATTACTTATAGTGATAGCATTAATCAAAACGTATGTTTCATAGCATGAAATGAGTAGCTAATGTGCGATTAACACTAATATATATATATATATATATATATATATATATATATATATATATATATATATATATATATATATATATATATATATATATATATATATATATATATATATATAAGACAGTTCGCTAGTGAAATATGGAGTTACTCATTATTACAACATTGGTGCTGACTATCACTTTCATAATACCAGAGCAGCAAAATCCTATCGCACTATTTTTGCTAGATCAAATATTCGCCGTTTCTCAACTAAATACAATGGTCCTCTGATCTGGAGCTGTGTTCCCACAAATATTAAACTGGTACCAAATCTTCATCTTTAAAAAAAAACTATTGCGTTCTCAATTAACGGATGGATTAATTAATGACAATTCATGGAACTGATTTAAACTGGATTACATGCCGTCTTGCAACTGTTAATCTAAGACTATAATGTTCATAATCAAATCACTGTGCACTGTTTTTATATGCTTAATTGCTTATGAATACCTCTGTTTAATCACTTAGTTAAGCTTATCAGTGTGTCTCTCAATCGAACCTCTATCTTCAACGTAATTAACTAACAAATTGGGTGTCCCTATTAGCGGGATTTCCATCCCTATTGGGCCTTCCCTTTGTCAACGTTTTCTTGTAACATAATGTTGAACTGATGTATGTTATATCGTTGCAATAAAAATTGGTTGATTGATTGATTGATTGATTGGATTATGACGAAGTAATCGATAACTTTGCTAAAATGGTAAAATGGTAATTAAATGATCGTATACGATCATTTAATTACCATACATATTGCTTTTGCTACCTATTGAGTGTTTCAGTCTATATTTAAAATACAAAAATAAATACGTAGGCTATAATCACAATGAATGTAATTAATTGAAATTATTTATTTTGGTAGTTGGGGCCTTTTTTATGTGCTCGCTCCCCCTGGTGTTAAAACCTAGCTACGCCACTGGTACCATCCAGGCCGAATCGAGACCCTCTGCATTATACCCCAGTCTATTCATGATACTCGTCTTCACTTCATTAGTTTCTATTGTCTGCTGGTAGGAACTGGTTGGCGCCGGAATATATATAGGTTGGCGCCTGTATATATATATATATATATATATATATATATATATATATATATATATATATATATATATATATATATTAGTGTTAATCGCACATTAGCTACTCATTTCATGCTATGAAACATATACGCTATCTACTCTTTGTCGTTAGCTCTTCAGTTTTGGTGAGTAGTTAACGTTTGAGAGCCTGAAAAAAATACTCAGAAGTGTTTCTTAACAGAAATCAAAATTGTACCCGACTCCTGACATAGTCTCCTGCCAGATATTTTTTTCAGGCTCTCAAACGTTAACTACTCACCAAAACTGAAGAGCTAACGACAAAGAGTAGATAGCGTATATGTTTCATAGCATGAAATGAGTAGCTAATGTGCGATTAACACTAATATATATATATATATATATATATATATATATATATATATATATATATATATATATATATATATATATATATATATATATATATATATATATATATATATATATATATATATACGGGCTACGTTTCATGAGACGTTGGGGCTTAGGCCTATACGAGTATACGGCACCGTTATATATATATATATATATATATATATATATATATATATATATATATATATATATATATATATATATATATATATATATAACGGTGCCGTATACTCGTATAGGCCTAAGCCCCAACGTCTCATGAAACGTAGCCCGTTGATGTCAGCGCATGCGCCTGGCCCGTCACAGCCGGAAATATATATTTATACATAAGAATGGACGCGTTGCACTGCTGGTCGGATCATGGTTCTGCATTTACTCTAAGTTTTACTCGGATCATTTGTGAAGTAGAGTTAGCTGATTGCGTGCACTGCGGCTATAATCTAGCCATGGACTCGAATTTGACTCGCTGACTCGGTTTTTGGCAATTTTATTGCCGTGTCACGGCCATGACCATCTCTTATGCGAGAACTGACGTGAATACCCGGCCAATCGTCGCTACAGGCATCAGCCATAAGAGGTGGAACTATTCCGGCGCCAACCAGTTCCTACCAGCAGACAATAGAAACTAATGAAGTGAAGACGAGTATCATGAATAGACTGGGGTATAATGCAGAGGGTCTCGATTCGGCCTGGATGGTACCAGTGGCGTAGCTAGGTTTTAACACCAGGGGGAGCGAGCACATAAAAAAGGCCCCAACTACCAAAATAAATAATTTCAATTAATTACATTCATTGTGATTATAGCCTACGTATTTATTTTTGTATTTTAAATATAGACTGAAACACTCAATAGGTAGCAAAAGCAATATGTATGGTAATTAAATGATCGTATACGATCATTTAATTACCATTTTACCATTTTAGCAAAGTTATCGATTACTTCGTCATAATCCAATCAATCAATCAATCAATCAACCAATTTTTATTGCAACGATATAACATACATCAGTTCAACATTATGTTACAAGAAAACGTTGACAAAGGGAAGGCCCAATAGGGATGGAAATCCCGCTAATAGGGACACCCAATTTGTTAGTTAATTACGTTGAAGATAGAGGTTCGATTGAGAGACACACTGATAAGCTTAACTAAGTGATTAAACAGAGGTATTCATAAGCAATTAAGCATATAAAAACAGTGCACAGTGATTTGATTATGAACATTATAGTCTTAGATTAACAGTTGCAAGACGGCATGTAATCCAGTTTAAATCAGTTCCATGAATTGTCATTAATTAATCCATCCGTTAATTGAGAACGCAATAGTTTTTTTTTAAAGATGAAGATTTGGTACCAGTTTAATATTTGTGGGAACACAGCTCCAGATCAGAGGACCATTGTATTTAGTTGAGAAACGGCGAATATTTGATCTAGCAAAAATAGTGCGATAGGATTTTGCTGCTCTGGTATTATGAAAGTGATAGTCAGCACCAATGTTGTAATAATGAGTAACTCCATATTTCACTAGCGAACTGTCTTTCGATCGTAATCAAGACATAGTCGACAGTTTCAATCGAGTATAGAACGTATCACAGGGAGTTCTGGGGAACAGGCGCAGATCCCGGGGTAACCCGTTCCATGCCGTCGGGCCCACAAATGAAAAACACGGTTCTGCATGGTGGCTGTGCGGGCAAATGAGTACCCCTTCGCCCGAAGATCGGCGGTGGCGAGTATACCCTCAACTCCCAGCATGGGGCGGCAAAGGACCCGCAGATAAGCTGGAGCGCATCCCAGAAAGCACCTCCAGACCAGGGAAACAACCCTTATACTACACGCTGGCTGACAGTTGGCTGGAGCAAATGCAGTACCTCCAGCATGTAACCAGAGATCTGGCCAAATTTTGGTATTCGACCAATAAGGCGCGCCGCAAAGCGTTGCATTCGATTGAGGCACGTCAAAAGACTAGAAGATAGGCCATAGTATAGTGAGGAACAGTAGTCAAGACAAGATTTATGACACAGTCTAGTGACACTATTTAGGTTTCAACCATGCATGAATCAGATATTCCATCATCCACTGACATATGTCCTCATGGAATCTCTTTCTTTTTCAAACACTAAGTTGCTTATACAGCACGCAGCAATAATATCACATTTTTGAGCCAGCTCAGTTGCTTCATTCTCAATCCGTTCAAACTCGGATTTAAATTCATTTCGCAAATTTTAAATATCGTTTTCAAATAGTTGAATCGTTGAATCAAATGAAAAGCTGTTATAAAATCGATGATATTTCTCTGTAAATATGTGGATAAACTGAAAGCCTTTTCAAGCACTTTTTTCAAGAATATTAGAAGAACTGTAGGCCCTATAAGAATTCGAACGTATATATTAAGTGTTACAAGCATACCCTTCGCCTCAGCCAACTGTTTGGTAGTGCAGCTTTTAATCTCACCATCCACGATTCTATGCAGGGCAACTAGGCTATTAGTGATGATAAATTCTTCAAGATCCTGAATGCCCATCTGGTATCGCAAAGTATTTTTAGAGCTAACGCGAAAGATTCTATACGATTGCAATGTTCTTCTTTTAATTGTTTGATTGATTATTCGTTTATTAATCTCACGTTGACACACCGCAACATGTTACAGAAAGCAAATTAAGAAAAAACTAGTGATAGTTAAGAAAAAAACTAGTGAAAGTAGTAAGTAGTAATATTGAAAGACGAGGTAAACTGCTAGACAAAATTTATAGATACTTTCTAGAGTTCCAGAGAGCAAATTATGTCGTTCGAACGATTGGAATAAAATAAATTTTGAACGATTGCAATAAACTGTGAAAAGGCCCCATATCTTGGAAAATGGTCTCAGAGGGAGCGGCCGCTCCCCCTGCTCCCCCCCTAGCTACGCCTCTGGATGGTACCCATTTATAGAGGCCTGGCGAACACCGTGAAAAGCATGACATTGAAGAGAGCGGTCGACCGAATACCAGGGATTGTTGATTTGTAAATATTGCTTTAATTATAATGCTAGACTGCGGGGTTATTAATTTATCGCTTCGAATTAGAAGAAACTTATTGTCTCGTATCGCCCTTTCCAGTGTAAAGAATGAGCGATGACGTGACAGGCCACAACTGCGCGTAGAATTTAGGCTTACAGTTTTAGCTGTTCCAACCACGAGTGAGTCTGCTGAACTCGTGTTTTGCAGTGGAAGAATATTTATGCGTCCACATGATCATGCTAGATTTTGGAACAAAACTTAATATAGTGTTTTTAATGTGTAATTTGAGTGAAATTACATTAACAATGCTTTCCACATAAATATATAGTTCTGTTATTATTTTTCTGTGGCATTGCATTGCGTGGTTCAGTGTATTTTATTGTGGATGGACTTGGACTCGGACTTGGACTCGATCTTTAATGACTTAGACTCGGACTTGAACACCTCAGGACTCGGACTTAACTCGGACTCGGCTTAGATGGACTCGGACTTGACTCGGACTCGGCTTAGGTGAACTCGACTACATCACTGTAATCTAGCTGTGAATTTCTTTCTGGTCCTCCGCCGCGGACGGGCTGATGCATTATGAAAGTGAATCACTGAATGTTTCCATTTATTAGCAACTCGATCTTGGACTGAAGGATTTCTACCCTTATGTTCCCTTCGGTTTCTTCAATAATTCATCAGGTCAAATCAAAATATTCGTTTATTGCAAGCTCCCGTCGACACAGACGCGATGGGATCACACAGCACCACAAAGACAGTTTTAGCAATTGATTTTAAAACAGGCAACAGTTTAGTAACGAGCTTTGCATTGACCTATGTTTGGTGCTAATTCAAAGAACCGCTCCCACTTCAATGCTTGCTTTCTAGTAATAATCTTGTAGGCTTCATCTAGGTCTCCTCTGCTCATCCTTCCCACTTATGTTGTTAGTCCACACTTCTACAGCCTCAATTTCTTCATAGTTCAAATCCTTAAAATCCCAAATCCTTTTTGTCTCTCTTCCATCATTGCACTCTTTCTAGTCAAGCACATAAACAATAAACAATAAAGGAATATTGTATTGTGTATTGTATTAACGTCCTGTTTCAGGCAAGGATTGTGTTTCAGGTAAGCATTTTAGACATTATAAGCTTAGGTTCGCATACTCAATGTCATGCCAATTTATTCCATGCACTTCATATAATTAAAGTAGTAGCTTGCGTTAAATTGAACTACTTTAAATCGCGGTGTTTCCCTTAATATACACGAACCCTGTGCAATTCACACCTATGGGGGGAGGAGGGGGTCCATAGAGTAGTGGCGGGATCGCTTCCCGCAACCCTCTCAAAGGTCCACTCAGCCTATCATTCGCGAGATGGCGCTTTGTGCAAATGAGATATAATAATAATAATCTTCGTTTTAATGATGGGCGTTTTGTATGGCTGCCGTATAACAGTTAAAATTCGATTCCTGTAATAACTTGTGATCATCCGTTCATACTGATTTGTAATCATACTGCGTAATTGTCAGTTTGAAAATATTAAACGAGGATTATTATTGAACTCGTACTTCGCGTGCGTTTGTTCCACGTATAAACATATTACTCAGAGTAAAGTCCGAACTATGCTCCGAACAGTAATAGAAGACATCCAACGATGTGTTTGTTTTGGATAGGAATAGAAAGTATTAGCCTGTTATTGTGTGTTTTACTCTTGCATTATTCAACAAAGTGTTGAAGAGGCTGAGTTTAGAATATTAAACTTCGTTATATGCAATGTATGTTAAACTATAAATAGGGTTTTAGTGAGGTCGTGCAGTTAGTGTGGATATTAGAGGAGGTGCGTATACCACTTGTATGGCGCGCCGGTTACGCACACGACAGTGAGATACATGCTTCAGCGTAAAACTTGAGCCATAAAAAACAGAAAGAGGATATCGTTAATTTAAAACGTGGAAGTTCAATGCCAGTAAGCTTGCGTCAGAGGTTGAAGTTATCAGACTGGGCGATATAAATGTAGGTAATAGTTGGTGCCATCTCCCACAGCGTCGTCATGTAAGACATGTCAAGCCCATTATATGACAGTATTCCAATATACATAGGCTTTCCACGTCTTATGGTCCAATATAGGGTCCAATTTATCACATGAAGCCCGTATGGGAACACTGTCGTACGGGTTTCGTATGTCCCAAACTTGAGGTCGTTGGGATGCATAGAAGAAAAATATTCAACCCTTTATTAGCCACCCTTGAGATCTACTCTAATTTAATGACTTCTGTGGTACTGTCATCATAACGCACAAGTGATCAATTCAAGTGAGGTAATAGTCAAGAATCAGTTAGTTGGAGAAGCCTAGTCGAAAGGTCGGGAATCAAGAAATCAGGAAGAGGCATCAAAGGGTGTGAAATAGTTACCACTTCATGTTTGTAAACTAAGTATTTGAAGACTGGTGGATAGTCCTCTTTTTATCGTCTGATATCGACGTATTCACAGTATTGGAGAGGTCTCCAAATGGCCCATATTCTACTTCCAAGGCCCATGAACACTTGCTTTGTAAACGTGGAGCTTGTTGGTTCGAGCCCCTCTGAGACAATTGGTTTATGAAGGCCTTGAGCAAGTCTTTCACTCACAATTGCTTTGTACCCTTGATTTGATGCTTTGGCATCATGATTTCGAAAGTGGTGCTTAATAAGCGCAGAAATATTAGTAATAATTCTTTATTTGGTTTTATGCCTCTAGTTATCATTTTCACATGTTAACTGTTTTACAGGTCAGCACTAGAGGGCGTGACTGAAGAGTAAAAGACAAATGTCGGCCAGATCTGGGATCGTCCGTGCCTTAATAGTTGCTGCTGCCTATTTTGTTATTCTTCAGTCAGTAGATGGAGCCGCAATCAGACCTAGGCGACGGAAAGGCAGTAACACAACCGACACTTCAGCAAATTCCACTGTTTCTTTAAAGCCGTTCAGAATTGATGTCCAACCACAACTGTTACACGCAGCAGAGAACCAAACATCTATTGAACAGTTGCCTCAAAAGAATGCAGTCATCGCTCAGGAGGGTAACCAGAACAAATCTGGATTCCAGATTGAGGCTAATAGCCTCCCGAATAGGGCTGATAAGTTCCAGAACGAAGCTGCAGGAATTCAAATTGATGCTGCCAAGATCAAGACTAAATTTGATAGGGACCAGACAAAAAACAATAATGTGTTGATGGATTCTGATTCAAATGACCAGATTGGGGCTGGTGATGGTCTGGGGGAGGTGGATAATATCCAGAATAATGCTTTAAAGGATAAGTTTTGGGCCAGTTTAAAGAAAAGCCAAGAGAGATCAGCTGAAAAAGCGCCTTTGATTTTACGACACAAACCAGGTGAAAATGAAGGCAAGAAGCTTCATCCTGAAGTGGTGAGATGTGTTCATGTATTAACATATGATGTAGAATAAAATTTAATATCACCAGGTGCTTTATAGTGGTGATGGTGGTGGCAGTGATGACACTGTTACACACCTCTGGAGATGCTCCTCAGCTGCAAACTTAGGTGTGATTTTCCAGCCAAACCTTAGCTTCTCTGGACATATCACTCATCTTCCCCGCTCTTGTTTCATGCATATCCACGATCTTCACAGAACCACCCTATGCTTGAATTCAAACCGCATCTACTGTCGCTACATCCACCAGCCAAATAAACCGCCTTCAGGCTATCCAGAATGCTGTAGCTTGTGCTGTCACTAATATCCCCAATCACCATCACACCACTCCTGTCCATAAACCACTCCACTTGCTTAAAATACCTGAATGAATAGAATACATACCGTTAGTCCTATCACTTACCTTAATTGTCTGATCTGATCCACCCTATGAACTCGCCAAAACCTCACCTCCTGCTATCTCTGCACAGGTCTTTCATTCAACACTGAAAACACTACTCTTTCTAAAATCAAATCCCAATTCCTCCTCTTCCCTTACCTCCCTCGCTATTTCAATTCTACACACCATCCACCATAGCCATCTTAACCTGGAACCGATTTTGATCCTACCTGCCTGTTGATTCTGGTTTGAGTGACTTTGCCTTTTTGGGCACTGTAAAAATCTCAAGATTACAATTATGAAATGTAGCCCAGCATGCATTTGAACAACACGATGCCTTTATTGAAACCTCATTGGAAATTCTCCAAAGTTCTGGACAAACATTCCTTATAGGTTGAATCGATTAACAACGAACTGTCAGTTTCATGCATTGCATCAGGATTTAAATCATGGATGTAGAAATTAAAGAAATACATTGATACTAGTCTTATATGCCACCCTTTTTAAAGCTGCATAGTATGGTTTGTTTAACTATTTTTGAAGTTGTGTAGAGCTATACTGGTAAATGCAAACTAGAATTGAGAAGCGAAATCATTGTAATTAACATATTTCAGTGTATCTACAGAGCTTGAAAAGTTATAATAAAACAGATTAATGGTTTGAAAAGGTACCATACATGTATTTACAAATGCTTATCGGGATTTTTCAGCTGCAGCACCGATGAACTGGAATGGTCTTCAACGTGTGTTGCATGACCATAATAACATTAGAGACTTTGCTGCTTTTTCTAGACTACTAAAAACACACTTGTTCAACTGACTGATAGCGCTTAGAACTGTTAAGTACTGAAAAGGTGATGTATAGATGTTCTTTTACATTACATTTTCACAAATTATGATTATGTTTTTCATTGACCCAGTAATTATAAGTTAAGAATTTATTATTTTTAACAGGTAGGATCGTTTACAAAGATGGCTCGCCATGCTGTGCATATGTCTACACTGCTGCCTCTGAAGATGGATGATCTCCAGCCTGCGGACCACATCGATGGTGTACGGATGGAACTTGATGGTCATCTGAATCGCGACTACAAGAAGGAAATCCTGCTTGGGAATCACGAGGAGTTTGAATGGGAAAGTGAATCAAAGCTTGTCAATCGATTAAAAGATATCTTCCAGAGGTAAGTTGCAACGCTTTTGTGAGGTACTTTAAGAGGCGCTGTATAAATGTTCTATTACATTACATCTATTACATTACATTACACTGTTTTGATGCTGCACTTAGGCTCAAACCCCTCTGCATTTCACGATGATTCATTAGCTTTAGCAGATCAAAAAGTATACGAAAGGAGCTAACTTGAGGGCAGGGGAAAGCCCCACTGAGGTCTATGGGCAAACCCCAGTTAGGAGGCCAACCCCCTTGAAGCACTGTGGTATTATGTGGCCAGGAATAACACTTTTACATGTTTTGTGAATTTCAGCATAAGTTTTTTTTATAACTGGCTTATAGACTGCAAAGCTGAAGTATGTTGTGAACTGGGGTTTATTTTGAGAAATTTTGCCCTATTGTTTGAAATTAAGGATATGAAATTACAATATGTTCAAAGGGCAAAAATTAATAGTGTCTGACGGTGACTCAGGCAGAAAGAGCCTGAGTTGTTTCCAACTAGAGGCTGTGAAGGAACATTGTAGAACAGTTTACTGGTTGTATTTGACAGCATAGTTACAGTAGCCTAGCCTGTTTATAATAAACACTGAGACAAGTCGGATGGTGACCTTTTGATGAAGGAGGTGATGTATTTTGGTATTTTGCATCTACTGACCTCTCTCTTTGATTGCATTGATTCACTGAAAATTCACTGTTGAGTCAATGTATATTTGACAAAATTCCCAGGTATTTCACCTGACAAAATTGCCAGATGTATCTGACAAAATGCCATTATAATGTAGTGGAGAAACTGCTCAGAGATAACTGACAAAGTACATATGGGTATCTGACAAATGTTCAGTTGTATCTGAGAAAATGCCCTGTTGTTCATGAGAAGATGCTCATGTGTGTCTGACAAAATGTCCAGAATATATCTGGCAAAAGTTCACAGGTGTATATGAGAAAATGCACAGGTATCTGACATAATGCCTAGGAATATCTGAAAACCCCATGTATATCTGGTGAATCATGTGTCCAACAAAATGTCCATGTGTATCTGACAAACTTACCAGATTCATCTGGCAAAATGCTTGGGGCTCCCTGACCAAATGTGCAGGTTTATCTGAGAAAATGCCTAGGTTTATGTGATGTAGTGCCCAGATAGATCTGACAAAATGACCAGTGTATCTGACAAAGTGCTCATATGTATCTGACACACTGCCCATTGGTATTTGGTGAGATGGCAAGTAATCCATGTGGAGGAAAAAATGTTTGCAAGTCTTAAAAGTTGTTTCACCATCATTCACATGGTTCTGGATGACCCGTGAAGAAAGCTGGTGAACCTAGTTCTGTGTTTGTTAAGCACCCTGTTGCAAATAAGGTATAGGGTTTGAATTCTAACCAAGAAAGAAATTATATTGCTGAAGAATTATTGTTCCTCTGCTCTCTTATCTTAGAAACAAATTTTAACGTTCCTTTAATGCCTTAAAGCCCATTGAGGGCCATTGAATCATTACTTTCACTTTGTCAGACTTCAGCTGAAAATGTAACAGTTTGTATGATTTAAGATGACCGAGTTCCAGTGACTCTGATTGGCTGAATTAGTGACCATCTGAATTCACTTCATGTTTTATATCATGGAACGTGTGTTGTTGCAGAGCGGATACCAATAACGATGACTTTCTAGACCTAGGTGAACTAAAGGATTGGATTATGCTCAACGTCCAGACCCATCTGAATGAAGCCATCATGGATAACAGAAGAGTTTTCAGACATCTTGACACAAATAATGATGGTATCATTATTTTCGTTATTTTTTTACTATTATTGTTATTACAAATTATTGTAACACAAACGCAAATTCACATAGCAATTTGAATCTGAGGTGCAGCTAGGCAGCCACCAGGTTTTAATGCAGCACAGAGGGTACTTGCCCTGAATACTCGGATCCAGCAGACCTGACAGAAGTTCCAAGCAACCAGTTGTGGGCAGGCTGTGTTTATCTCAGGGTCTAGTTGTATATATGTACATGGTCATTTATATAGCACCTTACAAGATCTTCGTGAAACTACCTAAAAGATTTAAACAGATGTGATTTTAGAAATTTAGAAAATGTTTCCTGAGCTGTATGCAGTGCAATGTTACGAATTGTTAATGGAGGACTGTCCAGTATGATGGGCCAATGCATGAGAAGGCACCGTGCACCCGCATCAATGTGTGGGAGAGCGGGACCATCAAGTCCCCACTAGCGGCAGAACGTAAGGATCGATGACCTGGGTGGCTGGAGATGGGAACACAGAGCTCTTCCTGATGTACTCTGGGGCTGCACAAACCACTGAAGTTCATCCTATGAGGATGATTTTGAATGTGATCCTGTCCTCAAACGGGAACCAGTTCTTATTTGTTGGGTGTTAATGTGCGGTGGGTTATGCTGCACAGATGGGTACCGTACTCCCACCAACTATTTGTGATTTATGCATGCTTTTTATACAGACAACTTAAGTTGCTTGATCTGGTAGCGTAAAAAGGGTCTGGAATGACATGGTTTTCAGGGGGTTTTGCATGGAGAAAACCAAGGACAGGAAGACAAGGTTGCTTATCATGTATGGATAGGACTATACTTACTTCCAGGTAAATGTATTGGCCCCAGAAATGTTGTTTACACAGTTAGTCTGTTGTTACGTTTGCTGTGTATTTAAATTTGAATTGTTTGTTTTCTTCAAACTATAATGATATACCAAGGACCTTGGAAGCAGCATACGATGCTTTCACAAAATTTTACACGACTTGAGTTTATGCCAATTATTGTTTGGTTTCTGTTTAGGTTTTGTGACGTGGAAAGAGTTTTATGTTCACTTTCTGCTGGCAAAGGGGTATGACATGGATACTGCCCAACAACATTCAGAAGACTATGAGACTCTTTCTCTTGATCCTGATGGTAAGACAGAATGTTTAAACCTCTGTTACATGGAGTAGGCACTGGAGTTAATTACTTAAGTATCAGGGGGTTGGATAATGGATATGGAGATGATAACAAAATAATACCAGATTGCTTTAAAGTCTTTGTTTGGATACTACTATGTCTCAAAAGATGATTTCTTTTGGCTGGGGGGTCAGAAAATATGTTAATCTACTTGAATGTAATGAAATTTGCTCTGTTGAAGAGCTTTGCGCTATGAAAATAAACGTTGAATGAAATTTATGAGGATATTTTATAGCATAAGGCCCTTAAGTGCCCTTATGCTTTTGGTGGTTGTGCATTATCGTATCGTATCTAGTAATTTATAAGGTGCCTCTCTCAGCATAAACTATTCAGAGGCGCCCTCAGTGTATGAGCCCCGTGGAAAGAGAAACGTCTTGAGCAAACGAGTATGTGTTGGGGAGATTCCCATCATCAGTGGCGTCACTAGGGCTGGTGTCACCCGGTGCGGTAAGTCAAGGTGTCACCCTAAAAAAAAGTAATGACCTGTTTTTAGGAATTCGTCTCCACAAAAAACGTGAAACTTTTTTGGGAATTCGTTTCCACAAAAAACGTGAAACTTTTTTTAGGAATTCGTCTCCACAAAAAACGTGAAACTTTTTTTGGGAATTCGTCTCCAACGATTACGATTTCATCTCCCAAAAAAGTTTATGACTTTTTTTAGTCATTCGCTTGGTTTTTACTATTTCCATCCTTCTTTTCGGTCTCCAACCATAATACCTGAACAAAACCTGATGACCTTTTTTTAGGAATTCGTCACCCCCTCTGAGGGTGTCACCCGGTGCGGTCCGAACCCCCCGCACCCCCTCATGACGCCACTGCCCATTCTGAGTTTAGTTCGTAGTCGAGAGGGTATTATGGATCTTAATTAGGCAACATGTGACCCCAAATAATTTCCAGAAATTATTCCCTTTCAGAATGGGTTGAGTCAAAAGACGTAAGCAGTTGGCTATTTGAACATCTCCTCTGAGTGGAGTAGTGTCTCTTCCAGGAGACTCTGTTTGAACAAAATCTCCCCAATTAAAATAAAATTTCCTCATCTACGATACTTATGATACTATCTCCCCATTAAAAATTGCTCCTTCCATTTCGGCTGTCATTTAAATTGAACCAGAATTTAATACTTGCATTATTGAAATAGTTTACTTTAAAGGTGTTTTTGTTCAATTGAATTTGAAATAGATGCATTATAGTATTACTTAACATGATTTAATAAGACCAGTATAGGATGTTGGGCAGGCTTATGCCATTAAAACGCCGTGAATTGGTGCTGGCTTCCTGATCCTTCCAGCTAAAGCTAGTTTGTCTATGATTTTTGTTGCAGATTAGGCCAACCATTCAAATGGTATTAGATTACGATTGTCCATAGCCAGAACCTTCTTTATATGATCTAACCCTAGTTTATCTGTGATTATTTGATGTGGATTAGGTCCACCATTCAACTGATATTAGATCAGGATATTTTCTACCTCCCCCCCCAGAGACTTTGTTTCAGAATAAATTATAGTCTTCGGGGCTGAATTAATTCTGAAACAGATTTGCCGGCGTTGAATCTTTTCCAAGACAGATTCCTGGGGAGACTTTTAAGGGGAAGACTCTTTTACAGGACACCAGCAGCTAACTTAGATCCAAACGAGCAGCAGATAAGTCATCAGCCTTCATGGTAATTGCCAACTGAACTTGCATAAGCCTATCATTAACTTTTGGCATTTCACAGATCAATTTTCGATAATGTGTTGTGTTAAAGGTTTGAAAATATTTTTTTCTATTTCATCTCAGTGAACTTGGAAAGAGCTATTTTGTGATTGCATTGAAACAAGAATCCTTTGAAGACTTTTAATCATTTATGGAGTGTACTGGATGTTTAAAATGGAATAATAGTATTATGAAATTCGAATATTGTTACTAATTCTACAGAAAAGGAGAGAATAATTCGCTATAAATTTCGCTGGGCCGAGGCAGACGAAGAGCCGCAGGACAATCGATTGACCTTCCATGAACTCATGAACTTCCGACATCCAGAGCAAAGTCAAACGATGCTTGTTAGAATGGTGAAGGATCTCGTTGATAACTTCGGTATGCCAATTCCAAATTGTGATTCAATTCCGTTTTCAAACATGTTGGAAACCGACTAGAGCAAGTTTGGTTGCTTAACCTTTAACGATAAGCGTGTACTAAAATATATGGAAAAACTAATCCCTCTTGTTGTTAAAGAGTTCAATACTGACTATGTATTATAACTTAGTTGTAGTGAATAAAAATAATGTTGAACACTTTATTGATGAGAGTGTACTAAAAGTGACTGGGAAACCAATGCAGCTCGTTGTTAAAGTGTTAAGAAACTATTGAGTGTCTTAGATATTTAGTGTTAGTGAGTATGTAATGTAATGTAACATTTGGAGCAGTTACATGATATCAAATGGTGAAATCTTTGTAACAGTTGTGATATTTTGTCTATGCATCGAGTTTAATTATTATTCCAAACAGTTCCTAAATTTGAACAGAAGCCATGCGCTAGTGAATCATTCCATTATTTATTGGTCCATTGCTCCATGAGTTGGTGTAATCATGTTCAATCCCATGTAATAATCATTCAACCTCTAAAGTGTCCTTCAACGTGTCGCTGTTTCCTTTCTGTTTGTTTCCGGTCTGCTACACCACCTGTCATTAACTAGTCTTTTATAGCGCATTTTCCCAGTACCTCTAAACACTACAAGTTGGTATGTGCTTTGCAATTCAGCAGTAATGTTACACTTATGCTGTTCTCACCCCATGAGATATATCTACTCTGTCTCAAAAGCTTTTATAGAGTTCCTGATATATATATATATATATTATATTTGTATATATATATATATTATATATGTATATATATATAGCATGCTGAAGGTGCAGATTTTACACAAGTTCTTTGAAGCCATCAACTTTTTCTTAAGGAAGGAATTTTGCAGGGCGTACTTGCTGGCCCACGTAAACCTAATAAAAAGCTGTGAAATGCTTTTTGGGTATTTATGTATATGTAGTTATGTACACATTCAGGTGAGTGAAATTCACATTTTTGTATCATGTCGATGCTTGTAAGGATCTCTTGGAAATACTTTATTGTGTCACTGTATGATGCATTTGTTGAACGTTTGTTTCATTTGTATCAGATCGGAATGAAGATAATCTAATAACGGAGGACGAATTTGCTATGCTGCCACCGGGAGAAGTTGATGGTGTGAACATGGCAAGCGACCAGGAGTGGTTGGTCGAACGCAAGAAGGAATTCAGAGATGTTATTGATCTCAACAACGATGGTTTTGTTGATGAGGCAGAACTAAAGGTTACTGTTGCTCTAATCTGTTATATCACTATGGTATTATGGCCAGAATGCACTGTGCACAGAGGCGTCTATTCCCCCCAAGTCATTGGAACAACTTCCCCTTTCCCCTTCTTCTTCCCCTTCCCCTTCCTTCCCCCCTAAAATGGTGGCACGCACACTGACAGATCTTCCCCCCATTTCTTGGATGGAGCATTTGCTCCAAGATTTCTATGGTGTAGACACCCCTGAATGTGCATAATCTATTTTAACACTTGCAAAGAATTCTTGCTTACTTTTCTTAAATATGAATTTCAGTCATCGCTGCAAAATTGTCACTCTAATCACACGCAAACCAGTCAATGCATAATAATAATAATAATACCAATTTCTGTGGTCCCTTAACACAGCCTTGCCATTACAAGATCACCTCACAACATGTGGACCTTGGTAAACCTTACCTCTTGATGTGTGGGTAAACTTAATGTATATGGAGCCTGCCTGGACAGACTTGACTTGCTGTAATCAGTAGAGTGTGGAGTATGTTACAGTCTGTGGTATTCAGGAAAAACTGGAAAATCTCTTTGTTTATTAATACTCTAAGAACAACTTTTGGATTACTTGCAACTGATTTAAATAACTCTTGGCATGTAGGGGATGATGTTGCTGCCTATTGCCGGTAAACCTAAATAGTAGCACCTATTTAGAGATCATGAGTGCTCTTTTAGGATCTGTGTTTACTCATAAATTAGCAATGAACAGCAGGGGCATAACTTTGGTCTAGAAAGTGGGGTATCAAATTTCGCATTGTTCCAGCTTTGCGGCTGTTAATTATAACGTCATCGTTTGTATTACAAGCATAATAATAATTATAGGCTTAATAATGATGATGATGATGACGATGATGATGATCAATCTACTACTACTACTACAACTAATAATAATAATAATAATAATAATAATAATAATAATAATAATAATAAACACCCCCACAGTTTAATCAACTGAAATACAATGAGTGTACACAGTAAGCCTATCGTCTCGAGATGTGCTATCGAATCTTTAGTTAAGTATACTGTTACCATTACATATCCAATGATGTTAGATCGACTGTTTTTCATCAAATTGTAGGCCATATTACTACCCAGGAGGCCTTGGTAGCAGGGTCTATGACCCCGTTTTGGGTCTCCTGTGTAGCCAGATTATGTTAATTTATTATAAGCATTATATGTTTTGTTTATCCTTGCAATTTTTGGTTACCGAACTAAAATTACAATACAGTTGCTACCAAGGTAGGCATTATAAGTAATTGCATTGTGATTTCACAGAGGTTATTGCCTGCTACCGCTAGGAATATTGCATTGTGATTTCATAGAGGATATATTGCCTTAGCAACCTCTTCTAACTTCTCAGAATAATTGCATTGTGATTTCATAGAGGATATATTGCCTTAGCAACCTCTTCCAACGTCTTGTAATAATTGCATTGTGATTTCATAGAGGGCTTGTTGCTGTAGCAACCTCTTTTAACTTCTGGGAATAATTGCATTGTTCACAGAGGATGTATTGCAGTAGCAGCCTCGTGTAATAATTGCATTGTGATTTCATACAGGATATATTGTCATAGCAATTTCGTGTAATAATCGCATTGTGATTTCATATAGGGTATATTTCCGTAGCAACATCTTGTAACATCTTGTAATAATTGCATTGTGATTTCACAGATAATATATTGCCACCTCGTTTAGGCAAAAAATAATAATAATAACACTGAGAGTCATGATGATGGTGATCACAATGATGATAATGCTTGGTAATTATTTTGAATCTTGAGGGCTTCCTCAGGTCAAAATAATGGGCGAAAACAATGGGCATGAAAAGTGGGGGTACGGTACCCTCCAGTCCAAAAGTGGGGGCTATGGGTACCCGTCGTAGCCCCCGTAAATTACACCTATGATGAGCAATGACAAAACGATCATTGTTTCTCTGTTGTCTTAGACATGGGACCAAAGCATTGCAGCTTTTACCATTTATATTTCTTGTGTATAATAACAAACATTACAGGTTTATTGGTGCTAGAGACAAGTATGCATAACCTAGATGCTGAGGTCTTTAAACTCATGATTGCTAATTAAAACAATAAGTAATCATTGTGTTATGTTCTTGACGGTTCTCAATATGCTGCTTATATAACTACCATGTAACTTGCAATAAACAAAGAATGCAAACTGGTACATTTTCCTTGATCAGTTATATTGCATAGCAATTTCTAAGAACACGGTCAGTTGTATTATAAATCAAAGGAAATGTAGCAAGTGACGTGGTAGTTATTTAAATCAAATTAGAAACTTTCACTAATAATGAACAATGTAATGTAGGCTGGAGATGTTTTGAAGGAAAGCAGGTGAATGATTTAGAAGAAAAACAGTAGAGAAGTGATTGGTTTTGCTACCAGTGTTTAATGGTTTTGAAGAGGCATTAGAATTACTAATGAAACAATTCTTACATTCATATTTCTGCCCTATTTCAATATTCAGTCATTTATGAAGACGACATTCTGTAGACCTAATACTACTAGTCAAAGAATCTGTGACAACTCTACTCCCGTAATGCTCTTACAAACTCTGAAGATTTTCGTACCAATCATCACCCCCGCCCAATGTGCTTTCAAGTAGAAACAGTTGGTATACAGGCATTTGTCAATCATGTCCAATTATTTGTCAGGCAGTTAGGCAGACTTGGACTAATGCTTTTCGACACAACTCCAGCGTAGAGCAGTTGCAGCTCTAGTTACCTCTAACAGTGTTGCAGGGTTGTCATTTGGTTTGCACACTCACCTTGCAATGTGGGTTTGAGCCTTCCCAAACTGGGGTTTGGTTTGGGAATTTAAGCAAGACTTTCATGCACAAATTATTGCTCAGCACCATTGTCATGATCACTGATGCTCTGTCGTTAGGCTGGGGCGCTTCACACAGAAATAATTATAGTAATAATATTAATAATAATAGTAACAGTTAACAGTCCTGAAAAAAATAGAGTTAGTGATAATCTTGAATCATCAGCTGAATTTGCCTGAATTCCTTGCATTTGTTGGTTCTGGTTTACTTCTGGTGTGTGTTCCAGGTGCATGTATAATAATGTGTATAATAATAATAATAAATAATTATAATAGTAACAGTTAACAGTACTGAAACAAGAGTTAGTGATAATCTTGAATCATCGGCTGATGTTGCAGGCTTTCTTTGCATTTGCTGGTTCTTGTTTAATTGTGGTGTGTTTGTTCTAGGTGTATGTTGACCCACACAACGCAAACCATGCCAAACTGGAGGCGGAGAACCTGATTCGCCTTGCTGACCTTGACGGCAACGGTCGACTGACACTGAATGAAGTACTCGAAAATGCAGAATTGTTTCTTGGAAGTAAAATGGTAGATGCCAGTCGGAACTTTCATGACGAATTCTAATGCACTGGTATATCAGAAAATTTCATATGCCAACAAGTTTGGCTGTAAATTTATGGCTTCAGATATTTTGTAACTTAAAATTACAAAATACTATGTTTTGTAAAAATGGGTTGTTGCCAAGAATATTGTCATTGCTTTATACATAGTAAACCACTGTCTGTGGTGCGTCTACTTTTCTCATCACTACTGGACCTGTCCGTCAGTCTGTATGCATACATGGATGTGTCTTTATGAACAGGGTTGTAGTCGAGGATATACGCGGATATACAGCATGTACTCCCCTCTAGAGACCATATACTCGCCTCACAAAATATTTGTACTGCCCTCTAATTTGTTTAGGAAAACTAACTGGTAGCGTGTACTCACCTGTAATTTGTTTCAGAAGAATAAAAAAATTGGTAGCGTGTACTCGCCTCTAATTTGTTTCAGAAAACTAATCGGTAGCGTGTTCTCGCCTCTAATTTGTTTAGGAAACTAACCGGTAGCGTGTACTTACCTCTTATTTGTTTTGGAAAACTAATCGGTAGCGTGTACTCGCCTCTAATTTGTTTTGGAAAACTAACCGGGAGCAGTACTCACCTCTAATTTTACTACTACAGCCCTGTTATGAACCATCCAAATCTTGATTGTTGCTTGAATTTGGAAAATTAGAAATGAACATATGCAGCATTTTAAGACATGGTTCTAGCTCGCTGTAGTTTGACTTAGTAGTTTAGTGTATATAGATGTAGCACTTTTTCTTGTCCGAAATGTAGTATGCTCTTTACTGTGAAACAGGAAAATGACACAAGAAAATATGATACACAGATTTATACGTACCTAAGAATATTTGTACATAGGAATAGGGAGAAGCTTCATTCTGAGTGGGATTTATGACATTGGTTTAATATAATGCATTCCTACCTGGCCTTATATTTTCTTGGCTAGAAGTATAATTAAATTAGTGAACCCCTAGGAAAGTAACGCATACACTTCATTGGCTTATGCTATTGTGAGTCAAGTTAAAATTGAAGGATGTTTGCTGAACTGGACCAGACTTACATTTGCTGTGACAATCTGTGAGTGTGGGGCTTTTGCCATTGTGCTCATTAGTTCCTTAGACAGTAAAATTAGGGATACAGCACTGAGGTTGTATAAATCATTGGTACAGCCACATTTAGAATTCTGCATCGTAGGGCATTGGCACAGTTTTGAGAATTAGGATTTGGGTATTTTGTAGCCAAATCTGAGTTATGGTACATAAGTGATTTGATGCCATTTAGCTGCAAGATCTAAATAATGTGTATTCATGATAGCAGTGTAAGTGTACAGTTTTGGATTAGGAGTTTGAAACTGTATATGGGATTTGGTGACAAAATGTTTTTAGATTGTTCCTTCCAAGATCAAAACAAATTGCTCATGTTATGTTAGACTTAAAATGAACTTGAACTCTGGTACAACCTGTATTCAGCAAACGGCCTGTAACGTGGAGAGAACATGCAGGTTCGAGCATCCAGACAGGCGGTCATTGTGTCAGGGACTTGAACAAGTCTTTCACACACAATTGTGTATGTAAACCTCTGAACTTTGTTCATTGTGTCATGGACTCGAACAAGTCCTTCGCACACAATTGTCGTATGGTCATGTGTATGTAAACCCCTGAACTTTGGAAGAAGGGCAATATCAAATGCAGTTGTATTGTATTGTATATGGCAACGCTGTTTAGTGTTAATGCCTCAGTTGAAGGGCCAATTTCTACCACAGAATCACGCTTCTAAGGCTTATTTGAAAGAGCGCAGTAAAAAATGAGCGACAGCTGTACTTGGCATTTCCAGTCGTCATACATAGATTAGTTCTAGTTGAATGACTGCACAGGTCATGCATAAAGTGCAAGATATGGCTGAACTGGTATGCACAAGGTTCGCATAGCCCCGTGAGTATACGTGCCCACAAATTAAGAAAAACATTTTATGCACCAAAATCATAGAAATTTAACGGAATTTATATCCAATATAATTTAGAGTGTAGTACTAGAAGTTGTTCAAATTTGTTTAATTTCTAAATTGTTCAGTTTCTAAATTGCATGGCTATAACCTCTCAACATTCTTATACTTTCGCCAGCTATTTACCATCCAACCGCCCGGGTCTACTCGCTTATCATCATATCTTTCTCTGTCTCGGCCTCCAGTCTCCTGCTCAGGCCCGTAACCAGTAAGTGGCAAGACGAGGCGAGTGCCTCGTCGTAATTCTCAAGACTAGGCATGCCTCGTCTTACTTCGACATGAGAATTAGGATATCGTGTAAAGAGTAACAGCTATTTCATTACCTTGCCTGGCTTCTCCAAGCGTCTGACCTAAATAATATTAATGAGTTACCTCTGCTGACATTTATATGTACGAACGCATTCTAGGTAACTATGGAACCAGCCAAATGTCAAATCATCGTTTTGCTTTCTTTTGAAAGTTCCGATAATCGATAGTAATTAAAAGACTATAGTATACCTATCTGATTGCGGAACAGAAGTCTGAAGGCAGGAATTGAGAGTCAAGGGGTGAGGCAGCGATAGTCAGGAGACGAGGCGGGGCAGACGAGTCGACAAGGCAGAGGCGAGAGTCATGAGACAAGGCAGAGGCGAGAGTCATGAGGCGAGGCTGGAGTCAGGAGTCGAGAGGCAGGAGTCGGAGAGGCAGGAGTCTGGAGGCGAGGCAGGAGTCGAGAGCAAGAAGGCAGAAGTCGGCGAGGCAGGAGTCGAGAGAGGTAGACGAGGCGACGAGGCAGGAGGCGAGCCTGGCGAATGGCTTGAAATTACCTTACGTTTATCAGAATATAAAACTTAACATTGAGAACGTTGTTAAGAGATGGGACAGAATCTAGTTGGCATTCAGTGCGAAAATTGATGCAACATTACATGAATGAGCTTACAAACATGTTCATCTGATATTTTCAATGTGGACGTGTCAAACATAACCTAGCATATTGTACAAAAAGATTAACATTTCAGTATTATCCTAAACTCCAATTTTCTTTCTGTTTTTTTGTCGAATATTAAGAAGTAACTATAGTTAGTTAGATTACTATAGTGTTTGTTATGTAGTCAACTGTTACTGAAATGTGCTAATACATCTTAGAAGTTAGAACAAGTTGCACAATGCAGTTAGAGTCCTGCACAAAATTCACAAAATTGTTATGCGCATTTAAAAAATTACCACAAAATGCTGCTTCCATTAGCTGCTTTTATTGGCCTTAAAATGCTCTTATACTCACCTACGAAAATCTACAGTATACCCCGAACCCCACAATTCCCACACTAAGGGAACGGGGCTGGGAGGAGATGGGTGTTTGGGAAGGGGAAGGCAGGGAATAGGAAGGGGAGGAACGTGACAAAAAGTGAGGGGGGTAAGGATAGGGAAGCGGACAGGACGGGAGGGGAAGGCAGGAATGGAATGGGATTTGCCTCGTCTTGATTTTGCCTCTGGTTACGGTCCCGCTGCGCACGCTCCTGTCTGAAATTCTGCAACCGCTCCTTAGTCTATGCTGCACCCGCTCTTTGGAATGATCTTCCAAAAGATCTCCGTCAGTTTGCTGATCCTCGATCCCATCTGACCTGCTAATTTTACCTTTCCTCCGCTTGCACGCTCCTCCGCTGCCTTATACTTAAGACTGAAAACCGAACTCTTCAGGCTATCCTATCCTGATTCCATAACTGCGCCACCATACAACCACCATCATTACCGATTACCACCGTAGCACCCTGCTGTATCCTCGGCTTGAACTCCCGGACTCTGACCTGTCATCGGAACGAGCATAGCAGCCTGGCTATTGCGGACTTGATTTGATATAGCCCCGGTGAATAAGCTGGTCTCCCTGACGTGGCTTTTGTGTGGCGCTGAGAAATTCCGAAGATTTACATTACATTACATATAAGACCATAGGCGTAACTTTGGTCTAGAAAGTGGGGTTCCAAGGAGTCCAAATTTCGCATAGTCTGCCCCCATGGACGTCATTTCGGGGAAGGGGGGCATTTGCCCCTGATTTTGAAAAAAAAAAAAAGCTGGAGCAAGAAAAGGAGGAAGAAGAAAGGGGTAAAAAAAAAGAAAAAATGATATTCAAATTCATGGAATAATTATATACTATTAACAAAACTAGAGTATGCATAAATTTTCACAAGACCTCACCTCTTTGACAGTGGGGGGCACACTATGCAGTTGTCCCCCTGAAAATTTGTGAAGAAACACGAAAAAATGTAAAATTTCTTCGCGCAGAGCACGAAAATTTTTTTTAACCTTTTTTTACGTCTTTCCCCCCTGAAAAAGCTGAAATGACGTCCCTGTTTAGGCCCGATTAAAGGATGAGTAGGCCTACTCCATGGACTCACTGCATGCCGAGTTGTGTGGTAGTTTAATAATAGCGTTCAGAGGTAAGGTGGCATACAAGTGACACCTCTCCCACAGTCCTACTTCCTCTGGTAGTACCGGACAGTCTTGTTGTCCTTGAGACCAAGGTCTTGGTCTCGAGTGCACTCGAGTTCGTTTTTAAAAGTCTTGGTCTTGGTCTTGGTCTTGAGGTTCAAGGTCTTGGTCTTGGTCTTGGTCTTGAGGTTCAAGGTCTTGGTCTTGGTCTTGGTCGTGAGGTTCAAAGTCTTGGTCTTGGTCTCGCAAGACCAAGACCAAGACCGGCTGTCAATATGAACAGTCGTTTAACAGAACTCAAGAATTCTGTATCAAGCCTGCTTGCATCATACGACCAATATCTATGGATGGATACGTCTTGTTGGTCAGGAAAACCCATTGGCAGCAGCGACAGTTATTCTGTATCAGACGGTATGATAAACCTTCAAAAGGGCTCACTATCTGTACATTTACATCCAGTGCTTGAAAAGCTTCTCTGTGTGTGTCAGCGACTTGAGCACCTGTAGAACGTATTTTTCACATGGCGGAATTTTTATGAGGCCAACCAGGCACGTCTTGGTCAGAACATTCTGAGCGAATTGGTTTTTATAAAATACAAAAGGCATTTGGAATAATAGTTTGCATGAAGGACTTTTGAATACAAATTCGGATTTCTCTGCAGTTTGCATTTAAAGTTAATTTGCTTGAATAAAATAAAAGACTCGTATGTTTTCATTAAAATAGCGAATATTCCGACTTGACAATTTTAGAAGTCTTGACCTGATTGCGATTTTTTGGGTCTTGGTCTTGGTCTTGGTCTTGAGGTTCAAGGTCTTGGTCTTGGTCTTGGTCTCGAGGTTCAAGGTCTTGGTCTTGGTCTTGAGGTTCAAGGTCTTGGTCTTGGTCTTGGTCTTGAGGTTCAAGGTCTTGGTCTTGGTCTTGGTCTTGAGGTTTATGGTCTTGACAACAAGACTGGTACCGGATAGCTGGAAAGACTGAACTCTAGCTCACTTGAAGGCCAATCGTTTTGAAGACCCCGTTTCCTAATAATGCGTACGTACATTATCAGTAGACCCCCCCCATTCGCAAGCGTACGCAAGCACATGCATTTCGGTTACCCCTTCCCCTCCATGCGTACGTAATATATGGATGGCCCCTTATAAGGTTTCAATATGATAGGCTGATGATCTAAGTCTTAGATAACCTTGGCATCACCATTGTGGAACCCACCAAAGAACACGTGTGAACAGATCAGGAAACAAGTCCCAAGCATCTGCATATATATCATTAGAAACAGTTAGACTCTTGATCAGTTCTTTAACATTATAGACTATGCTATGTAATAAAAAATTCATTCTGTGTTTCGCTACAGATTAAATTCAGTTGAACGTTTTATAATGTAGAAAAGTTCACTTATACTTAAACATGCATTTAACGAAACATTATGCTTATTTCTACTGGTATTATTCACTATTCAGCCAAACGTAACTGAAGCAAATTAGTAGGTTGTTATTTATGTGGTTGGGTGTTCGTTAAACAACGTCTTCTTACGATCATCGTGTGAGCAATGACTGCACCTCATCTGCTTTCTATTGACTCACATAAGTAGATAGGAATGTTGCTGCCGAAGACAAAACACCTAATCCTAGGTTCAAATCGCCTCCTACTAGGTTCAAAATCGCCTACTCACCTATGCTATAGGTTGGAAAATCTCCGCCATGCACGAACCTAGAGATACGGGGTATGATGCCCCACAAGCCCCTCATAGGGCGACGCCGCATTCGTTGAAACTAACTACGTTGTAAGTAATCGAAGAACGGCTCTCAATTAGCAATCTCGCTGCAACGAGACAAACAATTAACAATTGTTCAACGTAACGAGATTGCCTGCGGTCTCACGTAATTAAACCCATTCATAACGGCCTATGTCAGACGGGTGTATGACAGAGAGGACTGTGGAGGCCGTCTCCGACCTTCAGAAATGAGGATAGTATCATCAACATCATAGTCACTAGCGGCCTGCTCCATCCATCCTTCCATCTATATGATTTCGTGTATGTAAGCCTATAGTCTTTCTTCTTGATTATGTTGAGATGCTGTTTAAACAAGCGATATAATAGTAGGCCTAACGGAGTAATGTTTTTTCACCACCGTTTTAAACAACCGCACCGAGCCGTTGCAAAAGGTATGTTACATTTTTAATTAAATATACCAGGTTTTTATAGATAGTGGGTGTTATTTGCGAAGTATATTTAGTTGATGGCGTCTCCCTTGTTTTGTTTTGATGGAGAGAGGTTAGCAACAGTTTGGGTCTGTGCGGTTTCGTTCAATCAGCGATGTTATCATCAAACGCTAGGATTCAAACCCGTATAGCCTTCGTTAGGCGCCTTCACCAACTCGTGTAACATCTTTTCTCCTAATATTCGCGGGTCTATCGTTCATCAGGCTCTGTATGAAATTTTGAAGCCCTTCACAGATTTCTGTCACGCATAGGATGAATGCGTTTTCAAAACGACCCCGTCACACATCGTCCGAATTTGTGACGGGGTCCCTGGTCACACCTAGTTATTATATACCTATGACGTACGTACATTCATGATCACGAGTTATCGGAATAAAGAGAAAGCTTGTTTCACGCCAACGCTCACCGTCACGAGACGGAAACAACGTGGGAGGACTATGACGTTAGTCTGGCAGGTCATCACTAGTAGTAGTAAATTGTGACATCTAGCACAACCACGTTCATGATGGAACATAATTGGAAATCCGAATCATCACATTTCTGAATAATCGTTTCACAATGTCATCAAGTTATCGTTATCGACCCAAGAATTGAACGAGTCCGGGTACCCAAGCCATTTAACGAGTGATTTCTTCCCACGTTTCCTGATAATCTTTTCGATCCTATATATTTCTTGAGTCGTCTTCTGCAGCTCCTGTTCATAGAATGAGCCTTGTATCTCCTCACCGTTAGAATCATTAATCTTGTAAGTTGGAGGATCCGTGTATTGAACCTGAGATACTATAAAAACCTCCTCCGTCCATCTAGGGAGATATCCTTTCGAAAAGATATTCTTCTTTTTAGTTATTCTGACTTTATCTCCGATCGAGAATCTAGGCGCAACAGGCTGTGAGACTTCTCCGCCGTATAAATTCATAAATACAGTCTTTTCATTCGTTTTCATACTAGCCTTAGCGGGAGTCATTTTGATGGAAGAATGTCTTGTATTGTTGTAATTACTAACCATTCCGTCTAAAACGTCGATATATCTTCTCGTTGAATTAGCTGTAAAGTACTTAAACATTTTATCTTTCATCGTCCTATTCCATCTCTCGACTACGCAAGATTTTTCTTCATTCTCCGTAGAGTATAACCCAACCAAATTCTTAACGTCTTTGTTATAAAACTCTTTCCCATTATCTACCCATAATTTAACAGGCTTTCGTCCACTCTCGAGTATCTTCACGAAGCCGCTAGCTGTAGATTTCCCACTCTTATCATTCAATGGCACTATCCATCCGTACTTTGAAAACACATCTATAACGGTTAATAGGTATTTCACACCATCGTTTTCTTTAGCGAAGGCTTGCATATCGACTAAGTCAGCAGCCCATATCTCATCTATCCCACTAACGTACACTTTTCTCTTTCTAAAATGCCTTACTACCGGTTTATGTAATTCATCCGCGAGTTCGTCGGTCCATTTTGGGTCGGGTTGTAATTTTAGGCTTTTTTTAAACCTAACCCGAGACTCACTTTAGTATATAAAATAGGCTTGACTATGCTCCTCTCTATTCGTTCCCGCAAGCTAGGATTAGGAATATTATTCAAATCATTAATCATCGCTCTATCAGCGATATTTCTAGAAGCCGTATCAGTGTGTTGGTTGTAAGCTAAATCATGAATATACGCGGCACTATCAACCCTATCAACGGGTTTAGACCACTCTTTTGGAGTTCCATCAGGATTCAACCGCAAATCTAGTCTAGTTCCTGGTCCTGTAAACTGATGGCCTGGTAAATGCATCTCACCCGGGAATTTAGTCCAAGGCAACTTAATACCGCTAGTTACTGAATTTAGAGATCCGACTAGATCACCGCCTTGTACCGCTTTCACGAACTGCGTCTTTATTTTTCCGCAAACATCGCACGTGCCTCTGAGCATCGACCTCCCATTCTTCGTTATAACGGTCTGTACGTTTCTAGTTTTAGTATGATTTTTACACTTTACGCAATACATTTTAAATATAACTAGATATATTTAAAATGGAGGTCGTAAATTTTTCATGGAACGGTGCGCTATCTAAGAGGTTCAATAATCCTCTTTTACCGCCAAGCATAAGGGGATTAATCGTAGGAAAGTCTGGTTGTGGTAAGACTACATTACTGATGAACTTACTTATAAGACCTGGGTGGTTAGATTACAACAATCTACAAATATTCGGTCGGTCTCTCTTTCAACCAGAGTATAAAATTCTGAAAAAAGCATTTGAAGAAAAGCTACCTAAGGAATTCATAGTCGGGTTATTCGGTTGCCAAGACGATATCGTAAGAGAAAATAGTTCACCAGCAGTTGTAGCTGAGGAAATGGCTAAAGACCTGAATGAGAAATCCGATATATCTTCCAAGTTCTTTGAATCAGCCGAAGACGTACCAGACCCGAAAGAATTGGATCCGGAGAAGAACCACCTAATGATATTCGATGACCTTCAGCTAGAAAAGCAGAATTTATGTGAGGCCTACTACATCCGAGGAAGGCACAGCAATGTTGACTGCTTCTATCTCGCTCAAAATTATTTTAAATTGCCGCGACAGACGATTAGAGAGAATGCAAACTTTATCTGTTTGTTTCCGCAAGACCAGAAAAATATTGATCATATATACGGCGATCACGCGAGTATGGACATATCTAAGGACGAGTTTAAGAAACTATGTCAAAGAGCCTGGAAGCGACGCCATGGCTTTGTAGTAATAGACCAGACTAGTAATAAAAACAACGGCAAGTATAGATGCGGCTTCGATGAATTCTACATTCCGCTATAAATAAATCTTTCGTTAATTTAAAAATGGAATCGAATCTACAAAAGATTGCGGACAATACCGAAAGGATCGCGCGTAACACGGAACCAAAGACATCGTTTTACATATTATTAAGCGAGAAGACTTCGAGAATAAGAACGCGGTTCAATCCGCTGATACAGTTCGATAGAGATAAAAGGTACGAGATGTCTTTAGTCAACTTAGAATCATATTTTTCCTTTCCGAATATCGGAGCGAATAACAACAGCTTTTCGTATTCACCGAATGGTGGGAGTACGTGGGTTACTATACGCATCCCCGAAGGCTGTTATGAAATTACCGATATTAACGAATACGTGCAGAGAAGCATGAAAGAAACGGAGCATTATGATATGGTTAACGACGCGTACAATATTAAGATAGACGCAAACAGTAATACGTTGAAAACTGTTTTACATATAGCTGAAAATTACCTGGTTGATTTTGAGGAGTTGAATTCTATCGGGAAAGTCCTCGGTTTTAATAGCCGACGTTATTCAGCGGGGTACCAAGAATCGGAGAATATAGTAGACATAATGAGTATTACTAGTCTGAGGGTTACTAGCGATATCGTCGGAGCGTCTTATAGCAACGGAACTACGGATAATATCATTTATTCCTTCTTCCCGAATGTAGGGCCCGGTTATAAGATTATCGAAACGCCTAGAAATTTGATATATCTTCCAATCACCCTATCCACTATTTCGTCAATGGAGACGACTCTCGTTGATCAGAATGGTAAACTAATTAATCTGCGAGGTGAGGAATTATCGATACGGTTTCATATTAGAGAAGCTTAAAGTTTTTCTAGTTATATATAAAATGAGTCGATACGCGAACGTTAAAGTTAATATTTCGGAAGGACAAAAGGATAAATTTAAAAGATCGCTACAAGCGGGAATCGGCGTAAGCATCAAACTAAGCCACAACGATTTAAACGGAGAGCACGTGTTAGCTCTTACCCAAGCACAGATCAATAAATTAACCAAAGCGTATCATGATGGGAAAGGCGTGACTCTAAATATGAGTAAAACCCAATTAATACATAACGCTAAAGTCGAAGGAGGGTTTATAGGCGCTATATTACCGTTTCTAGCAACTGCGGGTAAATTCCTACTAGGTAGCGTATTACCAAGCTTAGCAACGGGCGCATTAACTGGAATAGGCGCGGCGGCTGGTTCTAAAGTCATCGACAAAGTAACGGGTGGGGTCATATATCTCAATACTAGAGGTAGAAACTATAAGATAGTGCACCAAGGGGAGGGCTTATATTTGAAGCCATATCAAGGATCTGGATTAAACGGTGTGGGAGAAGGCCTGTATCTGAAGAGAGGTAATGCGTTCGTAAATGGGGAAGGACTTATATTTGGACCAGATTCACCGTTTAAAAACATTCCGCTTCTCGGATTGTTGCTTTAAAAAATATATCGTATATAAAATGTCTCTATTTCCGATTCATAAAATGGGGTGGACGAAACCTAAATATGTCCCAGAAAAAAGGACTCAACCGAGATCCGTCAGGTGGCAGGCGTGTGAAGGTATGTGGGATGTAAAATATAGACCGCAAAGACAAATGGGAGGTCTACGATGGGAGTTTTTTGCTCAAGAAGAGATAACTATTCAGCCGCAAGAAAATGTAGTTTTACCATTAGGCTTGGGTGCTCGAATGACGAAAGGCTCGTGTAAAGTTTCACTCCATCCAGAATTTATAGAAGCGGGTTGCCGCCTGCTAAGCGATACCGTTACTGGGTTCGCGGAAGATATTTTACTAGATATTAAGAATTTTAACGACCTCAGAACGGTCGTCGTAAGCGAAGGAGACTCGTTATGTTATGTGAATTACGAACGAAATTGAATTCCATTTTAAAAAGTCTTCGGTATTATAAAATGGAATCGAACAAAGCAGACTCCTATCGTCTTCAGAAAATATCTGAAATTCAACAGGAAATCCTACGAGAACGAGAAAAGAGAGACGTAATCTGTAAAAAATATCAAAAGAGCGTTAAAGTAGTCGAAGCGCTGGGAGGGTTGTTGACCCTTACATCTTCGGGGCTCGGCGTACTAGGTGTAACTTTTCTAAGTACCGTTGTTGCTGCACCCGCCGCTACCATCGTGGTATCTTTATCCGCCGGAGCCGGAGCGCTATCTCTGGTATCTGCCCAAGTCCGCCGAATACTAACGCTCCGGCAAGAAAAACACGCAAAGATCAGGACTATAGCCGAAGGGAAACTCAATTCGATTAGCGACCTCGTTTCAAAATTCCTGGACGATAATAACATCTCGGACTCGGAATATTCCGTTATTCTGAGCGAGTTCGAGAAATTTAATCAGATGAAGGAAGAGATTAGAAGTAAAACCACTATCAACGTAGATGAAGCGACGAAACGTTTTGGTAAAACGGATTGAATATAAAACGAACGTTTATTTACGTTTTTACGTTTTGGTAAAACGGATTGAATACAAAGCGAACGTTTATTTACGTTTAAATATTATGTTTCCAACTTAAAATGTCGTTTCTAAAAATTGAGGACCCAGCCAAACGTGACTTTATAGTTGAGAAGTTTCTCAAGCTGAAGCAAAACATTAGACAAGATTCGTTATCCGAGAAATTAGGAGACGTATCTCTTCAGCGGGAATTAACGAAAGCGTACAAACCGATAATCGACTCGCAGTCTGGAATATCTAAAGAATTAGGTACGATAAAAGAGAACTCTAAGTTAACAGCTGAAGCGCTTCGTGCTTTGCCGGCATCGATATCGACGTCGTTGAAAGCGATTCAATTCCCGCAGTATCCATCGATAAAAGCGTTCGAGGATGATCCCGTTTCAGATATTAGAACTTTAGAATTAGGCGATATCGCTACAAAATATTTAAAAGAATACGCCTCGAACAAGAAGGAGACGGATACGACCTTTGGAATACACTCAAAAGATGGAGGGTTTTCATCGGGAACAGCCCAATCTCGATCGAAGGAGATGATGTAACGGTGGGTAATAACACCTACAAGGGGACTCCGGGGCTGTGGGAATTGATAACGAGGAAGAAACCAGACAAGACGATATACACTCAAAACGATCTGGATGAGTATAAGGAAATTCTTGTTTCGACGGGTGCTATGTATACGGAGAAAAATCCTAACAAGCCTAGAGCGTCTAGAGGCTCAAAGTATAATGAAATCATTAAGCCGATGCGGGCTCCAACAGGTGAGGGGGTTGTTGTTCTCCCACAAGACCCTAATGCGCTAGTGGAAATGTTAGCACTACGAATGGCTAGCTTCAGAGCGGGAAATACAGGCTTAAGAAACGAGATAGTCGGCATCGGTGACGAGTTACGTCGACAAAAAGCGATAAATGAGGTGTACTATAAAAATTTAATGATGCAATTATAAAATGATTATCGTAACGAAGAGAAGATTTACTAAAAGATACGTCGTAGGAGGCGCAGGGATATATGAGACGATATCGGGATTTTTCAAAAGAATGTTAACCTCAAATGTTGCAAGACAGGTAGCAGCAACCGCGGTAAGTGCGGGAAAAGAGGCTGCAGCGGAGATTGGTAAAAAGGCTATAGATGCTGGAAAGACCCTCGCTATTCATGTGGGAAAGCGAATGGTTGATAAAGCAGCCGCAAAAATTTTGGAACCCGCGACGCTTAGTCAAAAGAGTGAGGAAACGTTACAGAATTTAATAATTCCTCACCCTTCGACGAATATAAATAATTTACTGTCCGGTACTGGCGGCGCTATATCGATCCGAGATTTGGCGCGCGGATCTGGAATGAAATGGGCTTAAAAAAAATATCTTACCGTATTAAAAGATGCAATCAGATATTCTGAAATTTACTGAAAATACTCTCATAGATGAGGGAATTGAGAAATACGAAGTTCACGACTATGAGCCGGTATCTGGAACGAATCTAAACACAGCTGGGGATATTCGTATAAATATCGAGCTTCAAGATTTGTTCAGCCACCCCTCCGAGTCGTACCTGCTTTTCGAGGGTAGACTGACAAAAGCGGATGATACCGCATACGTCAATGCAGACGCTACGGTTTTAGTTAACAATGGACTGATGCATCTCTTCAGCCAGATATCCTATTCCCTATCGAGTCAAGAAATAGAAACCGTGTTTAATCCAGGACAAGCGACAACTATGCTGGGCTTGCTGAAATATCCTAACGACTTCGCTCTCGCACAAGGACTTAACCAATTATGGACAAAAGACACCACGGCGACTGCCGTTATTGCCGATAACACAGGATTTGCGATAAGACAATCGTATCTCATTCGGAAACCGACTGCAAGAGGCACATTCAGCTTCATAGTGCCTCTGAAGCATATTTTTGGATTCTGCGAGGACTACGATAAAGTCGTGTACGGTATGAAGCAGACTCTAACGCTCGTTCGCAAATCGGACGACGACGCTATCTTTAGAGCTCGCGGTGCCGACGATGCGGCTACTGCGGCGGCGAGGGGTAAAGTCAACCTCAGTAAAATTTCATGGTTTATGCCTCACGTTACTGCGTCTGATATGGAAAGAATGCAGTTGTATAAAACGATCGAAGCGAAGACAACGGTACCAGTAGCCTATCGAGCCCATTTTTGTGATACTATAGCGGTTCCTCAATCCACGACATTTAGCTGGCGACTTAGCGTAAAGACGGCATCAGAAAAACCCAGGTACATCGTAGTCGGATTTCAAACTAATCGAAGCGGTAATCAACTAGCTAATCCATCAATTTTCGATCATTGCGATATCAAGAACGTGTACGCGATGTTGAACCAAGACAAATATCCAGCATGCGATTACAACCTATCATTCCCGAATCAACAGTTTTCGAGAGCCTACAGAGACGCCGCGACTTTTAGCGAAAAGTTCTACGGAATGGACCAGTTGATAACTCAGAGCAACATCACTCCAGCCGACTACAAAGACTTATACCCGCTTTTCGTTTTGGATGTAAGTAAACAATCGGAAAGACTAAAGTCATCGGTTGTAGACGTTCAGATCAAGGCTACCTTCAATGCCGCCGTCCCCGCTGGAACGGAAGCTTACGCACTCGTCATTTCGGATAAGTTGTTAAAATTCCAATCAGATGGTCAGAAGATGAACGTAGTATATTAAAGAAAATCTTTTCTAATATAAAAAGAACATGAAACTCTTACAACTGAAATCGTTAATGAAGGAACACGGAATAAAGTCGAGGTATATGAACAAACCCGAAATGCTAAGAATACTCGTTGAGAAGGGTATTTTACCGGAATCAGAATTGCCCGAACCGGCGAAGGAGAAAAGGCAAGTATTACCTAAACACGAGTATTTAAAAACTATTAGAAATAATCCTATAAGCGTTGAAATCCGAGACAAAAACACTAACGTAGTCTTCGTCTTCCAATCGTTGTATAAGGCGAGTATGGCTTTTAAAATCTGTATCCCCACGCTGAAGGCTTATAATGGTAAAGTCTGGAGAGATCGATACGCAATTACGGTGTACGAGAGTAGCAGTAGCGAGGAGGAGAGCAGCGTCAGTGAGGAGAGTAGCAGTAGCGAGGAGGAGAGCAGCGTCAGTGAGGAGAGTAGCAGTAGTGAAGTAGCTATGGGTTAGTTATAAGAATTTAAATGGATAATTTCTATTTAAATTCTGCAATCTATGTATCGTAAATGTATAACCTCCTCCGCTACAGTAATGCTGATAAGCGATCACTAAGGTCGTAAGAATGCCGCTGAAAAGTCTCTACCTAATATGTTTGTAGCGATGGACGAATAAACTAATATCTCGAGGTAATCGGTATCGGTTAAGGAAACTATGCTACTACCGGTTGCGTTATTATACGAACCTCCCGTACCCCCGCCACCCGCAATTTGCATGTACACCGTCCCATTTTTATACAGGAAGACGTTACCATGTGATGTATTACTCGCATCACGAAATTCTATGTACGCCGAAACGATATAGTATCCGGCTTTACCAGGAGTGAAACGAGTCGGTCCTGTACTGTTATCACTACTAGCGGTATTGAATCTTACTCTATCGAAAGAAACTATTGTGTGAGTTTTAGCGAGTATGGCTTGTTGAGATATAGTGTAAACGCTAAACGCGGGTCCGACTGCAGTCGTATCAACATATTTTTTAGTCGCTGCATCGCCATCACCGCCGGGATCGCGTAGGCCCGTAATGTAGGCACCATGCATAAAGATGGGCTTATAAACATTTATTTTAGACTGATCCGTTGACTTAACCATCTCTAAGGCGGTTTCATCATTTATTCTAAAACGAAATCCATCCGTCGATTGCGCTGTAATCGGTTGGTTTAATCGACCTTCTATTTTATTCGTTGTATTTCCTAACAATATATTAAAAACTTTATTTCCAACCAAATCCTTACATCCCATCGCCCGCTTAAGATCCCTACCGATGCTTAAGAATAGGTCGCCGGTCATAGTATCACCTGTTTTGGACACTTTCGAAACAGTTCGTTCATCGACGTATGTCTTATCGCCGTCGCGATTCGTTATCAAATCTATAGCTTGTCCCCGACTTAGAGCCTCATCCATCCCTGCTTCTGAAATATTCGTTGTAGGTAAACCTTTTATCGCGTGACCGTTCATATTTAAATTTCCCGTGAAGGCGTTCGTTCCGTCTAACCTAACAAAAGTATTATTTACCTGAGTCAGCGTAACGCCCCCAGTCATTATTCTTTCAACTGACGCAGCAGCAGTTCGTCCAAATTTATCAACAGGCATGTTTTTGTATACATGATATAATTATTTAACGTAATTCGTTTATAACTTCTTGAAATTTACAACCATCGTTGATCGTTTTCTTCAACACGTACAGACATAAATGACCGCAAAACACTTGGCCGTCTTTTTGTATTCGCTCGCTGTTGTAAAGCAGCGGTCTGTGTAGATATTTTATTAATTCCGTAGGGGGAGGTAGTCCATAGCTGTCGAAATAAATTTTCTCGCTGCCGTTCTTTAAAAAGCTGACCCAATGGTGACCCTCCCCATTAGAATCATCTAGGTTTAATATTCCACACTCATTCCGTCTAGGTTTCTTCGGCAGGGTGTCTCGCATAAAAACTCCTCTAAAATTCGGAATATTTAGTTTCTTCGCAGCATCCAATAATTCAAAATTCGTTAACGGATGATTTGGAAGAACTACGCCTTCGACATCGATTTGTTTAACACTCATTTTATATTAGAGAATAATGACCATATGCTAAAGTATGGACACCGTCTTGCTGAATCACTCGTTTATCATCGTCGGCTGAGAGGGCCACCTTGTTGACTTCTTCGGTGTAGATTTCGTGAAGGTGGGATCGAATGACATTCATCTTTCTCGATTGGTCTCGTTTGGTGAACAAGCAGTCTCTGTAATTTTCGTGAGTGATAGATTTCTTGACGACGTTCTTCTTAACGCCTTTACATTTCTTGTGGTCTACTCCAGCCATCTTGTACGAATACAGTTTCGATCTTAAACCTACAAACTCTTCGATCTGTTTTCCCGCTGCCTCATCTTTGAACATACCAATAACCTTTTTATTGATACCAGTTTCTATACCGGATGGATGGTCCTTAGGATAGTCGCTAGTGTCGAACCTACTTCTAATGTCAGGCGCTATATCGGCGTAGAAGTCTTCGGTCTTAATTTCATAAGCTAGAGAATCCGTATCCGTAAAAAGTAACTTTGCTCTATCTTCGTACTTTTTCTTGATGTAATTATAATGAAAATCGTACATAATCGTCTTGCTCAAGTCTAAAATACACATACCGAGATATATAGGCTTGTTGTAATATAGTTTCGTGCGTTTCATATGAATGGCGATTAGGTTTTCATCAAAAATAGTTCGAGTGTCGTAGCTCGTTTTCGCCGCTAGTTTTATAGCTTGCTTCTCGCTGGAAACTAGTTTTATGTCTACTCGAGATTCTATATTTTCACACGTCTTCCCAAACACACTATTATTCATTAGTTTGAAAAAGTCTTTCTCGAAATCGTTGGTAGCTCTGGTCCTCAGGTTGGTATTTAGATCGATATAGGTTTTCAGCCAGGCACTTTCTTCAAACTTAATTCCACGATGAATTTTGGTTATCTTCAAACCTAGGCTTTCGTACAGCTTTAAATTTTCGTAATGGACTATGTACTTTACTTTATCGTTCAGGTTTGGAATGAGTTTAGACACAGCCGAAGATTCGGGTGTAATATTCTCGGGGGCGAGAGGATAGTCGTTGTGAAGATCGTGCAAATCTCTTCGGTATTCCAAATCCACTTCTAATATACTCGGCGTTGATCTCCAGTCGTTTAGCTCATCATTAGCCATCCACTGGAACCCGTGAGTTGGTAGATTCTTACACATAGCCCATCCGTACAAATTGTTAGCGTCTAAATAGGTTATAAATGATGAAGGCTTACTGTCATCAAACGAGGGCATGTACTTATTGTTCGCCTGCCCGTAACGATGTGAAATCGTGCTAACACCGCCTCTTATCCCGTGTTTAACCATTAGTATCATATCATAATCGCTCAACAACTCCAACTCTACTCCAGTCAACTTTAATGCGGCGTCCCAAGCAAGACCCGGAGAAGTATAATACCAAGCGGGGTCTAGACCATAGTTCTCACAACACACGTCTCTAAAATTCTCAAACACGTCGGCGAGCAGGAGAACATCGGACAGGTTATATAAATCGTGGTATTCTCTAAACGTTTTAAATCCGAATTCATTCCATACCACCCGTGCATGGTTGTAGTCTTCATCGCTAATGTCCGAGTCGTTAAGTCTCGAATAGAATGCCGACTTTGGTGGTAGTTCTGTTTCGTTCAGTCGATCGATGGAATCAACGTGATCGTAAGGATACGCTCCTTTTCTAAACAAGAGATCGAGCTGATTACCAGAGTAGTGCTTGCTTATATTTTTACACTGGTCTTTGCTTAGGTTCCTCGATAAAGCGTCGAGACTCGAAGCCATAAATCGAAAACTATCGATGAAACGTAATTCGCGTTTAACCTCTACTTCCTTATCTTCTCTACCCTCAAACTTATCAACTACAACTTCTCTGCTAAATGAGATGTACTTTTCTTCGTTGCAAGGAATGCAGTTAATCTTTTCGTTATCATCGCCTCGTAGTTTCTTTACGAATAAATGACTGTCGTATCCGGATAAATTATGTAGCAGTACCGGGATAAACTTAGGGACTCTATAACGTGATTACAAATGTTATGAGCGGCCCCTCTATATTTTCCAGTTAAATGACAGTGGTCTCGAACTCGATCATCGCCTAGTTCGCCTTCGCAAATGTGGCAAACAATAGCCGAGTCGTATAGCTCCTTGTCCTCCTTCCCGAATATCATATCTTTTGGAAATTTAAATCGCTTGTAAATATCTTTTATATCGTCTATGAGAGTGTCTATGAATATCTGCGCTACATCATCGTCTTCGTTCTTCGCTGTGAACATTACGGGGGCTTTCGAATATAAGTCATCGTCGAAACATTTTATATAATAACAGAAAGAACTTGGAACGTGTCTTTGGTATTTGTTGGTGTAGGACGTGTTGGGATCTGGTTGACAGGTGTCTATTGGTTTAATAAAACTTTCGAAATCGGCGTACACAACAAAGGGGACTCTCATCTTCCTATAATAATTTTTAAACCTCAACATAGTTCCCTGTTCTGGAAGTTCTATCTTTTGCGCCTCGTGTTGGGAACAGTACTCGGTGTGTTTGTGTAACGAATCTTTTCTACTGAATCCTGTTAAGCATCTTTTACAATAGTGCATCGAAGTGTATGAGTTTTCTCTATGAACCACCATCAGTCTGTTAAAGTTCTTTATCCAACAATAATGCTTCTTTTCTCCATCAGAAATGAGTAATAGATCTACACACCGATCGTTCTCATGCTTTGATAAATATAGTGGGAACAGGTTAACATCTTTCTCATAACCAAAAACATTAATACTAACATTATTGTTTCTCTCAAACTTACTTATCACGTTAGCATCTGCTGCTACTGGGAATTCGATGCCGGACCAATTAAGTTCCTCACACTGCTTGATCAATTCTTTCGTAATTCTTTCTGGATGGTTGTCAACTGGGTTTAAGGCTCTCGTTACACACCACTTGAAACATTCTTCATCTTCGTTCTTCATATTGATTATAGCCTCTTTTCTCGCCAACTCCTTCGGTAGTGGAATGTAAGAACTACCTTTCAGCGGTTTATAAACAACCGTGTTGATTTCTAATTTTTGAACCGCTCTGAGTCTCCAATTACTACCACGCATCTGGAAGGTAGCCATCGACTCAATAATTTTATCTTTCGCGTTGTTATAAATTTCGTTTACATCGGTGGAGTCTAGAACCACCACAGTCCTTGAAACGAATGGAAAATCTTTAGCATCCACTTCTCCAGTCTTCATATCAACACGCTCCATTGTGCAGGAAAGGACAAAGTTGACCTTAGTCTGACGATTTTTTAACAACAGTTCGACCGTCTGTGCTCGAACGGTGTTGAGAAAAGATGTGGCATCAATACCCTTAGCTCCCTCTACCGCGTATTGTTTCGTGAAGCCCTTGATGGCCGAAGCCGTTTGATGAATTTCAAACTTTGGTTTATTAATTATCTTCCTAAAATATGAAGTAATTTTTGTTTGCATTACCCCAAAATTCTCCTTTACGATTTTCATCGGTTGCTTAGGTATGTTCCTTTCAATCACCTTAGCACACGTTTTAATCGCCGACATAGTTTTGTCGTATACTTTTCGTGCTGTTGAGGGTGTTGTTTCAACCTGCAAAGGTGTAAAATGTGAGGGAATTAGCGTTTGAGCCTCGTTAGCTTCGATTTTAGCGATCAACTCCGCTTTCCGCAGTCTCGTATATCCAGCCAAGCCGCTCTGCTTGGCGATTTTTCTTAATTCGATAACCGTTTTCTTCGAGTATTCCATTTTATATTGGGGTGGTATTCCTTTAAGCTGTTTTAAGAAAAATATTTTCATTCATTTTATATACACAAGAAAAAAGTTTGTGATTATGACAATGATATAAGACGATGATGGATGGACGACCTCGACACTCGGGTCTATAACGCCCGTAAAAGAGATTCATTGTTCTATCGTTGTCATATGCTGAGACTGTATGAATGTCTTCATCGTATGATATCACGCGGGTTAGTTTACGTATTGCTCGAAGGCGAAACAACCACATGTGGCTAGGTTTTTTTGCCCGTTTATTGCGTAGTTAGTTTCAACGAATGCGGCGTCGCCCTATGAGGGGCTTGTGGGGCATCATACCCCGTATCTCTAGGTTCGTGCATGGCGGAGATTTTCCAACCTATAGCATAGGTGAGTAGGCGATTTTGAACCTAGTAGGAGGCGATTTGAACCTAGGATTAGGTGTTTTGTCTTCGGCAGCAACATTCCTATCTACTCACATAAATTGCAAGAAAACACACGGCAATGGCCAGTACGACAAGAAAAACGAATCTCATCGAGGAGGATTGGCCGTTCTTCGGAAGTTTCCTTGTCTTTAGTGGTGCAGCAATGCGATCCATAATCGTCAGGATGGATTTCCTGGCCCCGGGCCAAGCCCCGTGGCCCATGACTCTGTAGTGGATTGGAGCACTAGGACCAAACAATATCGCATACGCCAGTTTCGGATCCGTCAGAAACAGGCGAACTACAATCAAAGTTGGCATAGATATGACTGTTATTATGACAATGGACTAAAACCATAAACAATGTCATTTCTATTATGTTTCTACGTGCAGGTTGTACATTTATG
Organism: Allolobophora icterica; assembly: GCA_963556255.1. Taxonomy (NCBI): domain Eukaryota; kingdom Metazoa; phylum Annelida; class Clitellata; order Crassiclitellata; family Lumbricidae; genus Allolobophora; species Allolobophora icterica. The sequence continues at coordinate 19,204,459 of OY744615.1, read as the reverse complement.
TACAAACTGTGCGCAGGTTGTACATTTAGCCTATGTAGGCCTACAAACTGTGACTCTGAGTCTTCCACCAAGATCATCTGTTTTCGAGTTCATGTCTTTATCTATCTAGGCCTATAAGATTTATATAACGCCCCTTCAAATATCTACTGAGAGGCACCCCCGACCCAGGCCCGATCAAAAAGAAATGTCTTAGGAAGACAGTAAAAGGAACCAGATAGATCCCTAGGACGGGAGCGAATCTCAAGAGGGAGATTGTTCCAGGCGGCAGGACCAACCACCGAGAATGCCCTACGCTGTGCTATGGCAGTACCAGCGTAAGGAAGAACAAAGTCTCCACGGGAGGCTCAGCGCAGGATCTGTGCGCCCCGCACAGGCATGGATTAGAGTGAAGAACTCACGAAGGTAAACCTGAGACCCGCCTAAAACACATTGCCAGGCCATGTTCAGGCCTTGAATCATTATGAATGCAATCGATAGATGTTGATATATTTTCAGGTCGTGCACAGTGCATAGTTTCGTGCTAGTTGTCGTTAAATTATGTGACTGGTTATGAATACAAGATGGGGCTTATTAACGGTGGCATAGACAATGCTGGTAGTACTTACACAAATCAGGTTTACAGCCGCATAGTTCTGCGATTTCGTCCATGAAAGGCTGCCAGTCGACCTGAATCGTGTGTCGAGTCGACTTCGCGTAGCGTTTAGCAAGTGATTCCTGTTTCTGCCGTATATCCACCCACATGCCTTGAGACGATGGTAAACTCAACTCTCCCTGGATTTGAAAGAAATAATAGCGTAACGCCTGCAGTATACAGCTCTACTAAAACCAGTCTGCATTCACTCTTAGTTTACGACGAATGCCTCTTGATTTTGGCAGAATCTAATTAAGGCACTTGCTTATAATCTATAGGACCTAATCTTTGGCCATCTGCATCAGTCAACTGCTGAAAAACATCAACCAGTTTCAGTGATGGGCAACATACATATGCAGTTAACTAAAAAGTTGCTAACTTTTAGTTTAACTCAATTTTTTTAGTTAAGGATGAAGTTTAACTAAAAAAAGTTTAGTTAAAACCATAGTTCAACCAAAAATTGTAGTTGCTAACTAAAAAGTTTAACTAAAAAAATCAGCAATATGCAACTATTTTTCCGCAATGAACATTGAACACTGTCAACAACTCAATGCGACGTTTACTTATTAACACTGCATGGTGTCGCCTCCACATAGAATACAGTTTGTAGTAAGGCCGCAGTTCTTTGTCTTTATTATTCTTAATAATTATGTGAGTTGAGTCTGTATGTGAATGTACGTATGTATTTAGATAGATGACTATAAGTAGCTTTTGACACATCACAAACATGCTGAAAACTTAAATACTTTTCGTCTACAATTGCAGTATAATTCGGAAAGCATTGGTGCTGATGCAAGAGCATTAACTTCTCTTGGGCACCTGTCCATGTGTAGTTTTAATAAATGAAGGTTACAGGTCTATCTGTAGTATGTCTCCTTGGCGCACTAATATTCAATATTCATATGTGGAAATTATTAGCAAAGGGAGACTTACCTTGAACACGCGTGTGACCCACCGACACTGCATTTCAGACAGTGGCATGATTCCTCCTACAGGCTGGAAGCAGCCAATCACGGCAATTGTAGAGGGTGAGATGTCTGGGGGTAAGGCGTACTTGTACAGGTATACCTCATTATCCCTGACCTCGAACGCCTTGTGGTCGATGAAGGGAAAGCCAAATAGATATCCTGTGCAGCAGATGATAGCATCAATGTTCTCAGCAACTGTTCCATCTTCGAACTCCACAGATCGGCCATTCAGACGACGAATATCTGGTTTCACGATGACATTGCCGGCGATCAGTCGGTTAGGCAGATCGTCACTGATCGTAGGATGCTGTGCTTGGAAGCGATGTTCGGGCTTGAGTCCGTAGAGTTCGTGGTCAAACTGTTTATTCAGCCAACTCTCAAACACGCTATTGACGATGTTGTAGGGAAAATACGCGCCAGATAGTTCTCGAAACGTGTGAAGTGAGCACAGTCGAAAGGAAGACCGTTGTCCGAGACTCTTTTTATGACCCAAGCTCCACGCCTGGTGCTGAGATAAACCTAAACCAGCATTAAATGGAGTCAACGAAACGAGAACAGTTAATGCAGTTTATGTCTTTTCCAGTCTTCTAAGCAATTTTCTTCATCTTTAAGGCCAACGGTTTAACTCTTCCGTTGCTATTTTCTTATTTCGTATTGTCTAATCACTTATTAGGTTTCACTCTCAACTTAATGGTCAACCTCTCTCATAGGCTGATGCTTTCATATAGAGCATCATTCAAGCACCACGACCCTATAAAACGCATACGTGTTGCTGTAAAATAACAACGAAGATTCATGGAAACTAACATGCTGCTTAAATTTACCCAAGTTAATTAAGGGGACTTCTTTGAATTTGAAATCGGTTATTGCCTTACATTTGAGTTTAGAAAGCTGCGTTGAATAAACTTGTCTTTCTGAAGCAACTTTAATGTGTTGCCTACAGACTGGACCGACTTACAATATGTTAATCTCTTGACTGAACTACGGTACCAAACTATCCTATTTATCGGCACTTAACTATTATCGTTGCAAACTATTATTGCTACAATTAACTAAGCAGGCTAGCTTTATTTGACTGAGATGGTTATTAGGGTGCATCGATGATAATGGGAGAAAACATTTTGTCTCATTTTTATTTCTAATAGTGCAAAGTAGTTGCCATTTGATGTCAGCAGTATTCTGGTGCAATTTCATCAATCTAGCACATGACCTTGAGGTGCCCCAACGACCTTGAAGATTTGATAGTAGACGCACAGTGTTTGCCCATGTTATGAAAGGAGTAATGTCCAGAAAAACAAGCTTCTACAGTATGAATCTGATGAGAAGTAGAATGCAATATTGGTAAAACATATTAGGTACATTATTCCATCATTATGTCCATTACACCAATGATGAAACAGTGAGTTGAGTCTAAACTACAGTAACGGTAAACTACAGTAGTAGTCTTATCCCATTAATGCAAGTAGGCCTAAGGAGTCAGGCTACGCGATATTCTTTCTTAATTTAGTGTTAAAAGTCGGCATTATTCGCCTGGATTCCAATCTTGTTCTTATGAAACCGTGCCTAGCTATGATGTCGCAGACTGCAACTGCAAGCCTCAGTCACTACTTTAACATAACACTCCATTGTCTATGAGTGGCATGGGAATCTAGGAAAGTCGAACTTTTGTGCTGGGTGCTTCGATACAAATTGCATCATTTCTTCATCAGATACCTCCAATGTTAGTGGTGATCTGCTACGCATATTTGCCAGGAAATGAGTTCAGTTTCATCAGTGGCATCAAACAGGAAGAACGAATTTCGAATACCAGACCGTACAATTTCCTAGCTTTCAGGATGTGACGCATTCCCAGCTTTCAAATTTTCTTACGGTTAACACGGAGCAACAAACGGTCCTCGTGCTTGACCAATTGGCAATGGTTTATTAACGTGTTAACAGTTACCAGTAGTGTTCTTTGATAAAATTGAATCGAATTTTCCACCTGCAACTTTATCTGACCTAAGTAGTGACCGGCAGTATTGTGGGACATTAGTAATGCGGTCGTTAGAGGCCAGTGCTTGTTGAATTAATCTAGAAAAGACCATGGAACATTGAATCACTTGCGGTGGTTGACAACTGCAATAGAATATTGCAATTGTACATTGGCAGTTGCAAACCATCAGTAGAGCCTCAAATGCTGGCGATGTATGTAGTGAAAGTATTATGCTCCGATGTGGTTAACAATTTTGCAAGGCTGATCTAGTCGTGGGTGATATGTCCGACGTAAGTCGATCCTATAGTTCCTTCATTCACCAACGATAAGTTTTCCTCGGTAACAGCTCACCTGTAGTATACTTACTTCCTTCCTTCCTTGACATTATGTACTATAGAGTTTTATCTTTTCGACCATCAAAAATAAACCGAGTAAGTTTTAAATCACATACGTTGTTCAAGTCTTCCAGCTCGTAACGTTAATTTAATCGTTCACGTCTAACTTTATTTTGGTCAATTACATTTGACAAATCAGCATCACATGTAGGCCTAACACCGAAATCCTGCAGCACGGATGGTGTTATCTCAGCAGCTGCTCTAACGACCACAGGCTTAAGTTAAATGTTGGTAGTCTACTTCGAAAGTCTCTTGACTACAACGTCCGATGCAGGTTCATCACAAGTTGATTACTACTAAATTGAACAGTGTAATCTTTAGTTTCATCTTCTGGTCGATTACAAGTGTTTGACCTGCTGGTATCGAAACTAGCTTAAGAATCGTCTACTGAGTCATCATTAACATCCATGACCTTCTCGCCACACAATGGCGCAATATATTTCGACTCGTTGAACTTGCTTAGCTTTTCTTTTCTACTTGTTAACAAGCTTATTTGTTGTAAGTTTGTCGACATTGCTGATAAACATCAACCTTACTGTTCTCTGGTCAGTTAGAAACTCCTGCTCATCTTTAGGAACTCGAATGGATTGCTACCTACCAGTGGCGGAGATCTTGTTTGACAGGTGGGGGATACTTTTGACTTCTGAAATGATCTGCTCAAAAAAGAGTTTTGAACTGATCTGGCTAAAAAAAGAGGTAAACAATTTTCCCGCTCACGCACGATAACTTTTTTAAAACCTTTTTTCGTGTTTCTTCAAAATTGGGGAGGGGGACAAATGTATGGTGTGCCCCTCACTGTTAAAGGTGGGGTCTTGTTCCCCTCGAACCCCCCCGGGATCGCCGCCCATGCTACCTACCTACTAAAAGATCAACAGAACTCTTTAAAGCTATACATAAATTAGTTTGCCCTACAACAAATTACGTTAAATGCAGTGCTCCGGAGCCTTCAAATCATGAACATTTGAGGGTCCTTGGGGCACCTCAAGAACTTATCCAAAAAAATTCTAAAATTTGCATGCTAACTAAGCAGTATAAAAGGCAACTATCGGTAACTATTAGAATATTATTTTCCCAAAATTTTTTTCGATGCACCCTAGTGGTTATTCCAACCAAACTTTTTACGAGAGCAACATTAACTGTCAAGTGTTGTCATATTATATGTAGGCCTAAGCCTGCATA